>CM065592.1:238077902-238472902 GCA_033119425.1 Bufotes viridis
TTTTACTTGCCGCGTAGTGACAGGTCGGGGCCAATTCTTAATTGCCTCAATTTTGTTTACCTGAGGTTTGACCACCCCCGCCCAATGACATACCCTAGGTATTTGGTCTCTTCTAACCCTATCACACACTTTTTTGGGTTAGCAGTTAAGCCAGCTTTCCTAAGGGAGTCCACTACGGCCTGTACCTTCGGTAGGTGACTCTCCCAGTCGGTGCTATGGACAACGATATCATCCAGATACGCTGAGGCGTACCGTCGATGTGGACGAAGCACAATATCCATAAGCCTTTGAAACGTGGCGGGGCGCCATGTAGACCAAAGGGTAATACCTTGTACTGATACAACCCCTCGGTGTGATAAAAGCAGTTTTTCCTTGGCAGCCTCCGTTAAGGGTACCTGCCAGTACCCTTTGGTGAGGTCCAAGACAGAAAAATACCGGGCTTGGCCCAATTTTTCAATGAGCTCATCCACCCTCGGCATGGGATATGCGTCAAACTTGGACACCTCATTCAGCTTGCGGAAATCGTTACAGAACCTCAATGTCCCGTCCGGCTTGGGTATTAAGACTATCGGACTGGCCCAATCACTCTTTGACTCCTCGATGACACCTAACTGGAGCATCAGCTGCACTTCCTTCACAATGGCTTGTCGCCGAGCCTCGGGTACCCGATACGGCTTTAACCGGACTTTGGCCTGAGGCTCAGTGATAATGTCATGCTGGATTAGGGATGTGCGCCCAGGGAGGTCCGAGAACACATCCGTGTTCCGACTAATGAACTCCTTAACTTCCTGGACCTGTTTGGAGGATAGGCTATCTGAAATTTTTACGGTGGCTGCTGCTTCCCGGTCTTCGAGGTGAGGGGCTGGATCCTTCTCACCTAGAAGCCCTGGCCGAGGGCTGTCATCGCTGGACGAGTTCCTATCCTTCCATGGCTTCAGCAAATTCACATGATACACCTGCTCCGGCTTCCGCCGCCCTGGCTGGTGCACCTTGTAATTTACTTCCCCACTTTCTCGAGCACTTCATAGGGCCCCTGCCACCTAGCTAGAAATTTGCTGTCAAGGGTGGGTACCAGAACTAAAACTCGGTCTCCGGGATTAAAGTCTCGTACCCGAGCCTGACGATTATAGACTCTACTTTGGGCCTGTTGTGCTGCCTCCATATGCTCCCGGACCAGCGGTAACACCCTCTCCATACGTTCCTGCATCTGGGTAACATATTCAATTACGCTTTTGTGGGGACGGGCTGTTGTTCCCACGCTTCCTTAGCGATGTCCAACAGGCCCCGTGGGCGTCTGCCATAAAGCAGTTCGAAGGGTGAGAACCCAGTAGAGGCCTGGGGCACTTCTCGCACTGCAAACATGAGATAGGGCAGAAGCAGATCCCAGTCCTTCCCATCTCGGGACACCACCCTTTTTAGCATATTTTTTAAAGTTTGGTTAAATCTTTCCACAAGGCCGTCCGTTTGCGGATGGTAAACGGACGTCCGCAATTGCTTTATATGCAACAGTTTACACAATTCCCTCATAATCTTAGACATAAAAGGGGTCCCTTGGTCCGTCAGAACCTCCTTAGGTAGGCCCACCCGGGTAAACATCTCCATTAACTCCTTTGCAATGAGCCTAGCCGATGTGTGTCGAAGAGGCACCGCCTCTGGATATCGAGTAGCATAGTCCAGAATCACCAGGATATGTTGGTGACCCCTAGCAGATTTCGGCACGGGTCCGACCAGATCCATGGCAATACGCTCGAATGGGACCTCAATTATTGGGAGAGGGACCAGGGGACTTCTGTAATGCGGCTGGGGGCTATTTACCTGACAGGTCGGACAAGACTTACAGAACTCCTCTACTTCCTTAAACAAACCGGGCCAGTAAAATCGCTGTAGTACGCGGTCCTGCGTTTTCTGCCACCCCATGTGTCCCCCAAGAACATGTTGGTGGGCAAGCTCCATAACAAGCTTGCGATATGCGGTGGGCACCACCAACTGTTCAACTGGCTCACCTCGGATTTGGTTCACCCGATACAACATATCCTGAAGAATAATAAATCGTGGAAACATTAATTCAGCCCCAGGTTTCTGGGGTTTACCGTCAATCATTACAACACTTTCCCAGGCCCTGGTTAGGGTTTGGTCCCGGTGTTGTGCGGTCCCAAAATTTTCCCCGGAGACATTGAGGTCTGCCAACTCAGGTCCCGGTGGCAAGTCCTCCGTGTCTCCCACCATTACACTCAGTGGGGTTGTCTCCCCCTCTACCGCTGGAGCAGTGGTCACCCCTACTGCTGGCCCTTCAGATTCGGGCTCCCAGGGTTCTGGCCTTCCAGTGGTATCAGGCCACTCTACTAGGGTTACCCCTGTCTCGGGCCCATCAGACACTTTTATAGCCGGCCACAGCGCCGGGAAACCTGGGAAGTCCCTCCCAAGTATCAGTTCATGTGGGAGTTTGGTAGCGACAGCCACCTCGTGGGTCCACTTACCAGCAGCTGTGGACAAAGTCACTAATGCAGTGGGGTAGTCTTTTAAGTCTCCGTGGATGCATAGGACCCCGACTTTACGGCCGGTATACTCCGCAGGCCGTACTAGGGCAGCTCTTACCAGGAGACTAAACTCCCGGAGTCCAGCAGGGCCACCGCCAGAGAATCTCCCACCTCTACCTGACACAGGTGGTTATTGTCCTGCCCCTCACGGGTGCCAGTTGCACACAGCTTCCGTGCATACAGGGAGTGGCGATACCCGTAGTTCACATCCATCGGCTCACCCTGATGCGGACAGTCGGCCCTGATGTGGCCTGGCTCCTGACACCTCCAGCATACCACGGGAGGCGGATCCGCAGGGGATACATTCCGTGCAGGTCTCTCTGTCGCCGGTCGTCGGAACTGGGATGGAGGCCTCCGGGGTTTGACTGGCCCCTTCCCAGCAAGACTCCCCTGCAGGTTTCTGGTGGCCTCGTAACGCTCCACCAGGTCGACCATCTCCAGGGCACTTACCGGAGACGCCTGGCCGACCCAGTGCTGGAGGGGATAAGGCAGGGCCCTCCAAAAGATGTCCGCCAACAGTCGATCCAGCATGGCAGTGGGACTTAGTAGATCAGGCTGCAGCCACTTTTGCAGCCTGTGCAGCAGATCGTAGTACTGCGGCCTAGCAGGTTCAGTCGTTTTAAAGTCCCACTGGTGGACTCTTTGAGCGCGGACCAGCACGTTCACCCCCAGTCTGGCTAGGATCTCTCCTTTCACGGTGTCATAATCGGCCGCTTGGTCGTCCGACAAGTCGAAAAACACCTGCTGGGGTCCGGAAGCCAGGAACGGAGCGACCACCTCAGCCCACTGATCACGGGGCAGCTTCTCCCTCACGGCCACTTTTTCGAAGACTGCCAGGTAGGTCTCGGCATCATCCTCGGGGGTCATCTTGGGAATTGCTGCACGGACCGCTTTCCGGGCATCATGGGCACGGTGAGAGGCTCCAGTCGCTTGCAAAGCCATTACATGTTGCAACAGCAGCTGGTTTGTCTCCTGCTGCTGCTTGTTGGCCTCCCGCTGCTGTAAATTGGCCTCCACGAGAGCCTTTACAACTGCCTCCATCTTGTCAGAGTTCACGTGTTGAAACTTTGCCGGCTTGACATATGACATTCACTTTGGAAAAAACTTCGGCGTTACGCCAGCCTCACTGCGCATGCCCGCATCCGACACCAAATGTGGGGATTTGCTCTTGGCAGATAGGTGCGGGTGCAGTATAGAGGCAAAGGAAGCGGATTTTCAGTCATTCAACAGTGTTTTATTCACACTCTTGATAAAGCAAAACAACAGTCCTTGGTGCAGGTTCACACAGTAAACAAAACAAAAAGTCCTTCAGGTTGTTAAACTCACACACTGCAGGTCAGGAGCGATCGCCTGTGCTCCTGAAAGCTGGGTCACAGCCAAATGTCCACGGCAGGCCTCTGTGCACGCTGTACGCCTGCTAGCAGCTTCCAGACTCAGGCTCAGCTACAAACTCCACTTGCTGGAGTAATTTCCCCAACTCTTTCCTCGAAGTCAGAGAACTCCACAGCCCTGTTTGCAGCTCCAGGACAATCACACCCCAGCTGCTAAGGAGGCTGCCTTTTAAAGGCCCGGATAAAGTCCGGCCTGGACCGTGGGGAGTAGACACCCACCCAACTCTTTGCCTACTCCCAGTAAGAGCCGGCCCGGATTAGCTTTGCAGCCAAACTAAGTAACCAAGTCAAGCAGCACTAGCTGCTGCAGACACATACAACCCGGCTCTCACCTCACCGAGGCCAGGAACCTCGGTGACACGTATCTTCCGTCCATGACGGCAGGCCAGCATCCTCCAGGGACAATGGATGGAACACTGCATATGTCACAATAGGCCAGCATCCTCCAGGGACAATGGATGGAACACTGGATATGTCACAATAGGCCAGCATCCTCCCGGGACAATGGATGGAACACTGCATATGACACAATAGGCCAGCATCCTCCCAGGTCAATGGATGGAATACTGCATATTTTACAATAGGTCATAATCCTCCAGGGACAATGGATGGAACATTGCATATGTCACAATAGGCCAGAATCCTCAAGGGACAATGGATGGAACACTGCATATGTCACAATAGGCCAGCATCCTCCAGGGACAATGGATGCAACACTGCATATGTCACAATAGGCCAGCATCCTCCAGTGACAATGGATGGAACTCTGCATATGACACAATAGGCCAGAATCCTCCGGGGACAATGGATGGAACACTGCATATGTCACAAGAGGGCAGAATCCTCCAGGGACAATGGATGGAACACTGCGTATGTCACATAAGGCCAGCATCCTCCAGGGACAATGGATGGAACACTGAATATGTCACAATAGGCCAGCGTCCTCAAGGGACAATGGATGGAACACTGCATATGTCACAATAGGCCAGCATTCTCCAGAGACAATGGATGGAACACTGAATATGTCACAATAGGCCAGCATCCTCCTGCGACAATGGATGGAACACTGCATATGTCACAATAGGCCAGCATCCTCCAGGGACAATGGATGGAACACTGCATATGTCACACAGAGCCAGCATTCTCCAGGACAATGGATGGAACATTGCATATGTCACAATAGGCCAGCATCCTCCAGGGACAATGGATGGAACATTGCATATGTCACAATAGGCCAGCATCCTCCAGGGTCAATGGATGGAACACTGCACATGTCACAATAGGGCAGAATCCTCCAGGGACAATGGATGGAACACTGCTTATGTCACAATAGGCCAGCATCCTCCAGGGACAATGGATGGAACACTGCATATGTCACAATAAGCCAGCATCCTCCAGGGACAATGGATGGAACACTGCATATTTCACAATAGGCCAGAATCCTCCAGGGACAATGGATGGAACACTGCATATGTCACAATGGGCCAGCATCCTCCAAGGACAATAGATGGAACACTGCACATGTCACAATAGGCCAGAATCCTCCAGTGACAATGGATGGAACACTGCATATGTCACAATAGGCCAGCATCCTCCAGGGACAATGGATGGAACACTGCATATGTCACAATAGGCCAGAATCCTCCAGGGACAATGGATGGAACACTGCATATGTCACAAAAGGCCAGAATCCTCCAGGGACAATGGATGGAACACTGCATATGTCACAATAGGCCAGAATCCTCCAGGGACAATGGATGGAACACTGCATATGTCACAATAGGCCAGCATCCTCCAGGGACAATGGATGGAACACTGCATATGTCACAATAAGCCAGCATCCTCCAGGGACAATGGATGGAACACTGCATATTTTACAATAGGCCATAATCCTCCAGGGACAATGGATGGAACACTGCATGTGTCACAATAGGCCAGCATCCTCCAGGGACAATGGATGGAACACTGCATATGTCACAATAGGCCAGCATCCTCTAGGGAAAATGGATAGAACACTGAATATGTCACAATAGGCCAGAATCCTCCAGGGACAATGGATGGAACACTGCGTATGTCACAATGGGCCAGCATCCTCCTGCGACAATGGACGAAACACTGCGTTTGTCACAATAGGCCAGCATCCTCCAGCGACAATGGACGGAACATTGCATATGTCACAATAGGCCAGCATTCTCCAGGGAAAATGGATAGAACACTGAATATGTCACAATAGGCCAGCGTCCTCCTGTGACAATGGATGGAACACTGCATATGTCACAATAGGCCCGCATCCTAGAGGGACAATGGATGGAACACTGCACATGTCACAGCAGTCCAGCATCCTCCTGTAACAATTGACGGAACACTGTGCATGTCACAATGGGCCAGTATCCTCCAGAGACGACGGATGGAACACTGCATATGTCACAATAGGCCAGCATTCTCCAGGGACAATGAATGGAACACTGCATATGTGACAGTAGGCCAGCATCCTCCAGGGACAATGGATGGAACACTGCCTATGTCACAATAGGCCAGCATCCTCCAGGGACAATAGACAGAACACCGCGTGTGTCATAATGGTCCAGCATCTTCCAAGGACATTTGACGGAGCACTGCATGTGTCACAATATGCCAACATCCTCAGGGGTTAATGGATGGAATACTGTGTGTGTCACATTGGGCCATAATTCTTCAGGGAAAATGTTAGAACACTGTATGTGTCACAATGGTCCGGCATCTTCCATGGACAATAGACGCAACACGGCATGTATTACAATGGGCCAGCATCCTCCACAGATAATGAAAGTAACACTACATACTGTATGTCTCAACAGTCCAGAATCCTCCAGTGACAATGAATGGAACACTGCATCTGTCACAATAGGCCAGCATCCTCCAGGGACAATGGACGGAAACCTGCATATGTCACAATAGGCCAGCATCCTCCAGGGACAATGGACGTTACACTGCGTGTGTCACAATAAGCCAGCATCTGCCAGGGACAATGGACGGAACACTGCGTGTGTCACAATTAGCCAACATCCTCCGGGGGTAATGGATGGAATACTGTGTGTGTCACAATGGGCCAGCATCCACCACTTATAATGGATGGAACACCAGGCGTGTCACTATGGGCCAGAGTTCTTCACGGAATATGTTGTACCATTGTGCATGTCACAATAGGCCAGAATACTTCAGGGAAAATGGACACAATACTGGACACAATGGTCCACCATCTTCCAAGGACAACTGATGGAACACTGCACATGTCACAATGAGCCAGCATCTAAGCCTTTTTTTTAAACGGATGTGTCAACTCTCCTGACATGTCTGTTTTATTCCATTCCTTATGTAATATCAATTCTGGAGCATCTTTTCTTAGGACTCTATATTGTGCTGTTCTTCCCTTATTCCTGTTAGAAGTTTGTGGATGAAGGTACAGATGGATGATAGCAGTTGGGATGTGTCCCTGTACTGGCTGACATTAGCAGCGTTGACTGGACAAAGTCAGACTGTGCAGGGGCACTAAACTGGTAACCCCGATCTTTACCTTTATCCATAAACTTCGAGAAAGAATAACAGAAAAATAAATCAACAGAGTGATAACAAAAGATGATCCAAAATTGTAATTTCATGTGAAATAGAATTATTTACTAAAACAGGCATATCAGAAGCGGTGACAGATCCTTTTTAAAACTATCCACTTTTCCTGTTGTGACGACATGCTACTCTATTTCACAGCTTCACAGTTCTTACAGTAAAGAAGTTTTAACACTTCTGGAGACTGAACTTTTTCCTCTCCAGTTGGAGGCAGTGCCCCCTTGTGTTTTGAGGGCATTTTACACGGAACAGTTTTTCACAGTATTTTTTTCTACGGCCCATTTTATATTTGTATAGGTTAATCATGTCCCCTCTTAGACGTCTTTTCTCAAGACTAAATAAATGTAATTCTGTAATTCATAAGTAAGACCCCCCCATGCCCCTTGCTCTCCTGTGTACTTTTTCCAGCTCCAGTGCATCCTTTCTATGGACTGGTGCCCAGAACTGAACTGCATATTCCAGATGAGGCCGCACCAACGCTTTATAAAGTGGTAATATTTTGTCCCTGTTTCGAAACCAATCTTTTCACACCAAGTACCCTTTAGTGACAGGACGTTCGTACCGAGTATCCCCAAGGAAGCCAACAGTGAGAAATGTTAAAGTGGTATTCCGGTAAACGTATTTAAAATTCTGCACGCATACTTTTCTTATATCAGGCAGTTGACCCCTATATGCAGAAGAATGGTATAGCCCGTGTATCAGTCCTGTGTAATGCATCCATGGCCTAACTGAAACGTGGCATCAGTCATGTGACACTCAGACATTCAGTAAGCAGTGTTACATGACATACATGTGCTGAGTCAACACACAAAACAAATTCATATGATAGGACTGATGCTGGAATCATAACTTTTATTGTGGTTATTATTATTGTAGTAACTACAACATTGTGTGTCTGTCGCTAGTGATGTGTAAAATAGCTGCCTGTCTCTAAGTGATTTAGTCTGCTTCTACACTGACAGACATGAGGCGCTGTTGCAGGAAGTAATACTGTATATATTGTATTTGTGGTCAGGGCTACGGACACGAAAGCCGAAGAGCCCTAGTGGGATGAACACCGAGACCCACCGTAACTGCAAGAACCATCTTACCTAACTAAATGGCTAGTGGTGTGCCTGTAGCCATGTCCGTGGGTAGGCCTATAAAAGGGTGGCCTACCCTGTAGAAGTGAAAAAGAAAGGGAGGGAGGGTGGGGCAACTGAGAAACGCCCGCCCCTAGGTGGGGCTGTGCCTGGTTTAAGTAGAGCCTCCGCCCCTCCCACAAATGCAGCCCAAATAAACTGCTATACTTGTGGTCAGGGCTACGGACACGAAAGCCGAAGAGCCCTAGTGGGATGAACACCGAGACCCACCGTAACTGCAAGAACCATCTTACCTAACTAAATGGCTAGTGGTGTGCCTGTAGCCATGTCCGTGGAGTAGGCCTATAAAAGGGTGGCAAAAACCAGACATGTAGGGTGAAAAGAGACTTGAATGGCCTGTACAAAGAAACCCCTGATCCAGACTGTGAAGCAATGTCTCCCACGAGTTCGGGTACCTAAGTCAACCATAATGATGCCCGCATCCAGCCTGCGGATAGAGCCAGGACAGAACTCTGAATGTCGCAGATACTGCCCCAATGCACGAGAGAGGAACTGGGAAGCGGGAAGCGTTCAGGAGGAAGCGTGGACGATACTAACTAAACCTGAAGACTTAGTTGTGGTGCGAGCACTGACAAATTCCCCTAGCCTTATGGGACCGGAGAACTGAGCCTAACTGTCTACACTATGTAAAGAAGGGCCCGAAAAATACCATGTAGGCCAGGAGAGGATGTAAAGCAATAAGCTAAGCACGTAGTATATGGAATCCTGTCGATGCCCTCACGCGAGTGAAGGAGTGCAATTGCGGTAAGCTGCTAGCGATTAAGTTCGCAGACCTGGCTGATTGAAAAGGTAACCGGCATGGTAATGCAAATGACAATATGAGGGGTAAACAAGAAAATGCCTAAAAAGTGGCCTAAAGAAAGAACAGGCGGGATTACACCATGGGCCTAACCGATGTGATATGCGATACTTAAAATGACTACATTTCCTGAAAAAACCTGACAGGCGCATATCGTGAACACGAGACCAGACCAACGTGGCCGGTGACACCTAATGACGAGAGTCATTCGGTACGAGAACCTGAAAGTAGGTGGCCGATGACACCAATGACTTGAACTCCGGAAATTTACGTCTGGTCCTGGGGGAGCATAGCCAGACAGGTGATCTGTCGACCAGGCAGGAGTTTGTGAGCTGGCCACATTGATTGTTGCACGTGAGAAAAACATAAGCGGGCAACCAACTATGGTGATTGAAAACGTGGGGTTAAGAATGCAACAAGTACAGGCAATAGGTTTAAAACAGAAGCCTAAGTGTGACATAAATAATTGAATGTGGATGATTAGGATGTAATGGGCTGAGGGCGTTGAGTTAGAGAACAAAGGCCTAACAGAATGAACAAGAGCTATGACACCCGGGGTGGCCCACGCTCCAATGACAATAATGATACGTTGTATGTGGCGGCAGCGGCGCCGCCGCCCATCCTGAATGTACCACGATTAAGTCTACGCAGAGAGAACGGAATGGTAACAAGGAGTGACCAGCGAAGGAAGCAATGCAGAAATGAGGAGCAAGCGGAAAGAATCCATGCGGCACCCAAAGTCTGCCAGAAGAAGCCTGTCCAGAAGAGGGACAGTAGGAAAGACTAAACCCGGAGAGTAAGCATATCCGACTATCCGGTGAAGGTAGCTGTGCGGTAAAAGATTCTCCGGCCGAGGAGCAGGCAGTAAAGCAAGTGCCCGGCAGAGGGAGCAAAGCGACGGTGGAACCACCAGAGAGTGGTGCCATAAGAGGAGAGTCTGGTGGAAAGCTATGTGGTGATAAAGAGAGACCAGCCAAGGGAATTACGACTGTGAAGCAGAACAAAATGGTGAATAAAAATTATGTTTGCCGAGGGCACTAGAAGAACAGGGGAGCGCAATGGCAAGGACTGCCTGGTGGGTGGAGCCGCACGGCGATACCGCCTGTGGTATGCAGAACGAATGCGTATGTACGTGCGATACCTAACTGGCAGACTGCAGGAAGTTATAACTATGATAATTAAAACCGAGGGTCTGGCCTGAATACCGGACCGGCTAATGTAACTGGAAAAAATCGCCTGACCCACATGGCAGGTGACCCTAACCAGGCTGAGCTCCATTAAGGAAGAGTACACCTGGGGAAGCGTGGCAGACAATGGATGCACCACCGACAGACTTTGGAAAAGATATGGGTGTGCGACATATGGGTCAAATCAACCTGGATGCACGGAATTTCAACCCACCGGGAAATCGCCAGGCAGGACGAAAAACAGTCGTCGGTCCCCCGAAACCATGGGGCCGAAGTGGACATGGTGCCCCCGAAGCCATGGGGCCGAAGTGGTCATCGTGCCCCCGAAGCCATGGGCCGAAGCGGTCATTGTGCCCCCGAAGCCATGGAGCCGAAGCGGTCATCGTGCCCCCGAAGCCATGGGGCCGAAGCGGTCATGGTGCCCCCGAAGCCATGGGGCCGAAGCGGTCATCTTGCCCCCGAAGCCACGGGGCCGAAGCGGTCATCATGCCCCCGAAGCCATGGAGCCGAAGCGGTCATCGTGCCCCCGAAGCCACGGGGCCGAAGCGGTCATCGTGCCCCCGAAGCCATGGGGCCGAAGCGGTCATCGTGCCCCCGAAGCCACGGGGCCGAAGCGGTCATCGTGCCCCCGAAGCCATGGGGCCGAAGCGGTCATCGTGCCCCCGAAGCCAGGGAGCCGAAGTGGTCATCGTGCCCCCGAAGCCATGGGGCCGGAGCGGTCATCTTGCCCCCGAAGCCATGGAGCCGAAGCGGTCATCTTGCCCCGAGCCATGGAGCCGAAGTGGTCATCGTGCCCCCGAAGCCATGGGGCCGAAGCGGTCATCTTGCCCCCGAAGCCCTGGAGCCGAAGCAGTCGCCGAGCCCTCAAGCCATGGGGCGAAGCAGCCTTCGAGCCCCCGAAGCCATGGAGCCGAAGCAATCAGCGAGCCCTCAACGCCATGAGGCCAAGCAGTCATGGGGCCCCCAAGCCATGAAGCAAAGCGAACATGGGGCCCCCCAAATCCTGAGGCCAAGTAATCATATGGGCCCCCAAGCCATGAGACCCGAGCCACCATAGGGGGCCCCCATAGCCATGAGGCCAAAGCAAACATGGGCCCCCAAAGCATTGAGGCCACAGAAATCGCGAGGACCTCGAGTCATGCGACCAAGCAGCCATGGGGCCCACAAGGCATGCGGCCAAGCAGACATGGGGCCCCTAGCGCCAAGGGCCCAAGGCAGTCATGGGACCCCCAGCGCCATGAGACCCAAGCAGCCATGAGACCAAAGCAGTCATGAGGTCCCCAAGCCGTGAGGTCAAGGTAGTCCTCGAGACCCTGATGCCGAGGGGCCGAAGCGGTCGTCATGACCCCGACACCATAGGGTCGGAGCGGTCATGGAATCCCTGCTCCCTGAGGCCAAAGCAGTCATGGGGCCTCTGCGGCCATGAGGCCAAAGAAATCAAGGGGCCGCGGCGGCCTTGCGGCCCAGCAAGTAAGGGGCCCCCGGGGCCATGAGGCCGTCCTAGATGTACGTGATGGGTGAAGGTAAATAAGAATGGGCCCAACATGATGGAAAAAGCAGCAACTAGGATGATTGGGACGTCTAAACGTGGCCTGGAAAGGAACGTGATTGCTGACAGGTATGGACATTAGTAATCCGCACCACGGACATAAGCATAAAAACCGAACCCAACCATAAAACTTAAAAATGCTAACGTGGAATAGGAACCGGAGAAGAGAGAACAACCAAAACCTGAGGCATGCGATTTGCAAAGTCAAGTCCCTTGTCGCGACAAACAACTGAAAAACTTGAAAGAAACAGTAGTGAGTAGGAAGCTCGACCCTAATGACCCACTGGCCTCAGCTGAGAGGCTGTTTATTGAACTGGGGCCGTGGGAGCAATCTTAGTGAATACAAACCAGAAGTAAAGCAGAGCAGACAAAAGATTTTTTTTTTTTTTTGCAACTAGAGAAAAGACCCACTTGATGTATACGCGCAGAAAAACCAGATGTAAAGGAAATGACCATTGATGCCTGTCATGTTCGACAGGAGAGTGGCCCGGAGCCACCAACTGCCTCAGTGTGACTATCGAGTAAAACAACCGTGACGTAGAAACCAACAGGAGAATGTGGCTTGAATGGGAGCATGGTGTGCCAGCAGATGGGTGACTGTGGAGCTGGAATGAGTTGCAGACCTGAATGTGAGCGGAATAGGATAGCGCCGCGACAGCGAACATATGGACGCAGTTCTAGCGGGGAATGGAGTGTAGTACTAGATGTAACAGCAAATGTGTGAACTCAGCTGGAGCGTGAAAGGAGTATTAACTTGCTGTAACAGCCGACGTAAGATGCGTCCATGGATGGGCGGGAACATTGAACGTAAACGTGAAAGTAAAAACCCGGAGTCACAGCGGTAGTGTGAACCCCAACTCTGGCAATAGGCCAAGCGTAAAATTTGGTATGACCGCAGCCTGCAGTGAACGAGGCATAAACAAACTGTGACGGTGACATGAACGCGTTCTTGCAATGTGACACCGGTCTGAGTGTGGTGCAAGCAAACATATAAAGGCAAAAGGGGTATGAGTGCAAAACACAGGATGACAGAAAATAAATAAATGCACAGAGAATAAGACAGATTTACCCGCTGTTGTGACCATGCGTGGAGCGTAAACGTGATGCGAGAGCGGACTAGAGCACCGCTCCGAAAATGAGCATGTTGAAAGAGCAGACATGAGAAGGCAGCGTCTCAACTGACAGGGCGAACCTGGCGTAAAGAGTTGAAGCGTAAACGCAACATAACATCACATGCAGCCCAGGTAAACCTTCCCTACCGCGTACAGGCTGAAGCAACTTTTCAAAGCGAAACGACGTAAACGTAAAACACATGAGATAGAAGGGGAACTGAATCAGGTTACCTAATAAACAAAGTGAAAGGAATCGATTAACTCCGATAAAACAAACCTGAGGCGGACGATTTTGAGGCGATGCCTTCCGCTCGCAAGAAAGTCAGATTCCAGCCGGCCGGAAAGACAGACACGGCTCGATTAACTTACGTAAATGGCGCACGCGTCCCTACGGTAGCCACGGGCAGAAAAAAAGCTCCATTTCAGCTCCATACTGTAATGAAAGAAACCTCCTAGCAGAGGAGAGAGCACCCTGCTGACACACCAGCATCCCCTGTGCAACTGAGAAACGCCCGCCCCTAGGTGGGGCTGTGCCTGGTTTAAGTAGAGCCTCCGCCCCTCCCACAAATGCAGCCCAAATAGACTGCTATACATGTTCTGCTTCTCAATCCACCACTATTCACCTGTTAGATACCTGGGCAGTTAACTAAATGCCAGGTCACATGATACTTTTGAGGTTCACATGACGTCTCACATGACTGACTCCATGTTTATTCTTATCTATCTCTCCTATTGATGCATTTTACAAAACTAATGGCGTGGTGCAGCTCTGTCTCATTGAAGTGAAGCACAGCCGCTGTACAATGTATGATGCTGTGCTTGGTGAGCGGAGAGAAGGCAGTTGCACTACTGCCTTCTCAAACAGCTGATTGGCGGGAGTCCCAGGTGTCAGACTCCCACCGATCAGATACGGATGACCTATCCCGAGGGCAGGTCATCAGTAAAAAGTCTCGGAAAACCCCTTAAAATTACTATTTAATATTCTACAGTTCCGTTCCCAGAAAGTGAATTCTTGAGGTTTTGTCGGCACGTTGCATTTCAGTGTTAGTTTGTAACGTGTATCTCCCTATCTCCTAATAACCCCCCAATAAACCATTTGTGCACCACCACGATATTCACCCACAAGATCTCTGTGACCTATCTACCACTTCATTTTGTGATGTACCCTCCTCCCTCATACCTAGTTTAAATACTCCATCACTCTTACTAGAATTGTCTCCTCTAGCACATCAGACCCCTTCCATTTTCCACAACCTACCGACACCAGTGTACCTGTCTCTGGACTGCACCGGGCCTATACTGCCAGCGGCCCACAAGCCTGTGCCTGCTTTCGGAACAGATTCCATCCCAAAGGGTGTGTGTGCCTGGAAGATTAATAGCCTGCGACAGGTTTTGGACCAGATGCCAGCCTGAAGTGGCAGTGGGTGAGCCACTACTGTGTTAGGTTACTTTCACATTAGCTTTAGCAGGCTTTTCCGGCAGGGGAACAGCCTTCCGGATCCATACTAACGCTAGTCCATGTGTGCAGCAGTCTTCTCCAGCCCCATTCACTATAATGGGGGCAGGCCAGAGGTCCGGCCGCAGCACGGCAAACATGCCGAGAGTCGGCCGGACAAAAACTACATCACTGGTTAGGTACACAGAATTTTTAAGTGTTTAGGGAGGTGCTAAAGGGGGGCATCCTTTACCTTCCCCTTTTTGTTTCTTCCCCTCACAGTTGGGTTGGGATTTATGGTTAGTTTTTTTACGCAAAAATCTTATAATTTTTGATTATTTTGTTCCTGTGTGTAACTTTACACTTAAAGGGCTATTCGAGTTAGAACAAACCCACTGTTTAGAGAGCACCCAGACGGCAAGGACTTTTTTTGTTGTTTATGTTTTGTTTTGGTGCCATGGATTCACTCAAGTGACTGTATAACTTGGACGAAAAATTAACGGTACTGGACTTTTAAACCACTGAATCCTGTGAAATGTATTATCACCGACGCCCATCCACATACGGATTTCAACAACATGTTATTACTAACTTGGCTCTATAATCCCGGTTAAATTTGAATGTCTATCACTGAGGTTGCAAACTTATTAATCTCTGTGCTATAGTTGAACATAAGAATTAGCCAAACATGCTTGCTTGGCTATTCTCATCAACTGTTTCCGGACACCATTAGGGACTGTTCTTAGCAATGATAGGAGTCTCAGATATCAGCCCACCTCAGTTACTTTTATAACCTGTCTGATTATAAAAATAAAAGAAGTCGTCCTGAGACCACCACTTTAAGACAGTCTGAAGTACATCTACAGTCATCTATGGACATCATACAGTATGTTGGTGCTACAGTATATGTAAAAAGGGACAGTACTTGTTTCTTATACCAATAAGAAACAAGATATCATAAAATACCTTCAGACTAAATTTGCCATTGCAATCAGAACGGTACATGCAAATATACTAATATAATATACTATACTAATATAATGATTATAATGGTTGGCTATTTGTAACTAAATGAGTTTTAGTCCAATTTGTCATTGTAGACAGCAGAGGGCACTAGCAGATTACACGAAAGATAGACCAGTAGAAACTCCTCTAAATCCATGTAATCCTTTTCTAGGTGTTGCATCAAGTCTATATTAGTATCCCTGTGGCTGGATCCAGAAATCACTTTTTTGCTATAGTCATACTTAAAACACATTACAAAACTGATTATGATGGCTTAGTTACCAAATCCTATCTATCCTAAAATTTGGGAACTGCTGTCAATTTGCAATCATTTTCTCAATCTGTTTATATCAGTAGCAGAGCAAGAAATTATACAGGAAAAAAAAAAGACAACTGCGAACCCAAGTTTCCTGGATGTTATAAGATATTATTAAAAGGTGTGCTAAACGTCTGATTAGAAGGGGGCAAATAATGGGGACACTTGAGAATGTGGTGCCTATTCCCCTGTTCCCATAAAAGGCTGTGGTCATGCATGCACATATTAGATATGATATAGGATTCAGATAGACAGCAATATTTACAACACACATTCACAATTACATATCACATAGGTAAATTATTTTTGAATACCATACAAAAGACTGAATCAGAATAAATTTAAGGTTTGGCATTGACCAAATATGACATAAAAGTAGAAGCTAACATCTGGGAGACAGATAAAACTGTGGAAATAATGGCACCATAAGAACATTTAGGTAAGAAAGTCCAATTATGCGATTAGGTTAATACTATTGTTACTAGGAGCAGTTAGCAGTGGTGACCAGGATTAACTCCATTGTTATCTTCTTAGTAGCACAGAAGACCTAATTGTGTACCTGGTCCCATGAAGGGCTTTACAGAAAGGGAGATGTGAACCTCCTACTTGACACATACCGTATGTCGGCTGCTGGTTGTTCTTCTTACTATGAAGTTCCATTACTGTCCAGGGTCAATTAGGATAGGATTATATGTCACCTGAATATACGTTTTCTTTATCCTTTTTTTTTTTAAATCAATAATACTTCATTGTAGTATTCCATGTAAATGTGATTACAGCCTTACCCTGGGAACACACCTGAGCGTTTTTCAGCGCGTTCATACGTGCTGAAAAACGCTCAACATGTGAAAAGCCATGCATCCCTATGTGCATGGTTCACATGTCGGCGTTTTACAGCGCGGACAACCGGGCTGTAAAACGCCCTACGCGATCGCATCGGCTGCCGTGCGCGCATATGACGCGCGCTTCCATAAAACAGCCACTTCGCGGCAGAAGCGCGCATCATATGCGCGCCCTGGGAACACGCGAAGTGTGTTCCCAGGCTGAGGGCTCTTTCACCCGAGCAGATGCCGTGCGGGTAATCCGCTGCGTGAAAGAGAGCCAAGCTCCGTTCCGGGCAGCAGAGACACGGAGCATTAACACGACTGATAATGCTCTGTGCCTCTCTGGGAACTTTTTACTACAAAATCACAGTGAGATAAAGTTGTCACTGTGATTTTGTAGTAAAAAGGTCACAGAGAGGCACTGAGCATTATCAATTATGGTAATGCTCTGTGTCTCTGCTGTCCGGAACGGGGCTTGGCACTCTTTCATGCAGCCGATTACCTGCACTCAATCCGCTCGTGTGAAAGAGCCCTTAGGGACCAGGCTGATTATAGTCTTTCTAGAGCCTGTAACATTTGTAGCGCGACATTGATGTCACATTAATGTCGCGCGACAATTTTTATAATGGGAGTCTATGGTGGTGTCGCACGTGCAACATGCAACATGTTGCGACTGCGACACAACAGTCGCAAAAAATCCATCCCGGATGGATTTTTGCCGACTGTCGTGTCGCAGTCGCAGCATGTCGCATGTCGCACTGCGACACTATAGACTCCCATTATAAAAATTGTCGCGCGACAATAGTGCGACTTTTTGTCGCGCGACAATTGTCGTCGTCTGAACATACCCTTAGGCTACGTTCACGCGACGACATTTGTCGCGTGACAAAAAGTCGCACTATTATCGCAGCGACAATTTTATTATGGGAGTCTATGGTGTCGCATTGCGACATGTGACATGCTGCGACTGCGACACGACAGTTGGAAAAAATCCATCCCGGATGGGTTTTTCTGCAACTGTCGTGTCGCAGTCGCAGCATGTCGCATGTCGCAATGCGACACAATAGACTCCCATTAGAAAAATTGTCGCGCAACAATAGTGCGACTTTTTGTCGCGCGACAAATGTTGCAGTGAAGTTGTGCCCTATTTGTCGCGCGACAATTGTCGTCGTGTGAACGTAGCCTAATACTGCTGTCAATTACCCGATGAACGAGCAAACGCTTATTCATCGGGATCTTTCAGCATGGTTAAAAATCTTTGTTTGTCGGCGGCAGATCATGGTGTCTGGATCTGCTGCCGACAAACAACTAGACAACATGGGGACAAGTGATGACATATCGATCGCTCCTCCTCATGCTGTGCATGTAATAGCAGCAGTCTCATCCGCTAGCAAGCAGGCGATTCCCGGGAAGGAACGCTTCCTTCCTGACAATCTCCGGCAGAATTGGGCTGTGTAATACAGCTTTACTAGTGTTCACACCTTATCATTCTAGTGATCATAACTCTTTTATTTTATTGATACCAAGTATGTGTATCTGTTTTGTAGTCGTACAAGTTATGCCTATTAAAATTCATGATGTTGGGAAAAAAATGCATTTTTCTGCATATGTATTTTTATGTATAGTATTTTTTATATTTGTTTTACATCTTAAAGGCATATTCTCATGGCAAGTTTCTAGGATATGTCATAGCATTCTGCTTGTGGGGGTCCCCACCAATCCAAAAAAAAAATTAAAATAGTAAAACTTCTATACCTGTACATTGGGCTGAATATTTTATATATCTAGGCAGATAAAGTCCAGTCAATATGGAGGATCTTCCCTGGACATTATCACTTGGCTATATTAACCACCTGTGCATATACTACACACTGCACCATATACATCACACACAGTGTACTACATATATCAGTGTAAGATGTATGTGATGTATATGGTGCAGAGTGTAGTAAATGCACAGGTGGTCATTATAGCCAAGAGATAAAGTCCAGTCAATATGGAGGATATTCCCTGGACATTATCTCTTGGCTATAATAACCACCTGTGCATATACTACACACTGCACCATATACATCACACACAGTGTACTACATATATCAGTGTAAGATGTGTGTGATGTATGTAAAGCAGGGTGTGTGATGTATGTGGTGCAGTGTGTAGTAAATGCACAGTCCAATATGGAGGATCTTCCCTGGACATTATGTCTTGGCTATAATAACCACCTGTGCATATACTACACACTGCACCATATACATCACACAAAGTGTACTACATATATCAGTGTGTGATGTATGTGGTGCAGTGTGTAGTAAATGCACAGTCCAATATGGCGGATCTCCCCTGGACATCATCTCTTGGCTATAATAGCCACCTGTGCATATACTACACACTGCACCATATACATCACACACAGTGTACTACATATATCAGTGTAAGATGTGTGTGATGTATGTAAAGCAGGGTGTGTGATGTATGTGGTGCAGTGTGTAGTAAATGCACAGTCCAATATGGCGGATCTTCCCTGGACATTATCTCTTGGCTATAATAGCCACCTGTGCATTTACTACACTCTGCAGCACATACATCAGTGTGAGATGTGTGAGATATGTACTGCAGTGTGTGATGTATGTACTGCAGTGTGTAGATGACACACTGCACTACATATATTATACATATGGATACATGATTGGTGCACTTTCACCTTGTCACACACACTGGATGTCTGGGCTCCCCTGCACTGGACACCAGGACTCCATTCCTCTTCTCCTCTTCAGCTCCACACCGGCTGCGGCAGCTGCCCATCCTGCTCTCTTCATACATGGTGGAGCCGGCCCCTTCTCCTTCCAGCTCCCGCCACCGCCGGCTCCCCTGGCTGTGTCCCCTGCTCCTCGGATCCTGTATCGCCGCCGCCGGCCGCACACAGAGCGGCCAGTGCCCCGCGCCATATTCCGCCGCAGTCTGGGGCCTGGGGGGGATTTTAACATAGGCTGTCCCCCCCCCCCCCCCACTTCCTACGCCCATGGATGTGGTCAGTGGCCTGCCTGCCGCCCAGAGGCTGGGGAGCTGGCCTGCGCCCTAAGGCTGGAGCCTCCCCAGCCTCTGTGTCGGCCCGGCCCTGGCAGAAACAGTAGCAGTGTAGTAAAGTCTATGTAACCTTTTCCATTGGGGATTTTCCATTTTTGTGTTTACAGTACATCTTTTCTTCCCTGCCTTACCACATCCATAACTTTTTTTATTTTTTCATGCGTATAGCCGTATTAGGGCTGTAGGACAAGTTGTACTTTCTAATGACACTATTTAATATTGCATACAATGTAGTGGGAAGCTGTAAAAAATACAATTCTGACACAGACATTCCCTGTGTGATGAAACTGACCAGTTACCTTCATTCTCCGGGTCAGTACGATTAAAACGACACCACATTTACATAGTTTTTCTTGTGTTTTAATACTGGGGAAAAAAAACTTTGGAATAAAATTATTTTTTACTTTTCATTGCCATATTCTGACCCCATAACTTTTTTATAGTTAAGTCTACGGAGCTGTGTGGGAGCACATTCTTGTAGGGCAATCTGTAGTTTTTATTGATAGCATTTTGGAGTAGATCATTTTAATAGTTCGGGTATTTAGGGACGCAGCAATGCCTATTATGTTTATTTTTTATTGTTTATCTTAATTTTAATTATTTAAGCCATAATGCTATCAGTGTGATAAAAATTGAGCTATAATGAGTGTTTATGAGCTGTCAGAAACTCAAAAATAACCCTGGGTTCACACCTGAGCGTTTTACAGCGCGTTCAAACGCGCTGTAAAACGCTCAACAGATTAAAACCAATGCATCCCTATGGGAGTGGTTCACACTTGAGCGTTTTACAGCGCGTTTGAACGCGCTGTAAAACGCCCAACGCATAAACAAGTACTTGAGCTTCTTTTGGGGCGTTTGATCTGCTGCTTTGTGATTGACACCACAGTAGTCAATCACAAGAACGCGCGTTTTACGCGCGTTTCCTATTTGCAAAAACGCGCTGAAATACGCGCGACACAAACGCGCGTAAAACGCGCGTTTTTAGAACGCTCAGGTCTGAACCCAGGGTAAGGGCTACACATGAGCTGTCAGGGCTTCTGTCGGCTTGGACTCACTGTGAACAAAGCCTGCTACTCTGAAAATACAGAGACTGACACCTGTACAGAAAAAAAAGCTGACATTTTTTTTTTTTTAATAAAGACCAACTGATAAAATGAGTTGTAGCCCAAAATGAGTAGAATGCAATAATTTAAAAAAATGCCCCCGAAGGTGTCCACAGTCTTTATTCAGAGGATTTTCCATACCTAAAAGCCTCAGAGTTATTGTATCCTTAGTTAATGTTCACGAGTAGTATTTATTTGGTAAAGATCTATTTATTTCATT
Organism: Bufotes viridis; assembly: GCA_033119425.1. Taxonomy (NCBI): domain Eukaryota; kingdom Metazoa; phylum Chordata; class Amphibia; order Anura; family Bufonidae; genus Bufotes; species Bufotes viridis. Next base: position 238,099,210 of record CM065592.1, read on the forward strand.
TTAAAAAAACTACACACACAACACCACATCCTCCTTAAGTACAGGGCCCATTTTTGGGTTTGCATTTTTGTTTTTATCTCCCCACGTTCCAATAGCCATAACTTTTTAAATGTTCCATTCATATAGCCATATGAGGGCCTATTTTTTTTTGCTGGATAAGTTGTATTTTTTAAGGGCACCATTTAATTTACCTCGTTGGTTGGTGAAAAACAGGGAAAAATTATTTGTGGGGTTAAATTGAAAAAACCCACAATTCCACCAAAGTTTTGGGGGTTTTGACATCACAGCGTTTACAGTGACAGGAAGTTCTAATTTTGCAGCTCAATACAAATACAGGGATACCGAAACTGTATAGTTTTTTTTTTGTTTTACTACTTTAAAAAAAATAAAAACCTTTGAAAAAAATTAAAAATTTCTGGCGTCATTTTCTGACAGCCATAACTTTTTAGATTTCAATCCACAAAGCTGTTTTCATTGATACCATTTTTATGATATGTACGACTTTTTGATCAAATTTTTTTTTGGGAGGGAAAGGTGACAAAAAAAATGCTGAATCATGTGCTTTTCATTTTGTTTTTTTCCATTACAGTGTTTACCACAGAAATTTTTCAAAAATATTTTAATAGTTCAGACATTTTCTGAAACGGCAATACCAGATATGTTTATTTTTTATTTTAATAAATTTTATTTGTAAAATAGCGAAAAGAGGGTGATTTAAACTTTTAACATTTTTTTTTTCAACTTTTTATTTAATAACTATTAGCCCCCTTAGGGTGCTAGAAGCTGGGATCTTTTGAACCCTTGTCCTATTCACCCTAATAGAGATCTATTAGGCTGAATAGGATTTTCACATTATGTCAGTGTTATCCAATACTGTAAGAACTGTAAGGGTTACATAGCATCATAAATCAATATAATGTTGATTCAACCCAATCAATGCTGGGAGGTCAGGACAGGAGCGTCCGCGTACTCATGCTGCGAGTTCGATATGTGGAATTCGCTCGTCTGAAAGGGGCCTAAGACACTGTGTCAGTTGGAAAGTCAGAGTGTTGGTCACAAGGACCAAAAGAAAGTGGATAACATAAAAAAAAAAAAAAAAGATTACCTTCACTACAATTTACACCATGTACCTTTCTTAGGCTGGGTTCACACGAGCGTGTCCGGATTAGGTCCGGATGCGTTGCGGATGCGTTCAGTGAAAACTGTGCAATTTCACAGGCAAAGCCATTCAGTTTTGCCTGCGATTGCGTTCAGTTTTTTCTGTGCGGGTGCAATGAGTTTTGATGCGTTTTTCACGCGCGTGATAAAAAACTAAAGGTTTACAAACAAAATCTCTTCGCAACCATCAGTGAAAAACGCAACGCACCCGCACTTGCTTACGGATGCAATGCGTTTTTAACGGAGCCCCATTCACTTCTATGGGGCTAGGGCGTGAAAAACGAAGAATATAGAACATGCTGCGATTTTCACGCAACGCACAAGTGATGCGTGAAAAAAAAACGCTCATGTACACAGCCCCATTGAAATGAATGGGTCAGGATTCAGTGCGGGTGCAATGCGTTCACATCACGCATTGCACCCGTGCGGAAAACCCCCCCGTGTGAATGCAGCCTTACAGGCCAGAGAATAAATCATTCCTGATTTTCATGCTTTAGGGCTCATGCACACAAACGTATTTTCTTTCCGTGTCCGTTCCATTTTTTTTTGCGGACCGTATGCGGAACCTCATTTCAATGGGTCCGCAAAAAAAAAAAAAAAGAAATTACTCCATGTGCATTCTGTATGTCCGTTCCGCAAACAAATAGAACATGTCCTATTAATGTCTGCATTACGGACAAGGATAGTACTGTTCTATTGGGGGCCAGCTGTTCCGTTCCGCAAAATACAGAATGCACACGGACGTCATCCATATTTTTTGCGGACCACAAAAGACATACCGTCGTGTAAATCAGCCCTTACATGAAACCATGGCATTACCCCTTTAAATGGCTGCTAAAACATACCATACTATTCGTCCTATAAGATGCCCAAAAATTGGGGAAAATGTGAGTACATACTATAGGGCGAATACTAATGAGCATTTCTATTATAGAAGCGTTCCTTAGTACGGTAAGACCGGGAAACAGTAAATACAGTGCTCCCTGTGCTGGTCCTGTACTCACCGGTCCCTGGTCTTCGTCTGCCGGGGCCACGTGCTGTGCTGTGACCTCTACACAACATGAGGATATAGGCTCTGTCTGTGACCCCATACTGTGCGACGTCTGGTTACAGCACAGCAGGAAGAGTGCTGGCTCTCAGGAGCGGCGGCCGAAACAGGAGTCGGTTTTTTTTTTGTCTTATCTGAAGTCTGAATAATATTGGGGGTCTATTCTAAGGTCTGTTTGGGGGTCTAATCCTGGGTCTTTTTTGGAGGTCTGAGCTGCAGTCTAACATTGGGGGTCTGAGTTGAGGTCTAATTAACAATGGGGGTCTGAGCAGAGGTCTGATTAATATAGTAGGTCTGATTGGGGGTCTAATCTGAGGTCTGATAAGTTTTTTCTCATATCCCTCCTCAAGGTGCATCTTATCGTCAGGTGCGTCTTATCAGGTTAAAAATACAGTAAATGCTAGAGGTTTTAAGGGTATATGATGCAGTCATATTGATGTTCCTGTCTTGAAATTGTGAACATCACAACAAAAACTGTGATATAAATAAAAAGTGCGAAAACATCCTGAAGGCGCTGGACAGTGCAGAACCCCATGCTAAACATTCACGGAAAGCCATTTAAATCACGAAAAAGGTAGAATTCAAAGGGTCTACAGTTCCCAAATTTGCAGAAATTGTCCCCAATTCTGGCAACTTTAGGCTCTTCAGGGCCAAAAATGTTTGGAATTTATGTAAGACTCACCTAGAAGTTGGCATTTCCAAACAGGTTTGGGTGTTCCTGGGGATTGGTTTATATACAGTATTTTATTGGATTATACCAGTAGAAACACTCACGAGTACATAATTTTTTGGGGAAATAATTCTCAAATAGATGGTACAAAAACTTTGTTCTGATGGCAAATGTTTTTAAAGCAGACCATAAAAAGTGAAAACGTTCCTTCTTTAAATGTGAGCTACAGACCCTATACGACTAAATAAAAGGGTTATTATACCTGTGAGGGGTCAAAGTCTCTGGATCAGAAGCTTATGGTATTATAAGAGATTACAAAATCAATCCATTATGTGCATTAGGCTGTTTCCAAGCAGAAAATAGCAGGGAGCTCCAGACTAGAAACTCACGAATAAGACTCTCTCTGGCATCCTTCCGAAGGTCTTATGATAGGTCAGCTGTTAGTGACATCAACTCTTTAAGATCACATGTCAAAACCTTTGCTATATGACTTATGTCTTTGTTCCAGCCAAAGCTCTTCAGGGACAATCAGCCCATGCTTAAGCCTGTAAAGTGCCCAGGGTACAAAATGAATCAAATTTGGAATCCATGGGTAGCCGTCACTTGTACTAATCAAAGTAGCAAGCAAGGCACTTATGCTGCTTCTGACCTCGATCAGACCCTCTTTTTATACAAGATCCTCCTGATAGAGAAACAGGCTGGCCAAACAGCAACAGCTGGAGAAGAAGGCTCTGGAGTGGGGATGAGTGGCAGGATATTTTTTTTAAACTACATTTTGAAGAAAGGTTTCAGAAACAAGTAATCTTTTGAAGAATATTTAACTTTTTCTGACCTTCTGTGACATTGACAACTGATACATGAATGAATGCAGGTTGTGCTTGAATATTATACTTCAATAGAATATTTAATGACTAATTAAAAGAGTATTCATTTTAAGCAAAAAAAAAAAGTACTCATAGTATATAAAGTTTATAAAGTTTCCAGTATAGCTCTCAATTGTCAAAAACTCTGCTTGCAGTCATTTAACAGGAATCTTTCAGGGAATCAAAAATCTGTTCTGGTCATGTGATACATAGGTTCAATTATTAGAGTAAGGGTGCGTTAAAGGGATTTTCCAGTAAATACTTATTGATGGCAGGTCATCAATATCTGATCAGTGGGGTCCGACATTAAGCACCCTATCGATCTGTTATATCAGGAAGCCACTCGTGCCTGAAACTGTACAGCGGACGTAGCTGGAAGCGCAAGGTTCCATCCACTTTGTAGAGGCCATACGGAGCTAGTACAGCTCAGCTTCCATTTAAGTAAATAGGAGATGATCTGTGGGATGCCAGCACTGGAAACTACAGTGGACAAAGCCTTCCAAGCATTGCATAGTTTTCAGCCCCAGCACCTGCCTCAAATAGCTGATAGGTGGGGGGTGCAGAGTGTCTGGCCATCAATACTTAAATCCCATAAAATCCTTTTAAAGGGGTTGTCCACTTTCTTGCTACTTGTGACCAATGTATATGTAAGATTACTATATCACAATTACTCATATAGCCATTGTTGATATTCTGTGTCATTTGCTATATTTTCTACACCATGGCCCCTTGTTAGGTAAATCCTCTGTGCTGTCAACAAAGAGGCCCTGTCCATGGAAGGTCACGTGACCGGGCAAATTACCTCCATGGGATGTTTTCTCTATTCACACACTACACCTCCACTAAGCTCCTACCATTTCAAGAGCAGATAGCAGGTGCAATGTATCTGAACAGAGGAGACATCACATGGAGGTGATTTGCCTGGTCACATGACTCTCCATCTGCAGCCATTTTATGGACAGGACCTGTGTGTGGACAGCACAAAAGACTTGGCAAACAAGGGGGTATATCTTATTAAATCTAGAAAATGGCACAGAATTTCTTCAAAGACCATATTAGTAAGGGCCATATAGTCATCTTACAAGCACATTAGTCAACATTAACTAAAAGGTGGCCAACCCCTTTAACATTGCATTTGCATGGTACACTTGGTATATAACTCAGAAATGTTCCTTGTATCCATGGGCCCCTATTCACCCAACAGTGGCCAAAAGAGTGTCCTTTCATGTTTGGACATTTTTTGGCGGTATATTTCTTCTTTCCTTTCTCTATACAGAAGTGTGCAGTAAAAATACAAAACAAAAACACATATATCATGTGGTATACATCAAATCGGTGATGGATGGCAATGTGTGCCTATAAAGCAAATGTGGCACATGTCGGAGGTACAGTATATGCCGGAAATTCCTCTCGACATATACCTCTGATGTACACTGAAGTGTAAATTCACCCTTAGGTCAACTAAATCTTACCAGGGTAACCGGGACAAGACACAGCAAGAAAAGAAGTCAGCTCACTTTAAAGAGAATCTGTCACACAATTGTGGAGTAGTACTGCAGATATGGAGTCCAGATCACAATTTTTTATTTTCCTACAGCTTTCCCTTCCCTTCTGAGCTGCGTTGATATACATTGTCAGGACCTTACGTGATGTAATAAGAATCCCAGCTGGTTTGAAAAACAAGATGGTAGACCAGTGTTTATTTCTTTCTATGACTGTCATGCTATTATGATTCAAGGCGTTATTCTTAAACACTGACGTATGTAGACAAGTAGTATACGAAATATAGAGGAATTTTAAGAGCTCATCTGATATTCTTGCAAAAGGAAAGACATTAGGAAATCATTTTGATATATGCAGATCTTAAACGTAGAGATGTCACAAAACAAACTTTTCTAAATACTCCAAAAAATGGAACATTTCCATTGCTTGTCAAGCCTCCACGATTAAAGGTGTTGTACACCACCCTCACTAAATTATTTGCAACTGCGTGAACGCTATGTATGTAGTGCCTCTCTGGTACAATTTACAACAGGCAGATATTCTGGGCATCAAGGTGAAGCTTAACGAACATCGTTCTGCTATCCACACATTTGCACAGAAGATAGAAGGTACAGGGTTCTCCTGAAGACTCATTCAAACGAATCCACTGGCTCAGTGCCCAAAATTACGGTCCCCAATGCACGGGCCCCTTCCTTGTGCACTCCACTTGCGAATGCGGACGCAGTGACTTAAATGGGTCCGCAATCTGCAACATACAGCCAAGGATAGAACGTGGTGCGGAGGCAAGTATCGGAAGGCCACGGAAGTGCTTCATCAGGGCCCCTGATAAAAGTTGTGCGAAACCCGGATCGGGTAGGAACTTTTGAATTTTATGATAAGCTTTTATCTGATGTTTGTGAGTATATTAAACCCTTTATAACTGACCAGTTGTTTATGGTGCTTCACTATTTGTGCAACCCTTGTTAAATCGCAGAGGGGCTCAGTAAGAGCGAAGGTGACTGGCGTGGTATCGATGTTCTCCTATGCCTAACCCTCAGTTCACACTTGCGCGTTTTACAGCGCGTTCAAACGCGCTGTAAAACGCATAACCGATGCAAACCAATGCTTCCCTATGGGACTGGTTCACATTTTCGCGTTTTACAGCGCGTTCAAACGCGCTGAAAAACGCCTGACGCATAAACAAGTACTTGAGCTTTTTTTTTGGGGGCGTTTGTCGCGCGTTTTGGCCTATAGACTTCAATGGGAACGCTTGTATTTTGCGTGTTTTTGACACTGAAAACGCGCGTTTATGAATATGCAACATGCTGGAAAGGCCAAACTCTAGCTCTGATTGGCCAAACTTTATATAGACAGGGATATTTGGTCATTGGACAACACTGCAGTCGATCACACAAACGCGCGTTTACTATTGCTAAAAACGCGCACAAAAACGAGTGGAAAACGCGCGTCTCAGAAACGCTCAAGTCTGAACCCAGCGTAAAGGTGTTTCCGGCTCTACTTGAAAGGGAATACATCTGGAGGTTTTAAAGCAGCGTGGTCCTACAACTTATACTGAACAACAGAATCTAGAGTTTCTGCCACAGAATACGGCAGTTTTGCCAAAAACAAAATGCTCCATGTGAACTAGCCCTAACACTGTATTTACAAGTTCAGGTTTTGATCCACCTCTAACATTTAAATACACCCTAAATAAAATAAAAAGTAGACCACAGCAACTGACCACAGTTTGACTTGTCATACTCTGCTCTTGGACCATTAAAGCTGAGCTGTGAATGGTTGCTATGATCACTTAGGACAGTTTTCATACATCTGCATACATCTTCCATACATCAGAGATGTGCGTGGGAACCCCCTCCCTTGGGTCCCATAGCAGGCAGATGGTCCACCTCCATTGTAGGTAGACCACTGTATAGATCCCCAGTGTGGCAGTGGCCCCCATCACTCTGCTGCTAATTTTGAACACAACATTAAGTGCATACTGATAAGAATGTAGTGTTTTAACATTTTAATAACCGTATATGCAAATGGAGGTTTTCAACTGGTCAACCAATTTAACTCAGTCTTGTAAGCTAATACAGTGTAATGTATTGGCATATATGATATGCCAGTGAATCAAAGCAATGTTCCCTAGTAAGAGTGAAAAAAAATGAAATGTTAATAAAGTTTATTTAAAAAACAAAACAAAAACACGGTATGGTATCAGGGTGTGCTCGTCAAAACTCACGCCCTGTGGGTTTTTTCGTAGACCCCCTCAATTGTTAATAAATAAGTTTTCAGGGTCCTGTATAATATATACTTGTACCAGATAAATAAAATGGAGTCGCCATTCAACTGCTGTCTAAAGGAGCAGCTTATCTTGGCATGGGGCAGTAACGAACATTGTATCGCAGAGGAGCTACTGGATAACCAATAAAAGTGTTTTACCAGAGAAACCGCCATGTTGATTGGTTGGATCTGAGTCTGAGGCATTGTATGTTTAGTCTAGTTTCAACTTACGATGGGTCAGAAAAGACCACTTTATGTTTAAAATATGAGACCATTGTATCTTGAGAGATCACTGTATATATTTATATATACACACATATTTGTTATCTCGGTAACCATACTGACTTTCATCATAAAATTAACATACTAGTTATACTGTTATATCATCAGAAAAATGAAAACATTATGGCCAGAAAAAAAGAGAAAAATCAATAATCATCTCTAAATTCTAAATACATTATTGTCCGTAAAATCGCTCAGCCCTATTATTCATCTATACAAAAGAAAAAAAAAAAACTATACAGAATCTGGCTATGCATTATCAGTTGGTCTTTATAAAAAAATGTCAACTGTTTTTGTTCTACCGTCTTCATTTTCAGTGTATCTGCAGACTATTGCTTTCTGCTTTACACTGAATCCATTAGGGAGCTGCTTTGACAGCTCAATGTCTAGCCCTTATTTCTGAACTCTCTTATTTTAAGTACATTTTTATTAAACTGACAAGAATATGGCTTAAAGGTGTTGTCTCACTTCAGTAAGTGGCATTTATTATATAGAGGAAGTTAATACAAGCCACTTACTAATGTATTGGGATTTTCCATATTGCTTCCTTTGCTGGCTGGATTCATTTTTACATCACATTATACACTGCTCGTTTCCATGGTTACAGACCACCCTGCAATCCAGCAGTGGTGGTTGTGCCTGCACAATATAGGAAATAAAAACACTAGCCTATGTGTGCTGCGGTGGTCCTGGCCACCAGAAAGGCTGATACTTTTTCCTATAGCAGGGATAAGCAACCTTCGGCACTCCAGCTGCTGCGAAATTACAACTCCCAGCATGCAAACTTACTCTGCTGTTCTTGTAACTCCCACAGAAGTGAAAGTAAAATTCTGGGAGTTGTAGTTTCAGAACAGCTGGAGTGCTGGAGGTTGCTGATCCCTGTTCTATGGTGTGCAAACATGACCACCACTGATGGATGGCAGAGTGGTCGTAACCATCGAAACGAGCAGTGTATAATGTGATAGGAAAATGAATCCAGCCAGCAAAGGAAGCAATATGGACAATAACAATACATTAGTAAGAGCCTTGCATTATCTTTCTCTACATGATAAATGCCACTTACTGAAGTGAGACAACCCCTTTAAATGCGCGTTTATGAGCTGTCAGGAGTTCAGAGATAAGGGCTACACATTGAGTCGTCAGCAATTCCCTGTAATACAGAAAACAAGATGTATGCAGATATACTGAAGGCAAACGCCATAGAACAAAAACTATTGAAGTTTTTTTTTTTTTTTTTTTAATAAAGACCAATTGAAAAAATGATTTTTAGTCCAATATGAGTAAAATGCAACAATAAAAATTGCCCCTGAAGTTGTCTATAGCCTTTAAATCATTCAAGTATAAGACCCTCTTGGTCCAGGGGCAGCAAGCTCTCATTACTTGTCATTTTCTAGACTGAATCCAAGATAAGAGATGGATACCGCCAGTGTAAAGTGGAAATTAAGTACAAATGACAGAATGAACCTCAGCCATAGCCAGGCATTTAGCACACTCTGTTTACCATGCATCTTCAGTAGCTTGTAACATAAAACAATCCCAGAAACTGCGAATCCATTTTTATTGTGTGCAACATATCCTGTACACTATTAAACCCATTCTTGTTTTAAATAACAATCGGAGAATATGCATAGTGGTCACAAATATATATTTTGTACATATAAAAAATTAAACTAACACGAAAATAAAGAATAGCATAACAACCTAACAGCAAGGCAGATAACAATAGTTTAGCTAAATAACTATTTCTTCAAAATACTGGAAAATTACATTTTTTTTGCAAAATCTCAGAAATCTAAGCCGTTTTTGAATGATTTTAATTGGCTACAAAGCCAGGAAAGTAAATGAAAGCCGCTTCACCACTAAAGCTCTTAACTGCCCTATCCTGTAGTAATGACTTTCAGCCCTACTTAGCATGAATGTGCTCAAAAAGCCACTGATTACAGAATCAAAGCTGTCATTCTGTAACTTGGCAGATGTAAACCAGCTTTTATTAGCATAAATGAAAGATTGCTTTGAACAGCTCTCAATCATATGATTCACCAAATCAAGGTAATACTTTCAGAGTCTGCACGGTAGGCAGCAGCCCGGCTAATCCAGCGGAGCTGAAATTGGAGCAGAGTGGATGTCAACACAAACCTCCATCCCCTGCAATGATCTCACTGCCTTGTTTCAAAGTCTTTTCATAGAAGTACAAATAAAATGCTATTGCCACCTTTACCTTTATAATGACAGCAATCTAGGAAGGCTTCGCTGGAATGATATACTAAGCCAGCATCACAAGAGGAACACAGCAGTAAAGCATAAAATTGCTGATCTTACAGTCGTAAAATTGCTGACCTTACAGTCATAAAAAATAAACCAAAGCCCATTTAATGTAAGGTAAACCTGGTCATCCATGGACGAGAGCTGGTGACTGATTTAGCCAGCAAGACCCCAAATTACCCAATAGACATGCATTAGGGGTAAAGGTAAATAGCAACCAAACTGCTCATGTGCTGCTTATGTGTGCGGCCCATGCTGCAGACCGCAAATAGCGGTCCGCAATGCACGGGCAAGGCCATGTGCCCACGGTTTGCGGATGTGAACCCATTCACTTGAATGGGTCCCCGATCTGCAAAATTCAGTCCACCTCAAAAAAATAGAACATGTTCTATTTTTTAGCAGTGTGGAGGCATGGACCGAAATGCAATGGAAGCGCTCCATGGTGCTTCTGCTCCGTATCTTGCGGGTTGTGTGCATGAGCACTGTCTCTCGGCAACACAAAGGATTTTATGGGTTAAATTCCTACTTGATCGATCTTCATCTCCCCAAATGGGACACACCTCAGAGGACTGTCAAGCCCAATATGCATTAAATAGTTGCCATATTCCACAAAAATCGCCTGGACCCGCCAAAAATGGTACCGTATATAACTAGCCACAGACCTATACCATGTAAATCACAGCAATCTGCATTTTTCTCTGCAGAAAGTAAAGGTTACGTCAGCGTATCCAACTAACGTGTCAATACTATCAAGAAAACTACAAAATTTCATAAAAATCTGTATATATCTAAATAATTTGCATAAGTCACTCTGCTTCCTTCAGCAGTAAAGGGCCTAGTGTGAGACACTCATGACTAAGAAAAATAAAATCTTCTTGAGGTCTTGTATAGAATGCATCAGTTTACAGAAAAGCTACAGTGCATGTGTCGTCCAGTGCAAATGCTCCATCCTTCGCCGAGTCACACTCAGTTCTGCTTGTCCTGTATGTGCGATTCATTGGCAGAGGACTTAAATCTTTTGGCTGAAATATAAGAATATACATTTCAATATAACAGAAACTTCAGACAAGAAATATCAGACCACACATTTATGTAACAGACACAAACTGATCTCATGTGTTCCTCTTACCCTACAGCAGGCCACAGACATTAGACATTATTAGGTGATGTGTCTTTTTCGTGGTGCCACCTACAGTAGGCTCGCCAACCTAAAGAGTTTCATAAGGGATAACCTCATGCCATAGCTGTGTGGATGTGCTCCCTGCCAGCTACACAAACAAATATAACACTAAGGCAATTCAAATGTGTACATTTAGATAGATGCTTCAAGGGGTTGTCCGAGTTAAATAAAAGCGCAGCAGCATGTAATAAAATAGCAAAATAAATCATACTTTCCATTCTACTCTCTTGCTGTTTGCTGCGTTGTGCTCCGATCCTCTCAGCCATTGTTTGTTTTTCTGGACAACCCTGGCTTCAGCAGTCAAGTTCCATATACTGTTGAGGTCTGTGACTGGCTGCATAGTGACTTGGCGTGCACGGGATGTCACTGCTGCAGCCAGAAAGTTGATGTCAGTGCTGCAGGACTAGGGCATGACACTTGAAGCAGCAGGGGAGAAAAGTGGTATGTATGACCAGGTTTTTATTTAACTTGGACAACTCCTTTGAACAATTAAATGTTTCCAGCTCACTTAAATTCATACCTATGGAGATTTTAAGGCCGAGTTATTTTTTTAGGACTTCTTATAACTTCGAAACAGAAGTTATAAGAAATGCATGAAAAGACAAGTTAAATTAGAGTGAAAGCAGCATGTGAACGGGACTCTCTTATTAGTATTGGAAAGAATGTACTCCAAATTTAAAAAAATTGAAATCCCAGTGGTCCGTGCCCATGGGCACAATCGCCAGAATACTCACTCCTAGAGCTGTGCTGCCGCTGCCCACAGATTGTCGGGATACCTCTGCTCCCGCCTAGCGGGGTTGGTCGGTTAAATGTGTGTAGCTCTGCAGGCCTCTTCTAGCCTCCCTGCTTTTGCCTACTACCCCCTGCTCTCATTGGGCACACATTCACTCTCCTTGGCTCTTAAATGGCCAGTATGCATGGCCTTGGGTTATTTAAGGTGCCTTCCCCTATGGAAGGATGCCTAAGTAATAAGTGTTAAGCTTGTGTAGTTCTGCGTAGGTGCACTATTGTATTGTCTTGACCTCCTGTGTCCTACCAGATTTACACTGTGCTGTCTGTCCTGTCCTTCATATGGACCCTGTGCCACCTCTGTCTACCCTGACCTCTGCTTGTCCTCTGACCTCCCTCCCACATGTCTGTCCCCTTGGTACCAAGCACTGGCGTCTCTTGACCTGCCTGGGTCTGGCGTCAGTGAACAGAAAGTACTTCAAGAGGTACTCTGGTGGTTTCCCTACAAGAGTCCAGATCTCTGTACAGGGGTTAAAGGGTGAAGACCAGGGGCCATATTTATAACGCCAAGAATAAGCCCAACACAGCTGGCCTAACGTCCAAGAGGGAAGCTAATTGATCCAATACAGCTTTAAAGGAGTCTGACCAAGTCACATGAACCCTTTCAGCTGGTCAGAAATTCTGCGAGTCGTTCAGTGCGTAATATAATGTATTGTTAGCGTGCAATCATGCTAGTAATAGTAGTTGTGAATGTAAAATAATAATCACTATAGGTTGCATAGGGATTCACAAGGATGAAAAACTGAAATCAGTATTATCTTACTGTGCAAATAAAACATAAGAGAATAATACAATAAACATCCAGAAGTTTTTGCTGTTTCCGTTCCATCTGCAGGAAATACTTACGCAATATGAGCTTGAGCTTCCTTTGCTCTGAGTGAAGAAAGCTGCTGAGATAAAAGACCACTGGTAGGAATAGGATAAAGGCTGACACTGCAATCACCGGGACAGTATCAGTACAGGGTAACGTGCAGTTGAAAGTTTTACTCCACAGTTTGCGAGTGCTGTTCATCTGAAAGAACAAATGTATCAGTGTATTAAAACTGGACTGTATGCATAAAAGGTGCTCCATCCGGTTCCAATATTAATTCGTTCTCGGACGACCGCTGTAATCTGAAAATATTGTACTGTATTGGGAGCATAACAATGGACACCAGCCACAAAATATGAAAGAAATGAAAACAGGGGTTTTACTAGTGATATGCCCATGCTGATCGGCTAGATCTTCCATCACGTGCTGCAGATCTGAACCGTCTATCATATCGCATTATGAATGTTGTTTCAAGTTACAATGTCCCAAAAAACACCATTGTATGTTGAAAATATTTGAGGGACCACAACCTATATCGTAAATGCTTCAGGTATAAACTGTGTGCGTTAGTTAATGAATCCTGACATGGTACCCATCATATTGTCACATGCTTCCACAGACAGAATCACTGTGATGCCAGCCCAGTGAAACAGATATCTCAATGCATAGGCAGTTGAAAACTGTTTTGTAGCTTTACAACCTTGAATTAAAATGGATTTCAATTTAGATTTTGTTCAATAGACCTAACAAATAGTCCAAATTGTTACAGTGGAGAAGGCAGGTAAGTTTTTTGTTTTTTTTTTACCATCCGTGCTGCTGCATATACAGATCAGGAAATGGTAGACCCTGTCATAGCATTCATCTGGTTACTGGAGGTCATATAACTGCAGGAGCTGTTGGGTCTTAGCAGATCCAGATGAACTTTTCAGTAAGGCTCAAAAGCCTTGTGAAAGCCTGCAGGGGCTGTATTCTCCCAGGGGCTAATATGTTAGAACATATATCTGATTGTTAGGGGTCGACACCCAACAGCCCCATCAATCAACCTTGAATGGGAGTTGAACCTGGCACGGCCACTACTCTTTGAATGGAGCCGTGCTTCTAGCTCCATTTAACGTGCTAGCTCCGGCACTGGAGGCTGTAGGGAGCAGCCGATAGGTGGGAGTGCCTTGTTTGGGACCCCCGCCGATTGAATACTGATGACCTGTCCTGAGGAAAGCTCATCAAGATCAGGAGCTTAGAAAACCTTTTTAAGGTGAAACATGTAAACGTCTTGGAATGGCCTAGTCAAAGCCCAGACCTCCAAATGAGAATCTGTGCCATGCCTTGAACATGCTGTACAACAACACAACTCATCTAACTTTCTGGAACAATTTTGCCTGGAAAAATGGGAAAAATACCAGTGTCGAGATGTGCTACGCTAATAGTGACATACCACAAGAGACTTGCATCTGCAGTTACAGGAAAAGTTAAGTAGTGACTTTCAAGAAGGTAACACTTATGCCCATTTCTCAGTTTTTTTTAATCAAATATTTTGCACCTTAGAAATGGTAGCCATGCAGTATAAGGTTTCATGCACTCAGCTGTATTTTGGTAAGCAAAAAATGCATCCACAAAATACAGATACTTTCCGTGTGTATTCCGTATTTTTCTTACTCCCATCAATAAAAAGGGTTACTCTTGTACAAGTTCTATAATTTGCGGAACGGCCAAGCAGCTCCACAAATATAATACATGTGTGCACAGAAATGACTGGGTCCATGTGTGCTATCTGCAAAAATTGTGGACAGTACATGGATGGAAAATATGGTTGCGTGCAAGAGGCCTAAATCAAATTGTAAAACCCCAGAAATCCATTTTAATTCCAGCTTGTAATGCTACAAAACAGAAAAAAACACCAAGGAGGGTGAATACTTTCACAAGGCACTGTACGATCATGTACACTAACCTACAACACTGCTGCTCTCCTAACTTATAAGATTAAGCTGATCACGGGGACAAGCATTTTTCTGTTCTTCCGGCCACTAATTCCATTGAAGAAACTATAGTCAGGCTGTCCCCTGCACCAACAAATGTCATTCATCTTCACAGTAAACATGGTACTTGCACTGCCCTATATACATAACAGTATAGGAACTTACAGCATCTTCCAGGTCAATACATAAGGTGTTTGCCTTCTCCATATCACTGTACAAATTGCTCAGATGACGGTAGCTCTCGTTACAACTTTGGCACACTCTTGAAAAATTGCCGTTTTGTGATGGTATTAGAGGTTCCTGCAATTAAACACAAAATTCCAATTTAATAAACACCACATGTATTCTAAAGTTATAGCCAGAGATGAGCGGATTTCAGGTTATGAAACTCGTTCACGCTTTGTTTACTGGAAAAAGGTGAATTGCGTTATGGATTCCGTTACCACGGACCATAACGCAATTCTATGACGGAATGCATAACGGAATGCCTCTAAAGGCATTCCGTTATTCATTTAGTCATAATAGAAGTCTATGGGCTGCAAACGGATCCCCTGCATAACAGAAACGGAACGGATCCGTTTTGCAGCCCTTAGACTTTTATTATGATGAAATGAATAACGGAATGCTGCATTCCGTCATAGAATTGCGTTATGGTCTGTGGTAACGGAATCCATAACGCAATTCACCTTCTACCAGTAAACGAAGCGTGAACGCATTTCAAAATATGAAATTCGCTCATCTCTAGTTATAGCCTATATAAGCCTCATTAAAGAGAACCCGTCACTTCTCCTGACATACCTATTTTAATAGCTTCATGCATTCCCCATGTAATAACAATTCTGGAACATCTATTCTTATGTCTGTATGTTGTCCCATTCCTCTATTACTTGCACTAGAAGTTATGAATGAATTGCTATTAGCCTTAAGTAAGGGTACAGAGGGATGGTAACCAGATGGGGGTGTGTACCTGCACAGTCTCAAAATGGCAGCACTGATTGGATAGAGTGAGTCTGTGCAGGTACACACCCCCAACTGGTAACCACCCCTCTGTACCCCTAGTGAAGGCTAATAGCAACTCATTCATAACTTCTTGTAGAAATAATAAAGGAATGGCACAATATAGAGACTAGGGATGAGCGAATAGACTTCGGATGAAACATCCAAAGTCGATTCGCATAAAACTTTGTTCTAAGACTGTACGGAGCAGGAGACTCGCGAGACTTCTCGCAATAACTACATAAATTAATTTGTACTGTAAAAAAACATTTTCCGAACTCGGGTTTGGTTCCAAGGTACCACTTGGTACAGATACCCGAGTTCGGGAAATGGTTTTTTACAGTACAAATTAATTTATAAAGTTATTGCGCGAAGTCTCGCAAGACTTCGTGAAGCAATAACTTTGGCTCATGTACTGCTCCGTACAATATTAGAGTGCAGTTTTATGCGAATCGACTTCAGATGTTTCATCCGAAGTCGATTCGCTCATCCCTAATAGAAACATAAGAATAGATTGTTATTACATGGGGATTGCATGAAGCTATTAAAACAGGAATGTCAGGAGTGATGAAAGGTCCTCTTTAACCACTTCCCATCCGGGCTATTTACCCCCTTCCTGACCAGGCCTAATTTTGCAAATCTGACGTGTCACTTTATGTGGTAATAACTTTGGAACACTTTTACTTATCCAAACCGTTCTGAGACTGTTTTCTCGTGACACATTGTACTTCATGATAGTCATAAAAGTTGAGTCAATATATTTCACCTTTATTTATGAAAAAATCCCAAACTTACCCAAAATGTTGAAAAATTAGCAATTTTTGAAATTTTAATTTCTCTACTTTTAAAACAGAAAATGATACCTCATAAAATATTTATTATTTAACATTCCACATATGTCTACTTTATGTTGGCATCATTTTGCAAATGTCATTTAAATTTTTTAGGACGTTAGAAGGCTTAGAAGTTTAGATGAAATTCTTAAAATTTTTAAGAACATTTCCAAAACCCACTTTTTAAGGATCAGTTCAGGTCTGAAGTCCCTTTGTGGGGTTTACATAGTGGAAACTCCCATAAATGACCCCATTGTAGAAACTACACCCCTCAAGTTACTCAAAACTGATTTTACAAACTTTGTTAACCCTTTAGGGTTTAGAATTAAAGGAAAATGGAGATGAAATTTCTAAATTTCACTATTTTGGCAGATTTTCCATTTTAATCAATTTTTTTTCTTTAAAACATCGAGGGTTAACAGCCAAACAAAACTCAATATTTATTACCCTGATTCTTCTGTATACAGAAACGCCCCATATGTGGTCGTAAACTGTTGTAAAGGCACATGGCAGGGCGCAGAAGAAAAGTAACACCATTTGGTTTTTGGAAGGCAGATTTTGCTGGACTGGTTTGTAGATGCCTTGTCCCATTTGAAGCCCCCCTGATGCACTCTGACAGTAGAAACTCCCAAAATTGACCCCATTTTGGAAACTGGGGGATAAGGTGCCAGTTTTATTGGTACCATTTTGGGGTGCATATGATTTTTGATTGCTCTATATTACGTTTTTTGTGAGGCTAGGTAACAAAAAAGATGGCTGTTTTGGCACTGTTTTTATTTTTTAAAACATTTAGCTGACAGGGTAGATCATGTACTATTTTTATAGAGCAGGTTGTTACAGACTAAATGATATAAAAAATGTCTATTTTCATATTTTTTTGTTTGTTTCAGTTTTACATAATAAAGCATTTTTGAAAAAAAAATATGTTTTTGTGTCTCCATTTTCTGAAAACCATATTTTTTTTTATTTTTCTGCTGATCGTCTTGTGCAGGGGCTTGTTTTTTGCAGGAAGAGTTGATGTTTTTATCGGTACCATTCTTGGGTACATATGATTTTTTAATCATTCATTATTACATGTTCATGTGAGGGGTTAAATTATGTGATATTTTTATAGAGCAGGTTGTTACGGACGCGGCAATACCAAATGTGTCCAATTTATTTATTTTTTTCTATTTTTAACATTTTTTTTATTCCTTAATTGGGGATTTTTTTTTATTCTTATTTTTTTTTTTAAACACTTCATTTTTTTATTTTTACTTTTAGTCTCCCATAAGGTCATACAAGACCTCTGGGGGTCATTTAACTTAATTTATTTTTCACTATTGATTTCTCCTGTAACTGGGGCTGACATAGTAGCCCCAGTTACAGGGTAAACACAGCCCCTATCGCTGTACAGCCTCAGTGCAGGGCTGATCGAGGTCTGGGAACGACCCGACAGCTCCTGCACTTACCCGGTCCTGGCAGTCACATGACCACCGGGCCGGGACAGGAAGCGCATAGTGCTTCCTGCTCTGCAGACACAGTGCTCACCGAGTGCTGTGTCTGCCGCAATTTAAAAGGCAGGGACACTTGGGCACTGTCCCTGCCTTCTCTCTGGGGTGCCCTGCTATCACTGACAGCAGTCAACCCGCTCGGCAGCTGCACGGTTAGCGTGCAGCTGCCGTCTCTGAATGGACGTTCAGAAACGTCCGTTCTGAGATAAACAACCATCCATAGGACGTTTATATTCTATGGGCGGTCGTCAAGTAGTTAAGTAACATATACAGTAACACTGACAATCTTATGACATATAAACAAGTATATCACACCAAATCAGACCACTTAAACAAGTAAAACGAGTTACCCCCGTTCTATTGTTGAAGCACTGGATCAAGCTGTCCAATGAATCCATAAATTCAGAGGTGCTGTTTAATATCCCTGTGCGGTTCTTCTGTAAGCAATCTGTGAAAGATAGCAACATATTAAAAAATTATTATTACTGTAAGGGGTAAAAAAAAAAAAAAAAAAAAAAAAAAACTTTCTATAGTTCACTACACTGCAAATCGTAGAAGGTATAGTGTGTTCCTTAACTCAGCTGCCTAAATTAAAGGCCATGTACATCTTTGGGGGCATTTTTTATAATTGCATTTTGCTCATTTTGAGCTAAAAAATATATATTTTTAAATTGGTCTTTATTAAAAAAATTTAGCTCCTTTGTCTGTGCAGCTCTGAGAATCTGAATTTTCACTCTGTTCCATCAGGCAGCTCAGCTGATGGCTCCTTATCTCTGATCTCAGACTTCCTAAACGCTCATTATAGTTCAATTCTTATCTTCATAAGAATGTGGCTTAAAGGGGTTCTCTGGGCTTTTAGTATTGATGACCTATCTTCAGGATAGGTCTGACACCCCCACCGATCGGCGGTATGAAGGGAAAGCGTGTAGCAGTGCACTGGTGCTGTCTCCCTTCTCTCTTACTGCTCACTGCTGTTATGTCTATGGTGAGCATGAAGAGAGAAGGGAGCCGGCACACGCGCACCTTCCCTTCATACAGCTGATCGGCGGGGGTGCCAGGTGTCGGACTCCCGCCGATCTGATATTGATAACCTATCCTGAGGATAGGTTATCAATATTAAAAGCCCGGAGAACCCCTTTAAATAAGGGTTTATGACCTTTTAGTCATTTAGAGATAAGGTTTTATAGATGACCGACACAAAGTGAAAGTGTAAATACAATTCATACAGCTAGACAGTTAACCCTTTGTGAAAGAACAGATTAATATGTTTAATAAAGACCAATTGAAGAAATGTTTTTTAGCCCAAAACGAGTAAAATGCAACGACAAAAATAAAAAATTGCCCCCGAAGGTGTACATAGCCTTTAAGTCCTGCTATCTATCTACTGCTTCATGGGACCTCTAATACCCTGCCCTCCACCGGTCAGTAACGTATCCCCTATCCCGTCGAGGGGGGATACGTTTCTAACCTGCTAGAACCCCTTTAAGGTCCATAGCTTTTTATCAAGCACAATGGTGGAATATTAATGATTACGGTCTTAAATTTAGACAGCTTAAAACTAAACTAGGCACCAGATTTATCTGTGGCACATGCTGTGAAATAGATCTAAGACTCTTGCTAGACATGAAAAGAAACGTTTCCTTAATCCACCTGTTGATCGCCTTACTTTTTACCAGGGGTGCACAGCCACAGTATGCGGCCCCCGTCATCCTGGACAGAATCACAACTGGTAGTCTGCCTGTGAAATCAGCTGTGTTTTTGACCGCAGCGATGTACGCCGCTGGATTAAAGCACCTGTAATCTAGCAGGAGAAGGTCAGGTCCCTGGCTGTGAGAAGACAGAATTGGTTTATTTCCACTTCTGCCTTCTCCTTTCCTCGATGCACAGTGCTCAGGGCAGCAAATATAGAGGAAGCGGCTGTGCTGCTTCCTCTATTGGACCCGGCGATCACGCGTCTTCAGGCACAGCAGACCCTGATTAACTCTGCCTGGGTCCAATGCCCATGTAGGGGGCTAATTTGGATGCCCTGGTTACACTGGAAAAGCGGAAAATACAAGAAAAAAGTGTAAATGTGTGTCAATATTCCCCTTCTACCCTGGGCCAGTTTTCACCTTTGCTCAGGCCTATTTGTGCAAATCTGACATTTGTCACTATGTGGTAATAACTTTGGAATGGTTCTGAGATTTCTGGTGGCACATTGTATTTCATGTTAGTTGTAAATTTGGGTCAATATTTTTTCCTTTATTTATAAAAAATGCTAAATTTACATTTTAGAAACTAAACTCAAATTATTCAAAACTGATGTTACAAACGTTGTTAACCCTTGAGGTGTTCCACAAGAGAAAGGAAAATGAAGGTGAAATTTCAAAAATTTAAATTTTTTTTGGCAGACTTTTTTCTGCAACTGTTAGGCTGGGTTCACACTTGAGCGTGTTTGATACGCGCGTTTTACAGTACGTTTTTGGAAATAGGAAACGCGCGTTGTACGCGCGTTCCTGTGATTGACCACTCTGGCGTCAATCACAATACGCGTGACAAAACGCCCCAAAGAAGCTCCTGTACTTCTTTGGGCGTAGGGCGTTTTACAGCGCGTTCTTACGCGCTGTAAAAGGCTCAGGTGGGAACCATGCCCATAGGGAAACATGGGTTTTTGCCTGTTGAGCGTTTTACAGCGCTTAGGAACGCGCTGTAAAACGCTCAAGTCTGAACCCAGCCTTAACAGCAAAATAAACCTTAATATGCATTACCCTGATTCTTCAGTTTACAGAAACACCCCATATGTTGTCATAAACTGCTCTATGGCCACATGGTAGTGGCCAGAAGGGAAGGAGCGCCTTATGGTTTTTGGAGGAAGATTATGTTGAAATGGTTTTTGGGCGCCATGTTGTATTTGACCCTGAGGTACCCCTACAGTGAAAAACCCCAAAAAGTGACCCCGTTTTGGAAACTACACCCCTCAAGTAATTTAGTAAGGGTTATACAGAGAACTTTAAAAAAAAAAAAAAAAAAAAAAAACATAATTTATTACCCATTTTCTGCCGAAAATGTGGTCGTAAACTGCTGTAAGGGCATGGATTTTGCTGGATTGGTTTACGGGCAACCATGTTAGTATTGAAAAGTCTCTGGGGTACTGGAACAGCTATTTTCTGACAACCATACTTTTTCTCCGTGTGAGGGCTTACTTTTTGTGGGATGAGTTGATCACTTTTTATTTCGCTTTTTAGGAAGCAGGATATAGAAATGCAACAATTTTGCCATTTTTTGGGGGGTATTGTTATCGCAGCGTACACCGTGCGGGAAAAATGACAGGTTATCTTTATTCTACTGGTCAGTATGATTACAGAGATACCAAGTTTTTTTTTTTTTTACCACTTATACACTAAGCATTTTTGTAAAGAAAAATTATGTTTTTTGCATTGCCATTTTCTGAAATCCATATTTTTTTTTAAAAGTTTTTGGGCAATTGTCTCATGTGGGGGCTCATTTTTTGCGGTATGAGGTGACATTTTCATTGGTGCCATTTTGGGGTACAAACGACTTTTTGATCGCTTAATATTACACATTTTGTAAGATGAGGCGACAAAAATTGACTGGTAGCAAGCCCTTAGAAATTAATAGGGTAGCAACACCACTTGCAACTTGCCACCATAGCCACCCCAGAATTGCAAAAAATCCAGCTAGGTTCTGGAGTTGTGGTCGTGGCAACCTGCAAGTAGTGCTGCTACCCTATTCACTTCTAAGGGTTGCACTGCTACACCTGGATCCTTGGTCACACACAAGATGGCCAGGTAGCCCCAGCCTTTCACACAGACTTTACAGACCGTACTTACTATCACACTTTGAGTCCGTCCACAACTGATCAAAGGAATCACTAAGTGCAAGAATGACTTGGACCCGATCGGATCGCAGCAGTATTGTGGAACAGCTGACTGTGCTATTCTGCAGATTTGAGAAAACGACAGGCAGCGATGAGAAGTGAAGTGAGGAACAATAAGACAAATCATAATTTGCTGTATAAATTGTATTAGGTTTCATTTATATTTAAGCAAGATGCCCTTTTAAACCTCTCCCCAAGACGCAGTGCCATTATAACCCCCGGAATGTGGAGCGTCTCTATGTCACATGCTATAGAGGAAGGGAACAATGTCCCGTGTGATGTACTGGAATATTGCAGAACATCAATAGCCACTTGTATTACTCATCTTCCTCACAGGAAAACTGAGTTCCAAGAAAAAACTGCTTCATGTAAAGTTGTCAGAGCTAGAAAGCCACATGTCCTGGTTACAGCTACGTCGTGAATGCTTCATGGTTAAAATAGGATAATATGTTATGCTCAACTGAAACCCCCTTAGCTCCAATGCCACCACTGCCATCCTCCCGATGCCGTTTTGTTTGCATGACTGCAGGGGTGATGCGCCCATATACCACAGGTGACTGCTGCAGCCAATCACATGCTTAAGTGGTCTAGTGCCATGTACCACTGAGGATAGTGACTGGGTGCAGCCACCACGTGTGGTATCAACATGACGTCACTGCTTCAGCAGCAGAGAAGATCAGAAGCAGCAAACAGCCATTTTGCAGATGCCCGCCACGATCAGTCACACATTTCCCCGGCATTGTCCACTGCAGAAGATATGTAGCACCGGATGACCTTTAGATGAATGGTTGTCCATGGAATACATGGGCATCTTGGGTCTGACAGAGGGGGCGCGCTCTATTCTGGCTCATAGTGGGGGAATAGGGACATGTCCTAATAGGACATAAGGACAGGAGCTATCTTTATGTGACAGAGCAGCTAATATAGGGGTCCTCACAGTGGTCAGCTGAACACAGGTCTGGCTCTCATCAAACAGCTGCCATTGTGTGAACATCTGCCCTGCAGGGACAGAAAGTTAGCATTTACATGGCCGCCAAGCTCTGTGTGCTTCCACTTTTGACATTTATGTGCATTAAAGGGGTATTCCGGTTGTTAAAAGTTATGGATAGGGAATAACTATTAGATTACAGGGGCCCTGTACCCGCTGCAGCCTTCCTGAATTGAACTGGCTGCTCCACTCACTTCTATGAGAGTTCCGGAGATAGAGTAAAGCACTCCGCTATCTCTGGAATTCCCATAGAGATGAGTCGAGCATGTGAGACCGGCCGCTTTGTTCATTTCAGGGGGTTGCAGGGGGTACGCCCCCCTCCCCTCATTCTCATGATCCAAACGATAGAACTCCGCCGATCTAATTGTTATCCCTTATCCTGTAGACAGGGGATAATTTCTGACAACCGGAATACCCCTTTAAGGCACATAAATGTCAAAAGTGGAAGTGGTAGGTTCACATGAAGGATTTTGTCGCAGGGCCAAAACTATTGCCATTTACTGCGGCAACTTTGTGAGGGGTCCATACAGTAACCGCGCCGAGAGTGGACCTGTATATTCTTGCCGCAGTCTTGAAAATGCGAGAACCATCGGCCGCATGAACTGTGGCGTGGCTTCCCACTGAAAACAATAGGAGGCAGTTTCAGCGTAGATTCACCACCAAATCCACGCTGAAACTCGCACCAAAAGTCCTACATCTGAACATACCCTAATAACGCCTTTACACCTGCAGTAAAGTTTCATCTCTGAAACTAACTTAAAGGAAATATTAGGGAACTGCATAAACAGCAATTCCCTAATATGTCATCCCGTCTTCTCACTGAGAGACACAAGGTACAGATGGATATCAAGACAGGCGTAAAAATGATAATAGACCCCAAGGTGTGAAAGTGATGGGTTGCAAGGACTACCAACCCACCTGCAGTAATAAGCCACAGTGCACATTGACTAAGGTCGGCTTTTTACGCCAGTATTGTGCTGCCGGAAAACGACACCAGCCCCTGGCTGGTATAGTTTTTCACTACCACTTATGTCTGTTTCCAGGTAAAAACGGTAGCAAATTTGCCAGGGCTGGAGACCCGGCATGGCCCCCAACACCCCCTACTGTCGGACACGACATAAAACCGCCCATGCGACTAAATATTAGTATAATGTACGGCTCTGTACTTGGTGAGCAGAGAGAAGGCCATGGGCGCTGATGGCTTCTCAAACAGCTGATCGACTGGAGTCCCAGGATATGTCATCAAGTAAAATATCTTGGAAAAACCCCTTTAATTGCCCCCTGGTAAGTCGGGCACCTGCAAAATCAGGTATTATGGAGTCCGCTTTGAAATCTTGACAGTGTCATATAAAAAGGGGAAGTGGGGGGAGCCACACTACATTGTCCTTCACCTCTGCACTATACATATCAGTATTCCTAAGCCCATTATGGCTCCAGTAAAAAACAAAGTGCTGGACTCTACCTTTGATCTATGCAAAAAGTAAAAAATAAAAAAAGCCACATGCAGCAACTTACCAACAAGCATCCCCCCCAATCCTATATGTGTTTCCTGGTGCAATGACGCAGAAATTTACAACATCCCCCTAAAGCCACAAACTGTGTTACTCGAAATAAGGGACGGACCAGGACTCCGCTGTGTGACTGGGTGCTCAAGACTCTATTCACTTACATTGTACAGATATTCAGAGTCCGCAATCTCAAATCACAGTCCACACTGAAAATCTTCCACCAAATCCACCACACGGTCCACCAGGGGCTTTCAGGGATAAATTCTCAAAATAAACCATGGCAGTAACCATTGGAAAGAAGACTCCATGTAATATACTTACTGTCCTAAAGCCTTGATGACTCCAGGTTCTCTCCTCTGTTGACATGTCCTACATACCTATGGGGATTCTCATCTGGCCCGGGCAATGTTTGGGCGTCATCACCGACATTGCTGACCAGAAGGTCCAGAAGAGAAGCGGAGCTTTCACAGCTCATGAGCGCCATTTTATCTTTCCATGGCAGGGATGGGCAAACTGCGGCTCTCCAGCTGTCGTAAAACTTCAATTCCCACCATGCCCTGCTGTAGGCTGATAGCTGTAAGCAGTCTTTGCATACTGGGAGTTGTAGTTTTGCAACATCTGGAGAGCCTACACTATGGTGTCCCAGCGCAGACTAGAAGCCAAAGCCATAGTGCAGTACTGCGCATGCGCCATAACACTGATAGGAATGGGCAGAAACCAGACATCAGCTAACAAGTAGGGATGAGCGAACTTCTGTTTTACAAGGTTCGGGTAATCCAAGAATTCCGCTACCACGACCATAACTTATCCATAACGGAATTCTTAGATAACCCGAACCTTGTACGCCGAAGTTCGCTCAACACTACTAGTAAAGAAACGGGCCTCCATAGTGACAGCGCAAGAAAAACAAGGTATTTGGGGGTCACCTACATTGGATTCTGGGTTGGATGGACCTCTCAAACATGTTTGGGGTACCGGAGAAACCCTTTAATTTCTTTAATTGGAGCGTTTAACCAGTATAAACCCTATACAGTTTGCATAGACCAGCTTCACCCTCGCCTACTGTCTCCTTCCCCCATACCATGTAGATTGTGGGCCCTCTCTCCTTCTGTACCAGTCTGTAACTTGTCTCGTTCATGCTTAAGGCAATTGCCTGTATTATGTATGTGCACCGCTTATGATATGTACAGCGCTATAGAACGAATGGCGCTCTACAAATAAATAATAATAATATATAAATATATACATTTACTCATACATCTGTGCAGGAGACAGAAGATGCCACACACCTGGAGAGGATTTCCGATCTTGCTCATGGTCACTTTCAGCTGGACATACTCCTTGTAGCAGTATTGGCACAGCCGCACCGGCCTTGCCATGCTCACCAAGCAGTTGCTGAGGGTGGCACTGTTGTTAGCAAATTCCTGTAGAAGCAGGGCACACTCTGCAGGGTCCGGAGCAGCATCAGGGGCCAGGGAGTAAGCTGGCACCAGAGACAGAGAAAGCTGCTGTGTCCATAGGGCCCTGGGTATAATGTCAGAGTCTGCTGGCCCTTGGGTGTCCGCCAGTAACCATTCCGTGCCCGCGCACCCTGCAGCCAGCAGCAAGCACTTCACCAGGAACCCTGCAATCATGGTGCAGACTGGTGGGTAGACTAGGGCAGTGTGCACACTGCGATCACACTACAGACGCGACACACACACGGGCGGCGTGCACATAACAGGCAGCTCACACTAGATCGTACTCACGACCTGCTCCCTGCACACAGCACTTCCGTGTGCACAGCGGAGGGGCGGGGCTTCTGGAGGCTAACTCTTTCACTGCCGCATCAGGCTCCACTCACTGAAATGATGAACTGGCTGCTGAGGGGAGCCCATCATTTCAGGGCTGCTGAGGGGAGAGCATCATTTCAGGGCTGCTGAGAGGAGCCCATCATTTCAGGGCTGCTGAGGGGAGCCCATCATTTCAGGGCTGCTGAGGGGAGCCCATCATTTCAGGGCTGCTGAGGGGAGAGCATCATTTCAGGGCTGCTGAGGGGAGAGCATCATTTCAGGGCTGCTGAGGGGAGCCCATCATTTCAGTGCTGCTGAGGGGAGCCCATCATTTCAGTGCTGCTGAGGGGAGCGCATCATTTCAGGGCTGCTGAGAGGAGCGCATCATTTCAGGGCTGCTGAGGGGAGCGCATCATTTCAGGGCTGCTGAGAGGAGCCCATCATTTCAGGGCTGCTGAGGGGAGCGCATCATTTCAGGGCTGCTGAGAGGAGCGCATCATTTCAGGGCTGCTGAGGGGAGCGCATCATTTCAGGGCTGCTGAGGGGAGCCCATCATTTCAGTGCTGCTGAGGGGAGCGCATCATTTCAGGGCTGCTGAGAGGAGCCCATCATTTCAGGGCTGCTGAGGGGAGCCCATCATTTCAGGGCTGCTGAGGGGAGCCCATCATTTCAGGGCTGCTGAGAGGAGCACATCATTTCAAGGCTGCTGAGGGGAGCCCATCATTTCAGGGCTGCTGAGGGGAGAGCATCATTTCAGGGCTGCTGAGGGGAGCCCATCATTTCAGTGCTGCTGAGGGGAGCCCATCATTTCAGTGCTGCTGAGGGGAGCGCATCATTTCAGGGCTGCTGAGAGGAGCGCATCATTTCAGGGCTGCTGAGGGGAGCGCATCATTTCAGGGCTGCTGAGGGGAGCGCATCATTTCAGGGCTGCTGAGGGGAGCGCATCATTTCAGGGCTGCTGAGGGGAGCGCATCATTTCAGGGCTGCTGAGAGGAGCGCAGTTTGGTGGTGAGCGCGGTGACCTCAGCGCAGGTCCTGCTGAATGAAGATAGAGGATACCTACTATCTTCATTCAGCATCATTTCAGGGCTGCTGAGAGGAGCGCAGTTTGGTGGTGAGCGCGGTGACCTCAGTGCAGGTCCTGCTGAATGAAGATAGAGGATACCTACTATCTTCATTCAGCAGGACCTGCGCAGAGGTCACCGCGCTCACCATGCGGTGAGCGTGATGACGTCACCGAAGGTCCTTTTCCAGCTAAGTCCTGCAAGAAGAAGAAGAAAGAAGACGAGTCCGGCTGCGCGATCAAGTAGATGAGGTGAGTTAAATGTATTTTTTTTATTTTTAACCCCACAATGGATCTTTTACTTAGCATTAGGAATGAAAGAATGCTATTATTTTCCATTATAACCATGTTATAATGAAAAAAAATAAAGTTAATGGGGTCCTGGGTAACTCATCCCTCGTCTCCTTAGCAACCATGCGTGAAAATTGCACCGCATCCACACTTGCTTGCGCATGCTTGCGATTTTCAAGCAGCACTATTAATTTCTATGGGGCCTGCGTTGCGTGAAAAACGCAGAATATAGAACATGCTGAGATTTCCACGCAACGCACAAGTGATGCGTGAAAACCATCGCTCATGTACACAGCCCCATTGAAGTGAACGGGTCTGGATTCAGTGCAGGTACAACGCTTTCACCTCACGTACGGTATTGCACCCTCGCGGAACTCTCGTCGTGTGAAAGGGGCCTAAGGGATCGTGCAGACGGCTGTTGCTCGTCTGCAGTATGTGGGCACCGACCGTGTGCCACCCCCCCATCATGGATACAGATCCATTTATATGAATGGGTCCGCAATCCAGAAGGAGCAGTGCGGAACAAAGGCATGGAGGGCAATGGAAGCACTACGGAGTCCTTCTGTGGGGTTTCTCTCCGTGCCTCCACACCGCAAAAAAATAAAACATGTTCTATTTTTTGCGGTGCGGATGGATCACGAACCCATTTAAGTTGAATGGGTCTGGATCCGTCTGCGGCAACCGCATAGATAGTGCGCGTGCATTGGGGACTGCAAATTGCGTCCCCCAACACACGGAATGGCCAACACACAATTGTGTGCACGAGCCCTAAGTGTGCTTCCCTTAGGCCTCTTGTACATGACCGTATGGCTTTTTCAGTGTTTTGCGGTCCGTTTATAACGGATCCGTGGTTCCGTTTTTAGTTTCCGTTGTGTTTCGGTTCCGTTCCGTTTTTCCGTATGGCATATACAGTATACAGTAATTCCATAATAAAAATTGGGCTGGTCATAAAATCTTCATTCGGCCCCATTCACACGTCCGCGATTCTTTTCCACATTTTGCGGAACGAAATTGCGGACCCATTCATTCCTATGGGGACACGCTATGTCCCGCCCGGACACGGAATTGCGGATCCGCACTTCCGGGTCCGCACTTCCGTTCCGTAAAAAAATAGAACATGTCCTATTTTTGTCCACAATTGCGGACAAGAAAAGGCATTTTCTATATAGTGCCGCCGATGTGCGGTCCGCAAATTGCGGAATGCACATCACTGATGTCCGTGTTTTGCGGATCCGTGGATCCGCAAAACACTTGCGGACGTGTGAATGGGGCCATAGATTGTTCAGCAAAAACGTAACGGATACGGAAGACATACGGATGCCTTTCCGTATGCTTTCCGTTTTTTTTGCGGACCCATTGACTTGAATGAAGCTACAGAACGTGATTTGCGGACAAGAATAGGACATGTTCTGTATTTAAGGCTCCAGTCAGATGTCTATATGTGTTTTGCGGATCCGCAAAACACGGACACCGGCAATGGGCTTTCCGCATTTTGCGGATCCGCACATTGCCAGAACTATATAGAAAATACCTTTTCTTGTCCGCAATTGCGGACAAGAATAGGATATGTTCTATATTTTTGCAGAACGGAAGTGTGGACCCGGAAATGATCCGAGCGGGACAAAGTCTGTCCCCATAGAAATGAATGGGTCCGCAATTTCGTTCTGCAAAATGCGGAACAGAATTGCGGAAGTGTGAATGGGGCCTAAACAGAACGGAAAAACAGAAACGGAAGGCATACGGAGACACCAGTATTTTTTGCAGACCCATTGAAGTGAATGGTTCAGTATACTGTCAGTATACTGAACTTAAAAAACTGCCAGTATACGGTCCGTAAAATACTGTCGTGTGCATGAGGCTTTAGCAAGTTTGCCAGAAGACCTGCTGAACTCTCTTAAATAATCAGAAAACACCTGAAAATAGTCACTGTTAGGCCTTATTCACACGTCCGTAGTGTTTTGCGGATCCGCAAAACACCTTGCCACCAGCTCTATAGAGATGCCTATACTTGTCCGCAATTGCGGGCAAGAATAGGACATGCACTATATTTTTGCGGAGCCGCCGTCCGGAAGATCGGCAGCGCACTCCGCATCCATCATGTCCCCATTCAAAATGAATAGGTCCGCACCCGTTCTGCAAATTTGCGGAACGGGTGCGGACGTAGATTGCGGACGTGTGATTTAGGCCTTACCAGTGCTCTGTATATAGAGACAGCAGGGACACGGAGATAATGTGTTCTCTGCATTCAAAGTAAAAAGTAAATAACAAATAGAAAGAAATATAAAAAAAAACATTTAACAATGAAAAAAAATGAAAAGTAAAAATGAAAAAAGTGGATTTCTTTATTCACCCAAACAGTCAATGGCATTTTCACTGAAGTCAAAATGCTGCCTTTCTTCCATAATTTTAGATAGACAGACAGATAGGGGATAAATATAAGATAGATATGAGATATAAAAAAATAAATAAAACACAAGCGGCACAGCAGGAGCAATGTGAAAGTGATCCAGCATCCAAGTAAATAGAAAAGGAAATTCCACACTGCTTCCAAAAGTTGTTCAAAGGTCGTGTTCTTCAATCACCAATGCGACGTTTTAGTCCTCTTAGGCCGCTTTCACACGAGCGAGTTGTACACTCCGGACTTAAAGCATTATGTCACTGTTGTCCAATACATTCCAGACCTCTAAGGGTTACAGAGCATCATAAATCAATATAATGCTATGCATCCCCGGCAGTGCTAGAAGTTCAGGACGGGAGCTGTGTTAGGCCTCTTGCACACAAACGTTTTTTTTTCCTGTTTACATTCCGTTTTTTGCTTTCCGTATACGGTCCTTATACGGAACCATTCATTTCAATGGGTCCGCAAAAAAGGAAGGTACTCCGTATGCATTCCATTTCCGTTTTTCGGTTCCGTTCAAAGATAGAACATGTCCTATTATTGTCGGCATAACGGACAAGGATAGTACTGTTCTATCCAGGGCCAGCTGTTCCGTTCTGCAAAAAACAGAATGCACACGGACGTCATCTGTATTTTTTGCGAACCGCAAAATACTGAAAATGCCATACGGTCGTGTGCAATAGGCCTTATACTCACACTCCGAGTCCGAGTGTACAACTTGCTTGTGTGAAAGCGGCCTTAGGCCTCATGCACACGACCGTTTTTTTATGCTGTCCGCAAAAAGGGGTTCCGTTGTTCAGTGATCCGTGTCCGTTTTTGCCTTCCGTTGTGTTTCCGTGTGTCTTCCGTTTTTTTAGCGGACATGACCCAAAAGATTTTACCAAAAGACAGGCTGACAATGTTTCCCAAGTGCCTGCCAAGGGATCCGCAAAAAAAACGGACACGGAACACGGATGACACACGGATGGCCATCCGCATTTTTCACGGACCCATTGACTTGAATGGGTCCGCGAACCGTTTTTCACGGACAAGAATAGGACAGGTTATATTTTTTTGACGGACTGGAATCACGGACGCGGAGGACAAACGGTGCATTTGCCGAGGTTTCCACGGACCCATTGAAAACCAATGGGTCCGCAGAAAATCACGAAAAACGGAGCAACGGACACGGAATCAAACAACTGTCGTGTGCATGAGGCCTTACCAGGACTTTTCTCACACAGTACTTTCATAATACTGGAGAAAAGTCCTGGTAAGAGGTTGCAGGGGGGTGCAGAGGACAGGTCCTGTATATTCTCTGCAGGCTGCCTCCCTTCCTGTTAGTCTGGGTTCTGGACTGTCCATCTTTACCTATCAGGTTATGTCTGCCAACAAGCAGCCTTGTCATTTATTTCAGCACAGAGAGCAGAGAGGGGCCAACAGCAAATTTGTCAGGTCATAAGAGGGTGACATTCTGAGCTCACCACCAGTAAACCTCGGGAGCAGATGAGGCCATTACATTCACAGTGCAGGGCCTCCATGAGAGAGGAAGGGGCAGGACCAAGGTCTGTCTGACTACTGTGGAGCCGCGAGACCAGGGACCAGCGCTTCTTACTGTGCTGTCCGTGCTCTTCTCAGGTGCGGCCACCAGCTCGCTTTCATATTTGTCTGGGCAGCTCAGCAGGGGGCCCCATTGAAGGATGGGGGCCCTGGGCAATTGCCCTGTTTGCCCCCCTAATGCCGATCCTGATTTCAGGGCCCCTGAGGGGATCGCATAATTTCAGGGATGCTGAGGGGAGTGCATCATTTCAGTGTCCCTGAGGGGAGCGCATCATTTCAGGGCCCCTGAGTGGAGCACATCATTTCAGGGCCCCTGAGGGAAGCACATTATTTCAGTGCTGCTGACGGGAATGCTTTATTTTAGGGCCCCTGAGGGAAGCTCATCATTTCAGGGCTCCCGAGGGGAGCACATAATTTCAGGGCTGTTCAGGGAAGTGCATCATTTGATGACCGCTAAGGGGAGCGTCTCACTTAAGGGCCCCTGAGGGAAGCACATTATTTCAGTGCTACTGAGGGAATGTATCATTTCAGGGCCCCTGAGGGGACCACATCATTTCAGGCCCGCTGAGGGGACCACATCATTTCAGGGCCGCTGAGGGAGCGCATCATTTCAGGGCAGCTGAGGGGAGCGCACCATTTCAGGGCAGCTTTGGTGATAACTTTAACCCCTTAAGGACCGGGCTCATTTTCACCTTAGGACCAGGCCATTTTTTGCAAATCTGACCAGTGTCACTTTATGTGGTGATAACTTTAAAACGCTTTTTCTTATCCAGGCCATTCTGAGATTGTTTTTTCGTCACATATTGTACTTCATGACAGTGGTAAAATTAAGTCGAAAAATTTCATTTTTATTTATAAAAAAATATCAAATTTACCAAAAAGTTTGAAAAATTAGCAATTTTCCAAGTTTCAATTTCTCTACTTCTATAATACATAGTAATACCGCCCAAAAAAGTTATTGATTTACATTCCCCATATGTCTACTTCATGTATCGATGATTTTGGGAACGCCATTTTATTTTTTGGGGATGTTACAAGGCTTAGAAGTTTAGAAGCAAATCTTGAAATTTTTCTGAAATTTTCAAAAACCCACTTTTTAGGGACCAGTTCAGGTCTGAAGTCACTTTGTGAGACTTACATAATAGAAACCATCCAAAAATGACCCCATTCTAGAAACTACACCCCTCAAGGTATTCAAAACTGATTTTACAAACGTCATTAACCCTTTAGGTTTTCCACAAGAGTTAATGGCAAATAGAGATAAAATTTCAGAATTTCGATTTTTGGAAAATTTTCCGTTTGAATCCATTTTTCCAGTAACAAAGCAAGGGTTAACAGCCAAACAAAACTCAATATTTATTGCCCCGATTCTGTAGTTTTCAGAAACACCCCATATTTGGGCGTAAACTGCTGTATGGCCAAACGGTGGAGCGCAGAAGGAAGGGGACGCCATATGGTTTTTGGAAGGCGGATTTTGCTGGTCTGGATTTTTGACACCATGTCCCATTTGAAGCCCCCGATGCACCCCTAGAGTAGAAACTCCAAAAAGTGACTCAATCTAAGAAACTACACCCCTCAAGGTATTCAAAACTGATTTTACAAACTTTGTTAACCCTTTAGGTGTTCCACAAGAGTTATTGGCAAATGGAGATGAAATTTCGGAATTTCTATTTTTTGTTACCTTGTCTCAAAAAAGTGTAATATAGAGCAACCAAAAATCATATTTACCCTAAAATAATACAAACAAAACTGCTACCTTATCCCGTAGTTTCCAAAATGGGGTCGCTTTTTGGAGTTTCCACTGTAGGGGTGCATCAGGGGGCTTCAAATGGGACATGGTGTCAAATAACCAGTCCAGCAAAATCCGCCTTCCAAAAACCATATGGCGTTCCCTTCCTTCTACGCCCTGCCGTTTGGCCATACAGCAGTTTACGACCACATATGGGGTGTTTCTGCAAACTACAGAATCAGGGCAATAAATATTGAGTTTTGTTTGGCTGTTAACCCTTGCTTTGTTACTGGAAAAATGGATTAAAATGGATAATTTGCAAAAAATAGCTGTTTTGGGACAGTTTTGTATTTTTTGTTATTTACATCGTTGAACTGACAGGTTAGATTGTGTGCTATTTCTATAGAGCAGGTTGTTACGGACGCGACAATACCAAATATGTCTACTTTTTGGTTTTTTTGTTTCAGTTTTACATAATAAAGCATTTTTGAAAAAATGATTTTTAGTGTCTCCACATTCTGAAAGCCATAGTTTTTTTTTTTTTTTTGGCAATTGTCCTATGTAGGGGCTCATTTTTTGCGGGATGAGATGGCGGTTTGAATGGTACTATCTTGGGGTGCATATGACTTTTTGATCACTTGCTATTACACTTTTTGTGATGTAAGGTGACAAAAAATGACTTTTTTACAACGTTTTTATTTTTATGTTTACGGCGTTCACCTGAGGGGTTAGGTTATGTTATATATTTATAGAGCAGGTCGTTACGAACGCGACGATACCCAATATGTATACTTTTTTTTATTTATTTTGGTTTTACACAATAATATCCTTTTTGAAACAAAAAAAAATATGTTTTAGTGTCTCCATAGTCTGAGAGCCATATTTTTTTCAGTTTTTAGGCGATTGTCTCAGGTTGGGTATAATTTTTGCGGGATGAGGTGGCGGTTAGATTGGCACTATTTGGGGGTCATATGACGTTTTGATCGCTTGCTATTACACTTTTGTGATGTAAGGTGACAAAAAATGACTTTTTTACAACGTTTTTATTTTTTATGTTTACGGCGTTCACCTGAGGGGTTAGGTTATGTTATATATTTATAGAGCAGGTCGTTACGAACGCGACGATACCCAATATGTATACTTTTTTTATTTATTTTGGTTTTACACAATAATATCCTTTTGAAACAAAAAAATATGTTTTAGTGTCTCCATAGTCTGAGAGCCATATTTTTTCAGTTTTTAGGCGATTGTCTCAGGTTGGGTATAATTTTTGCGGGATGAGGTGGCGGTTAGATTGGCACTATTTGGGGGTCATATGACGTTTTGATCGCTTGCTATTACACTTTTTGTGATGTAAGGTGACAAAAAAATGGCTTTTTGACAAAGTTTTTATTTTATTTTTTTACAGTGTTTACTTGAGGGGTTAGGTCATGTGATATTTTTATAGAGCAGATTCTTACGGACGTGGAGATACCCAATATGTCTACTTTTTTAAATTTTTTACATTTAACACTGAAAAGCATTTTTGAAACAAAAAAATCATGTTTTAGTCTGAGAGGCATAGTTTTTTTATTTTTGGGCAATTGTTTTATGAAGGGGCTCATTTTTTGCGGGATGAGATGGCGGTTAGATTGGTACTATTTTGGGAGGCATACGCCTTTTTGATCGCTTTGTATTACACTTTTAGTAATGTAAGGTGCCAAAAATGGCTTATTTACACCATTTTTTATTTTATTTTTATGGCGTTCACGTGAGGGGTTCAGTCATGTGATATTTTTATAGAGCTGTTTTTTACGGATGCGGCGATACCTAATATGTGTAGTGTATTTTTTTTTTTACTTTTTATTCAGTGATTTGTGTTTTTTTATTTTTACTTTTTCACTTTTTTACATTTTTTGGACCCAGACCCACTTGGTTCTTGTAGATCCAGTGGATCTGGTGTCTATATAATACAGAACAGTACACTATATAGTGTACTGCACTGTATTTTTTACTTTTCACAGTCTGGTCAGACTTCTGCCTTTAGCAAAAGTCTGACCAGAGTTACTATACCATGGCAAGCAGGACGCTTCTGAAAGCGTCCTGCTGCCATGGTAACCATCACCCACTGCCATTAGAGAGCAGTGGGTGATGGATAGAGAGGGAGGGGAGCTCCCTCCCTCTGCGATCCCATCCTGGGGGGGCTGCATAGGCACAGCAGCCCCCCGATGGGACAGGGAGGGAGCTCCCTCCCTGTTAACACCTTCCATACCGCGGTCCGTCCGGACCGCGGTAAGGAAGGGTTAAACGGCTGGCATCTGCAGCACAGATGCCAGCCGTTTCTATCAGAGTGCCAGCAATGTGCTGGCACTCTGATAGAACCACTAGACACCAGGGAATTATTACAAGGGAGGCGGGCGGGGATCGCTATTGCGATCCGCCTCCCGCACCGCCGCCTCCCGCCCGCCCGCAACCACCCCTCTGCACCCCGCCGCCATAACAAGATTGGGGGCTGCAGGGGGTTAAAATTCTCAACTTTGGGGCAAATTAACTCTCTGATCCCGCGGTCACAGACCGCGGGATCAGAGATCGCTGAAATCGCTGCAAACCGCAGGTCTGAATTGACCTGCGGTTTGCACCGATCGCCGATACGGGGGGGTCACATGACCCCCCTCGGCATTAGAACATGGTTCCTGCTGATCTACATCAGCAGGAACCATGTTGCTACTGCGCCCACATCGGGTGCAGTAGCAGTTTAAACACAGGGCGTACATGTACGCCCTTGGTCCTTAAGTACCAGGACGCAAGGGCGTACATGTACGCCCTTCGTCCTTAAGGGGTTAAAACTCTTTTACTAATCCAGGCCATTCTGAGATTGTTTTCTTGTCACATATTGTACTTCATGACAATGGTAAAATAGAGTATAAAAAATCATTTTTATTTACAAAAAAATACTAAATTTACAAAAAATTTGGAAAAATTAGCAAATTTACAAATTTCTATTTCTCTACTTCTATAATAGATAGTAATACCTCCAAAAATAGTCATTACTTTACATTCCCCATATGTCTATTTCACGTTTGGATCATTTTGTAAATGACTTTTTCTCTTTTGGGGACGCTAGAAGGCTTAGAAGTTTAGAAGCAAATCTTAACATTTTTCAGAAAATTTCCCAAAACTACTTTTTAAGGACCAGTTCAGGTCTGAAGTCACTTTGTGAGGCTTACATTATAGAAACTACACCCCTCAAGGTATTCAAAACTGATTTTACAAACGTCATCACCCCTTTAGGTGTTCCACAAGAATTAATGTTAAATGGATATGAAATTTCAGAATTTTACTTTTTTGGCAGATTTTCCATTTTAATCATTTTTTTTCCGCTAACAAACAAAAAACTCAATATTTATTGCCCTGATTCTGTAGTTTACTGAAACTGTATGTTGACATGGCAGGGAGCAGAAGGAAAGGAATGCCATATGGTTTTTGGAAGGCAGATTTTGCTGAACTGTTTTTTTGACACCATGTCCCATTTAAAGCCCCCCTGATGCACCCCTAGAGTAGAAACTCCAAAAAAGTGACACATTTTGGAAAATACACCCCTGAAGGTATTCAAAACTGATTTTACAAACTTTGGTTACTCTTTAGGTGTTCCACAAGAGTTAATGTTATATATTAGATGAAAATTCAGAATTTCTATTTTTTGGCAAATTTTCCATTTTAATCCATTTTTTCCAGTAACAAAGCAAGGGTTAACAGCCAAACAAAACTCAACATTTATTGCCCTGATTCTGTAGTCTACAAAAACACGCCATATGTGGTTGTAAACTGCTGTATGGCCACACAGCAGGGTGCAGTAGGAAAGGAATGCCATATGGTTTTTGGAAGGCAGATTTTGCTGAACTGTTTTTTTGACACCATGTCCCATTTGAAGCCCCCCTGATGCACCCCTAGAATAGAAACTCCAAAAAAGGGACCCAATTTTGAAAACTACAAGATAAGGTGGCAGTTTTGTTGGTACTATTTTAGGGTACATATGATTTTTGGTTGCTCTATATTACACTTTTTGGGAGAAATTCTAAAATTTCATCTCCATTTGCCATTAATTCTTGTGGAACACCTAAAGGGTTACCAAAGTTTATAAAATCAGTTTTGAATACCTTGAGGGTGTAGTTTCTAAAATGGGGTCACTTTTTTGGAGTTTCTACTCTATGGGTGCATCAGGGAGGGCTTCAAACGGGACATGGTGTAAAAAAAACAATCCAGCAAAATCTGCCTTCCAAAAATCATATGGCGTTCCTTTCCTTCTGCGCCCTGCCGTGTGTCCATACAGCAGTTTACGACCACATATGGGGTGCTTTTGTAAACTACAGAATCAGGGCAATAAATATTGAATTTTGTTTGATTGTTAACCCTTGCTGTGTTACTGGAAAAAATGGATTAAAATGGAAAATTTGCCAAAAAATAGCTGTTTTGGCACCGTTTTTATTCTTTGTTATTTACAACGTTCATCTGACAGGTTAGATCATGTGCTATTTTTATACAGCAGGTTGTTACGGACGCGACAATACCAAATATCAGTTTTTGTGTCGCCACATTCTGAATGCCGTAGTTTTTAGTTTTTTTGGGGGGCGACTGTCTTATGTAGGGACTCATGTTTTGCGGGATGAGATGACAGTTTGATTAGCACTATTTTGGGGTGCCTATCACTTTTTGATCGCTTGCCATTACACTTTTTGTGATGTAAGGTGACAAAAAATGGCTTTTTTGACACCGTTTATATATATATATATATATATATTTCTTATGGTGTTCATCTGAGGGGTTAGTTCATGTGGTATTTTTATAGAGCAGGTTCTTACTGATGCAGCGATGCCTAATATGTATACTTTTTAAATTTATTAAAAAAGGGGGAGCATCTCATTTCAGGGCTGCTGAGGGGAGCACCTCATTTCAGGGCCGCTGAGGGGAGCACATCATTTCAGGGCCGCTGAGGGGAACACATCATTTCAGGACAATAATATCATTTTTGAAACAAAAAAATAATAATTTTAGTGTCTCCATAGTCTGAGAGCCATAGTTTTTTTTAGTGTTTGAGCGATTGTCTTAGATAAAGGCAAATTTTTTGCAGGATGAGGTGACGGTTAGATTGGTACTATTTTGGGGGGCATATGCCTTTTTGATTGCTTGGTGTTGCACTTTTAGTGATGTAAGGTGACAAAATAAATGGGTTTTTAGCATAGTTTTTATTTTTTTGACGATGTTCATCTGAGGGGTTAGGTCATGTGGTATTTTTATAGAGCAGGTTGTTACGGACGCGGCGATAAATAATCAGTAGTGATGAGCGGGAGGTGCCATATTCGATTTCGCGATATTTCGCGAATATTCGATTGAATATTCGTCATATATTCGTCGAAATCGAATATTCGTCATGATTTTATATATTGCGAATTTTACGCGAATATATATTCGCGTCGCGAATGAAACTTAGATCTGAGTTCCTAATGGTTAACTTGTATTACTAGAATTGACAAAGATAACGAATATCACACGAATATAGCACTATATTCTCAATCTTCGTTATATTCTAACAATACAACCATTAGGAACTTAGCTCTAAGATCAATTCGCAATGCGAGTATATGTTCGCCTCGCGAATGAAACTTAGAGCTGACCGAGTTCCTAATGGTTGTATTGCTGGAATATAACGAAGATTGAGAATATTGTGCTATATTCGTGAATTCGAGATATTCTCAACCTTCGTTCTATTCTAGCAATACATACAACCATTAGGAACCCAGCTCTAAGTTTCATTCGCAATGCGATTAATATGACCTGTATTAATCGCATTGCGATTACAACTTAGATCTGAGTTCCTAATGGTTGTATTGCTAGAATATAACGAAGATTGAGAAGAATATAGCGCTATATTCGTGAATTCGAGATATTCTTAATCTTCGTTCTATTCTAGCAATACATCCATTAGGAACTCAGCTCTAAGATCAATTCGCAATGCGAGTATATGTTCGCCTCGCGAATGAAACTTAGAGCTGACCGAGTTCCTAATGGTTGTATTGCTGGAATATAACGAAGATTGAGAATATAGCGCTATATTCGTGAATTCGAGATATTCTCAATCTTCGTTCTATTCCAGCAATACAACCATTAGGAACTCAGCTCTAAGTTTTATTCGCGAGGCGAACATATACTCGCATTGCGAATTGATCTTAGAGCTAAGTTCCTAATGGATGTATTGCTAGAATAGAACGAAAATTGAGAATATCTCGAATTCACGAATATAGCGCTATATTTTCAATCTTCGTTATATTCTAGCAATACCACTATTAGGAACTCAGCTAGCTCTAAGTTTCATTCGCGAGGCGAACATATACTCGCGTTGCGAATTGATCTTAGAGCTAAGTTCCTAATGGTTGTATTGCTAGAATAGAATGAATATTGCAATGCGAATAATTCAGGTTATATTAATCGCATTGCGATTACAACTTAGTCAAATTTGTGAGATCGTGATTCTCACATCCGACAGTACATTTTAGCATGGAGGCGTTCCCATGCACATGGGAAGTCAGCAGAAGCGGCAACGGGCAATGACTGAAGCGGGCAGGGAGCCAGGAATCCTCCGGACAGGTAAGAACAGCTTTTGGGAACTAGGAAGACAACCAGAGAGCAACAAGAATTAACAACTAAAAAAAAACAAAAAAAAAAAAAAAAAACGAATATTCAAAATTGCGAATATATAGCGATATATTCGCAATATTCGCGAATTGTCGAAGTTGCGATATTCGCGATAAAAATTCGAAATTTGAATATTCGCGCTCAACACTAATAATCAGTATACTTTTTTTATTTATGTATGTTTTACACAATAATATCATTTTTAAAACCAAAAAAATCATGTTTTAGTGTCTCTGTATTCTGAGAGTCATAGTTTTTTTTATTTTTTGGGTGATTGTCTTAGGTAGGGGTCATTTTTGTGGGATGAGATGACGGTTTGATCGCTTGCTATGACACTTTTTGTGAGGTGGCTTTTGACACTGTTTTTTTTTTTTTTACAGTGTTCACCTGAGGGGTTAGGTCATGTGGTATTTTTATAGAGCAGGTTCTTACGGACGTGGCGTTACCGTTAACACAAAAAATCTTTTTTGAAACAAAAAAATCATGTTTTAGGCCTCATGCACACGACCGTATGTGTTTTGCGGTCCGCAAATCGTGGATCCGCAAACACGGAATCTGCTCCGCGTTTCGTTCTGCAATTTGCGAAACGGAACGCGGCTCATTGTAGAAATGCCTATTCCTGGCCGCAAAACAGACAAGAATAGGACATGCTCTATTTTTTTGCGGGGCCACGGAACGGAGCAACAGATGCGAACAGCACAAGGAGTGCTGTCCGCATCCTTTGCGGCCCCATTGAAGTGAATGGGTCCGCGCCCGAGCCGCAAAATATGCGGACCAAACATACGGTCGTGTGCATGAGGCCTAAGTCTGAGAGCCATCGTTTTTTAAATTTTTTGGGGTAATTGTTCTGGGTAGGGGCTCATTTTTTGCAGGATGAGGAGACGGTTAGATTGGTAGTATTTTGGAGGGGAATACGCCTTTTTGATCGCTTGGTGTTACACTTTTAGTGATGTAAGGTGACAAAAGAATTGTTTATTTAGCACAGTTTTTATTTTAAAAAATTGACGGTGTTCATCTGAGGGGTTAGGTCATCTGATATATTTATAGAGCCGGTCGATACGGACACGGCGATACCTAATATGTCTACTTTTCTTTTTTTTCTTATATTTTTTACAAATTTCTTTTTTACTTTATTTGGGGAAAATTACGTTTTTTTTTATTTTTTGCACCCGCCCGATCACCATGAAGTACATGTACTTTACGGGTCTTTAAGTCCCAGAAAGAAATGACGTACATGTACGTCATGTGTCCTTAAGGAGTTAATTAACATTTCCCATATGTCTACTTTATGTTGGCATCATTTTGTAAATGTCATTTTATTTTTTACGATGTTAGAAGGCTTAGTATTTTAGATGCAATTTTTTTTAATTTTCAGGATTTCCAAAACCCACTTTTAAAAGGACCAATTCAGTAATGAATTGAGGGCTTACATAATAGAAAACACCTTTAACTGACCCTATTTTAGAAACTACACCCCTCAAGTTATTCAAAACTGATTTTTACAAACATTGTTAACCCTTTAGGTGTTCCACAAGAATTAAAGGAGACAACATTTCAAAACTTCACTTTTTTTGCATTTTCCATTTTAATATTTTCCTATAAAACAACATGAGTTAACAGCAAAACAAGCCTTAATATGTATTAGCCTTATTCTGCAGTTTACAGAAAAACCTCATATGTAGTCATAGACTGCTGTATGGGCACACAGCAGGACTCAGAAGGAAAGGAGCACCATATAGTTTTTGGAGGGCAGATTTTGCTGGAATGGTTTTTGGGTGCTATGTCACATTTCAAAAAGTGACCCCATCTTTGAAACTACATCCTTCAAGGAATTTATTGAGGGGTGTAGTGAGTGCTTTGACCCCAACATGCATTTGATAGAACAGGGGTACTCAAATGCCGGACTGCGGTTGCTATATGTCCGGACCCATGCTTGTCCCATGTAACGTTCAACTCTATCTGTGTCCCGAGGATGCAGATCCAGTTCATTAGAATGGTGAAGCAGGGAGCCGTCAGCTCCCTGAATCACCATTCTGTGCTGCCAGCAGTCCAGCACATGCAGGCGCAATGTACTGACATCATCACGCTTGCTGCGCTCAGCCACAGACAGTAGAGCACAGAACGGAGTGGCTCGAGGGAACATGACATGGGTGAGTGTTTACACTGGAGGCACTACTCAGTGAAAGGGGTGCTACATAGCCCTGTGGGGAGGGGGCCAGTAAAGGGGGCATAACTGTGTGTGGGGGGGGGGGGCATCTAAGGTGGCATAACCCTTTGAAGGAGGACATATGAGTGGCAAAACTTTGAGAGGGCCCACTTAAGGTAACATAACTGTGTGTGGGGGGGTACTTAAGGGGAATAACTGTGTGTGTGGGGGGACATCTAACCATGCATAACTGGGTGGGGGGCCACCTAAGGTACATAACTGTGAGGGGGCACTAAAAGGGGCATAACCTTGTGTGGAGACCATCTAAGGGGTCATAATTTATGAGGGGGGTATCACTGTGTTTGGGGAGCCACCTAAAGGGGCATCACTATGTGTGAAGGAGGCACTTGAGGGTCAGCACTATTTGGGAAAAACTTTGTGGGGAGGCGTCTAAAGGTGTATAACTCTGTGGGGTCCTCTAAAGGGGGCATAACTGTGTGTGGGGGGCCATCTAGGGGGCATATATGTGTGGGGAGCTGGGCATAGCTTTGTGAGGAGAACCACTAAATGGTGCATAACCATTAGGTTATGAAGCCCTCTAAGGCATAATCTATGAGGGGGACATCACTGTGTATGGGACATCATACTGTGTGGGGAGTACTTAAGGGGGCAGCACTGTGTGGCGTCTACTTAGGGGTAAATCATACTGTGTGGGGGACATTTAAGGGGCATCACTTTGTGAGGGGAGCATTTAAAGGTACATAATGCTGTATGAAGGGGCATGTAGAGGACATCACTTTGTTCTGGGGGCTTTTAAGAGGGGCTCATTCTGTGTGAGGGGCACCTAAGGGATCAACCTACTGTGAGGGGGCACTAAGGGGAATCATACTCTGTGGTGAGGAACTAAGGAGTTATCGCAATGTGTCAGGGGCACTAAGGAGTATCATAATGTTTGGGGGCACCAAAAGATCACCCTGCTGTTTGGGGTCATTTAAGGGTATCATACTGTGTGGAGCACTAAAGGGATATCATACTGTCTGAGAGGCATTAAAGGGGCATCCTTATTGTTATGGGGCACTGAAAGGACATTCTTACAGTTTGGTCGGCAGAAAGGAGATTAGGTGGGCTTAGAGGTATGGCTTATTCTAAAGAAAAAATGAATGCAGCGCTACACGCCAATGGTGTTGTCCCTCCTTATATATTTTTTGTTT
Source organism: Bufotes viridis (assembly GCA_033119425.1). NCBI lineage: Eukaryota > Metazoa > Chordata > Amphibia > Anura > Bufonidae > Bufotes > Bufotes viridis. The sequence goes on from CM065592.1 coordinate 238,142,527, forward strand.
TGCAGCTCGGACCTTCATCCTACAGCAAACTCAGGTATGTGGACCTTTACAAAAAGTAGTTAAGTACCCCTTAAGAAACACTTGGCTGTGAAAATGAAAAATTTAATTTTTTCCTATAAAATGTTGACTTAGCCCCAGATTTTTCATTTTCACAATGGATGAACCCCACTTTTCTCCTAGCTATAGCAAAGCCCAATATGTAGTTGTAAGTTGCTGTATAGGCACAGTACAGGGCCCAAAAGGGAAGAAGCACCATATGTGTAATGATTTCAGCCGGCACACGCGCTGTGCCACTTGATCTGGTTGCTAGGGAAGCAGCCGGGTCTCCCAGTGAAGGAGCACAACCCAATCAGAGCCGACGCTCACACATTAGGCATGCTGATGTCACTGTGATTGGTTTCTCTAGATTGCCTCACTAGCCTTTTTTGACTGCATTATAGACTTCTGGATACCTGACCTTGGATTTGTACCCTGACTCCTGCCTGGCCCTTTGGACTTGACAAGGGATCCTGCTTTTGACTCAGACTCCACTTTCTCCTTGTTCTCTGCTCTATCGTGAGTCATCAATAATGGAATGTGTGACCATGAGAAAACTATTCTCGAACAGCAGTTAGCTTATGTGCAAGCTGAATTCCCACCTGGCCAAGTTGCTGGCGGTCCAGTTGATACTGTACCACTTCACAAAGTTTTCGCTTTATAAAACGTACCGGATTATAAGATTCACCTACTGTAGGTTTCAGAGGAGGAACATTAGAAAAAAATATTTTTTATCAGACTTCAGATCAGACCCCCAATCTTCATCAGAACCTCAAATTACACCACCAGTCTTCATCACACCCTCATATCAGACCTCCATATCAGATCTCAGATCAGACTCCCATATCAGACCTCAGATCATACCCCCATATCAGACCCTTATATCAGGCCTCAGATCTTACCCCCTTATCAGGCTTCAGATCAGACCCCCATATCAAAAAAGTTATCAAAATAATTAAATGAACTTACCTCTTCTGCTCCAGAAGGCATTGTCCCTCTGCACTGCTTCTTCCTGCACTCACTCCCTGTTCTTCATTGGCCTGCGCGGCACTGTGATCTGACATTGCACAGCATCAAGTCTTAATGCGCACACTATATTCTGATTCCTTGCGCAGTCAGAACAGTGCAGCTCACAGAGAAGACCAAGGAATGGTGAGTAAAGCCAGCTCCCCATACCTACTGCATACTAGTGAGCGCTTCCATAATGGAAGTGCTCACTGGTATTCACTTTATAAGACTCACTGCCATTTTACCCCCACTTTGAAATGTTAGATGGAAATGTTAACTTGTTAATAATAAATGTAAGTTTTTATTCTTTTTTAAAGTAGTGACGCATAAGAAAAACTATATCAAAAACAGTGAGCGCCACAAAAACAAAACCCAAAAGCAATGGTGGAATTGTGTATTATTATTTTTTTTATTGTTTCAGTTTTACCCTACATTGCTTCTTCTCCAGCTTTTCAATACAAGATACGGTAACTTTTATGATGCAATGGAAAACACAACTGGCCCCGCAAATATATAGGTATTGGGGGGTGAAGGTGGACATAAAATAGAAAATTAGCCTAGTCTTTAACCGCTACAGGACCGCCTAACGCAGGGATGCGTCCTGCGGGCGGTCCTGTAGGTCTGAGACGATGCATCGGCGCGTCATCTCGCGAGAGCCGAGACTTCCTGTGAACGCGCGCGCGAGTGCGCGCGCGTTTACAGAGAAGCGCGTCTCGGCAGTTCTGCTACAGCCTGCCAGCGATGATCCATCGCTGGCAGGCTGTAGATGCGAATTAAATCGCATCAAACGGCTATATCAGACGCTGTTTTGTGAACAGAGTCTGATATAGCTGCTACCTGGTCCTCTGGTGGTCCCATTTGCTGGGATCGACCACCAGAGGACCAGGTAACACTATAAAGTTGCACCAAACACTACACTAATCCCCCCCCACCCCCCCCTCACCTATTAACCCATTGATCACCGCATCTAGACCCCCTGATCACCCCCTGTCATTGATCACACCCCTTGTAAGGCTCCATTCAGACGTCCATATGTGTTTTGCGGATCCGTGGATTCACGGATCCGTGGATTCACGGATCCGCGGATCGGATCCGCGGATCCTCAAAACACGGACACCAGCAATGTGCTTTCCGCATTTTGCAGATCCGCACATTGCCAGAACTATATAGAAAATGCTTTTTCTTGTCCGCAATTGCGGACAAGAATAGGACATGTTCTATATTTTTCTGGAACGGAAGTGCAGACCCGGAAGCGCGGATCCGTAATTCCGGATCCGAGCGGGACAAAGTCTGTCCCCATAGAAATGAATAGGTCCACAATTCCGTTCCGCAAACAGAATTTCGGACGTGTGAATGGGGCATAAGGGTCTCTTATCACCGCCAGTTAGTTAGCTACTTGTTAGGTAGCTAGCGCCCAGCCTACCGCACCGCAGTCACTGATTTTGGCAGAGATTTTTTCATCCACATTGATCGATGCGAATGAAAAAATCTGTGCCGTTCATTTTTATTTTTTTTTCAGCGCAAAGGCTGAACGGAAAAAAAAAATCTCATTACCCGTATGCTCAATATAAGGAGAATCGCAGATACTCCTAATGCAAGCCATACGTGTAATGATTGTGGAGACCCTCAAATGCCAGGACAGTATAAATACCCCACATGTGACCCCATTTTAGAAAGAAGACACCCCAAGGTATTCCGTGAGGGGTATGGTGAGTTCATGCAAAATTTTATTTTTTGTCACAAGTTAGTGGAATATGAGACTGTAAAAAAAAAAAAAAAAATCAATTTCCGCTAACTTGTGCCAAATTTTTTTTTTCTGTGAACTCGCCATACCCCTCACAGAATACCTTGGGGTGTCTTATTTCCACAATGGGGTCACTTGTGGGGTATTTATACTGTCCTGGCATTTTAGGGGCCCTAAAGCGTAAGAATCCAAATGCGTAAAAATGGCCTGTGAAATCCTAAAGGTACTCATTGGTTTTAGGGCCCCTTTGCGCATCTTGGCTGCAAAAAAGTGTCACACATGTGGTATCGCCGTACTCAGCAGAAGTAGGGCAATGTGTTTTGGGGTGTATTTTTACATATACCCATACTTTGTGTGAGAAATATCGCTGTAAACGACAACTTTTTAAATTTTTTTATTCAAAGTTGTCAATTTACAGAGATATTTCTCTCACCCAGCATGGGTATATGTAAAAATACACCCCAAAACACATTGCCCTACTTCTCCTGAGTACGGGGATACCACATGAGTGACACTTTTTTGCAGCCAAGATGCGCAAAGGGGCCCAAATTCTAATGAGTACCTTTTAGGAGGGCATTCGCTGAGGGGCATAATGAGTCCATGAAAAATTAAACTTTTTGTCAAAGACTTTGGAGACTTTGTGAGAAAAAACAATAAAAAATCAATTTCCACTAACTTGTGCCAAAAAAAAAAATCTTCTATGAACTCGCCATGCCCCTCATGGAATACCTTGGGGTGTCTTCTTTCCAAAATGGGGTCACATGTGGGGTATTTCTACTGCCCTGGCATTTTAGGGGCCCTAAAGCGTGAGAAGAAAAATGCGTAAAAATGCCCTCCTAAAAGGTACTCATTGGAATTTGGGCCCCTTTGCGCATCTTGGCTTCAAAAAAGTGTCACACATGTGGTATCGCCGTACTCAGGAGAAGTAGGGCAATGTGTTTTGGGGTGTATTTTTACATATACCCATGCTGGGTGAGAGAAATATCTCTGTAAATTGACAACTTTGAATAAAAAATGTAAAAAGTTGTTCGTTTACAGCGATATTTCTCACACTAGCATGGGTATATGTAAAAATACACCCCAAACACATTGCCCTACTCTCCTGAGTACGGCGATACCACATGAGTGACACTTTGCAGCCTGGATGCGCATAGGGGCCCTAAAACCAATGAGTACCTTTAAGATTTCATGAGCCATTTTTACGCATTTGGATTCTCACGCTTTAGGGCCCCTAAAATGCCAGGTCAGTATAAATACCCCACATGTGACCCCATTTTGGAAAGAAGACACCCCAAGGTATTCCGTGAGGAAATGGCGAGTTCACTGAATTTTATTTTTGGCACAAGTTAGCGGAATGATATATATTTTTTTTTATTTTGTTTTTACAAAGTCTCATATTCCACTAACTTGTGACAAAAATAAAATTTTACATGAACTCACCATACCCTCACGGAATACCTTGGGGTGTCTTCTTTCAAAATGGGGTCACATGTGAGGTATTTATACTGTCCTGGCATTTTAGGGGCCCCTAAAGCGTGAGAGAAGTCTGGAATCCAAATGCGTAAAAATGCCCTGTGAAATCTAAAGGTACTCATTGGTTTTAGGGCCCTTTGCGCACCCAGGCTGCAAAAAGTGGCACACATGTGGTATCGCCGTACTCAGGAGAAGTAGGGCAATGTGTTTTGGGGTGTATTTTTATATATACCCATACTTTGTGTGAAAAATATCTCTATGCTGACAACTTTTAAAAAATGTTATACAAAGTTGACAATTTACAGAGATATTTCTCTCACCCAACATGGGTATATGTAAAAATACACCCCAAAACCATTGCCTACTCTGCTGATCGGCGATACCCATAAGTGTCACTTTTGCAGCCTGAGTACTAAAGGGCCTAAATTCAATGAGTACCTTTAGGATTTTATGTGACTCTAATTAGCCGCCATAATTCCAGAACAGTAAACACACCCCACAAATGACCCCATTTCGGAAAGTAGACACCCCGAGGTATTCACTAAGGGGCATAGTGAGTCCGTCTGAGATTTTTTTTCTTTTTGCCAGAAGTTAGCAGAAATTGAAACTTTTTTTAGAATTTATATAGAAATGTAGTTTTTTTAAAAAAAATTTACAACAGAAAGTGAAAAATGTCATTTTTTTGCAAAAATGTTGTTAAATTTGTATTAATGGCAAAAAAAGTAAAAATGTCAGCAACAATGAAATACCACCAAATGAAAGCTCTATTAGTGAGAAGAAAAGGAGGTAAAATTCATTTGGGTGGTAAGTTGCATGACGGAGCAATAAATGGTGAAAGTAGTGTAGTGCAGAATTGTAAAAAGTGGCCTGGTCATTAAGGGTGTTTAAGCTAGGGGGGTTGAAGCGGTTAAGGGATTAAGTTCATTTGTCAGTGTAATGGCTTTTCCAAAGCTTTTTGTAGCAGCTTTTTACTTTTACTCTGTGGTACCAAGTATGGGACATTCTTTAAATAGGATTTTACTATTGAGGATTTGAATATTGATGACCTATCTAATGGATAGGAAATAGGCCATCAATATTTGATGAGTGGGGTCCGACACCCCACATTCCCTCTTCAGCTATCTAAGAGTAGCTCTGGTCCCAGAACTACACAGCTCCATCAATCGGACAGAGCTGGTAACTGCAGCACTGCTCCCATTGAAGTGAAGCTTTCTAGTTCCGGCACCAACTTCCGACACCAGAACTACTCTCAAACAGCTGATTGGCAGGGGTGCAGGGTGTCGACTCCCCTCCAATCAGATAATACTGGCCTAACCAGGGGTGTAGTTAGAACTTAATGGCCCCACAGCAAATTTTAGTATGGGCCCCCCGGCACACACACTTCTTTGCAACCCTCTCCTCCTGTGCAAACCCCACTCATGTGACTAGTCAAGATCGCTCAATTACACCAGGCCCACCAGCCACTTCATCTGTTTCCTACACATATATATTGTATGGCATGTCACTGTAAATAGTATGTTTGTATAACACTGTTGTGGGGGCCGTGAAAATAACATCTTTTAGCCCTCTTACCGGGCAACCTCTATTACTGAGGCTACTCAAGATCAACCACGCTTCGTTTATAAACGCTTTACATGGGGGAGAAAATAACTGAATGAAAGGCTGAAAACTAATACTGGAAAGTCTTTATTGCCAGGAACAAAATACAGTATATGGCATTTCCAAGGCTACTGTACACCATTGTACAGTTACAAATTCCTGTAAAATGTAAAAAAAAAAGTCAGTGTAAGGTATAAAATTGAGAAGGTAATTTGAATTTTAAATATGTTTTACATAATTACTTTTAGACCCCTTTCGGGGCTAGAACCTGCGGTCTTCTGATCACTTGTCCCATAGACCATAATAGAGAACTATTATGGGATTCTAATACTCTGCTGGGCCGTGCATGGCTTTTCAGGTAGTTTACCATGACAGGAATGGGAATCTTTAGCAGTAAAAAATACAATTCACTGTGCCCCTGAAATAATTAATACAATGCACTACTCCCCTGAAATGAATAGTGCAATGCACTCTACCCTTGAAATAAATAATACAAGGCACTGCGCCCCTGAAATTAATAATACAATGCACTGCGACCCTGAAATGAATAATACAATGCACTACTCCCCTGAAATCAATAGTGCAATGCACTGCTCCCCTGAAAAAAATAATACAAGGGAAGGGTGATTGTGCAGTGAATCTGACCAACCATGGTAAGAGTTGCAGCAGGATTTGGCCTGGTCTCTATTGTACTATCTAGCTCTGGGCCCCATACAGCAGTAGTAGTTATATTGCCCTGACAACCCTGACTGCTCCCGGGCCCCTTCTAAGCTTGGTCCCCGAAGCAGTTGTTTCCCCTGCTTCCCCCATAGCTATGCCACTGGGCCTAACCTGACCTGGCTTTGTGAATTGGGCTACAGTTAAGGTGAAACAGAAAAAAGCCTTCCATAAACTGTTCCCACAAGGTTAGAAGCATGCAATTGTCCAAAATGTCTTAGTATGCTGAAGCATTAAAGGGGTTAGCCAATTCTAAAAATACTCCCCACAATGCCTGGGCCCCTCCTATAGATCATACTTACCCCACTCCCCTGCACAGTGATGCTAGGGAAGCTGGTCACCGTTGTGGCCTGCTATTGGCTGCACCTCCCGTCGCTGGATGTTTAGATCCGCATGACTTTAGGGTGCAGCAGTGGCTGTGCAAGGACCTGGAATGATGCGGGTGCCAGGGATTGGGGTAAGTATGATCTATAGGAGGGGCCCTGGCATTGTGGGGGGCATTTCTAGAATTGGATAACCCCTTTAAGATTTCCCTTCACTGGAACGGTGGGGCTTAGGCCAACCCCCGATAAACAACCCCATAGGATTATTCCTCCTCAGGCAGATAACATTCTCCTGGCATTCGCCAAACCCAGGCTCAATCATCAGACTGCGAGATAGAGAAGATTAGTCACTCCACAGAACACATTTCCACTGCTCCAGAGTCCAGTGTTGGTATGCTTTACACCACCCCATCTGATGCTTGGCATTGTGTTTGGTGATGTAAGACTTGCAAGCAGCTGCTCAACCATGGAACCCATGCCATTAAGCTCCAGGCACACAGTTTTTGTGATGATCTTAATGCCAGTGGAAGTTTGCAGTTGAGTCAGCAGTTGGTGACCTTTGTGCACTATGCTCAGTGTTAGAGTGGGGTTTCATGGGCCGACCAGAGGAAATTATTCACGGGAACCAACCCCTATATCATCATTAATGTCTGACTATGTGCCTGACTGACCCCACTCTGTAATTGTAACACCACTCAAACTGGCTTGCCTCAACAGTGACATCCTAGCAGGGCCGGCGCGTCCTATAAGCGGACTAGGCCGCCGCGTAGAGCGCCCCTTGGCAAGGGGCGCTGCTAGGAGCGCCGGCCCTGCCTCATGCTGCAGCCGCCCGAGCGCTCTGTATAGAGCCTCAGGCGGCTGCAGCACTGCCAGGCTGGTGCGTCCATGAGGCGCACCGCCCGGGCACAGCAAGAGGAAAGGAGCTGACAGGAGGGAAGCGCTCAGCGCTCCCTCCTGTCAGTCCATTGCAGCGCGGCCGAGCTCTTTATGGCCGCGGGTACAGGAGCAGTGTGCACTTCCTGTCAGTCCGTCAGGGTACAGGAATCTAAAGCTCCTGTACCCGTGGACCATCAAGCGCTTCGACCACGCTGCATTACAGGTGAGGGGAGAGAGGGGAGAATGACAAGAGGGGGGGAGAAGAATGACAAGAGGGGGGGGAGAAGAATGACAAGAGGGGGGGGGAGAAGAATGACAAGAGGGGGGGAGAAGAATGACAAGGGGGGGGGGAGAGAATGACAAGAGGGGAGGAAGAATGACAAGGGGGGGGGAATGACAAAGGAGGAGGGGTGAAGATTGACGGGGGGGGGGGAGAATGACAAAGGAGGGGGGGGTGAAGAATGATAAGGGGGGGGGGGCGGCAAACTTTTCTTTTGCCTAGGGCGGCAAAAATCCTTGCACCGGCCCTGCATCCTAGTACAGTACCACGCTGCAATCCAGTGAGCTCTTTAGAATGACCCATTGTCTCACACGTTTCTAAAGTCAGACAGCATTGCTAAGGGCTGGATGTGGCAATAGGACTGAATGAAACACTTTTCTCTATAATACCCACTCACAGATAATGTCACAGTGCACCAGGAAGGCTAGTTCACATATCGCATCGGTAGGAATAACCAGCATATGGCACACTCACAGGTAAAATGAGAATGCACAAGAAAAGCTAGTTAGCCTACCACATACTGTAGGTAGAAGTAACTAGTATATTGCAAATTCTATAAAGCGTTACCCATATTAATGATGCAAGTAATGAAAGGCTCCAGGAGCACATACACTTCAAGGCGCATTTCGCTGCACTGAGCTTTGTCAGGAGGTCCCTTATTCAGTTGAGGATTATAATAGGACCACCCCACACACACTTCCCCCCACATAAGTGGTTCTGTGATTTTTTATCATAACATACATAAATTACTGAGATCAGGCTAGGGTGAATTTTGATGCATGATTCCCACTCATGTTAATAGCAGACAATGAATTCCACTATAATAATCTGTATAGGAGTCACATATGCATGGATTGTCTGGAGGCAAGACTACATATATTTTAATATCTAAATAAAGGTGGGTTTTATTGGAATATTGAATGGAGTTGAACGTCTTCCATTGTTGCTGTTCTATATCTACATTTTGATCTTCTACTCCTGTTGGGAGTTGGTCAAAGAGTTGTCATTCTTGGTCTCCATTGAGGCTATTACCTAGACCCACCAGCAAGAGGCCAACAAGCAGCTGGTATGAGACTTCACTTCACTAGAGTGTTGCCTGAGACAGACTGTCATTCTCAAACTGAAAAAAGTCAACAGGAGAGTGATAAACATGAGCCCGGTAGGGTTAGGAAAAAAAATGTCCTGGAACAGGGCTTCTCCAAGGCCAAAATCTTGAGTATACAGACATTTGTAACAGAAACGTTTTACATTATTTTGATTCAATCAAGATCAACAAGCAGTACAGGCAGATTGTCAGTGGCAATGTCTGCATATTTTCTTTTTTACTGTGTGAGTAGCCTCCATGTTCAAAGAGAAGAAGGACAAGTGACAATGTTAATGCAGAACCCACATATCCCAGGACAAGACATCACTACTTTCCTCAAGTGCTCCTGATTTATAGGGAGGGACAGCAACCCCCCTCCATCCTCACCCTACATCTTGGATGGATATGGCTTCTGAACCTGTAAGTGGCAGTTATTATCCAGTAAAACACAGATACAACGTCTGAAAGTGGTGTGCAGCATTTGCCCCAGACATTCTCCTTGGACAACTCTTCAGGGCCTAACATGCTGCAAATTTGATAGAAATGCAGCAAGAAGAGATGTGGCAGGGTTTGTCGTGTTGTAGGGCATAAATCCAAGGTCTGCCCAAGGCAGAGTGCCTGCAACCTCTGTGGCTAGGTGGCTCATTTCTACAATGTCTTCCCCAAGTGTGAAAGAGAGATTTAAAGTTTGGTTATATCCAAGTGGATTATATCAAACATCAGAACACATGAATACATATACCGACTCCACAATAAACCGCATATAAGTCCCGGTACTGCAAGCCACAAAATAGTGGTACAATGAAAAAAGTGCATCAAGTACATATCGTCTGCATGAAGGTCCCGCACTTACCCAACGCGTTTCGCCAACAGCTTTGTGAGAGAGAAAGTGAATGAAGGAATAGTTGCATCCAACTATATATACTGTGGTAAGGTGCAAGGTACTGTGGTCGACGGGAGGTACGTGTCACCGAGGTTCCTGGCCTCGGTGAGGTAAGAGCCGGATTTTTGGTGTGTCAGCAGCAGCTAGTGCTGCTTGACACCTTGCTATTTAGTTTGGCTGCAAAGCCAATCCGGGCCGGCTCTTACTGGGAGTAGGCAAAGAGTTGGGTGGGTGCCTACTCCCCACGGTCCAGGCCGGGTTTCCCCGGGCCTTTATAACACAGCCAGCAGCTGAGTGTGGAGGAGGTGATTGTCCTGGAGCTGCTGTTAGGCTGTGGAATCACTTGAGTCTGGGAGTGCTGATCCATGCTGTGCTGTGTGGAGTTCTCTGGGCTGGAAGCAAGACCCCAAGCAAGGAGGAGTGCAGACGGCCTGAAAGCCGGAGGTCGATCGCCTTGCGGCTGGACTGACAGCCAGGTGCGAACCTGCACCTAAAGCCTCTCAGGTGACTGGAACCTGTTTTGGACTATTTTGTTTTGCTGCACGTTTTCTGTTGGGTGTGAATTAACACCAAGTGACTGTTTGCTGTGTATTTGCTACAAGTGTGAATTAAACACTGTTTGCTACACTTTCTGGACTCCGTTTTGCCTCTATACTGCACCAGCACTGCTATCTACCAGAGCGACTCCCCACAATACTTACAATGCACTAATTAGTCAAATTGGAGACCTTATTGTGCAAGAGACTTGTTGAAGCTAACTAAGATGGCGCTACGTAAAATCTATAATGTGAACTCACAAAATGGCTCCATAGACCACGTGAGATAAGGGACATAATGAGAAACATAAAGGTATCGCGAGAGAGCGGACACATGATCACAACTCCTGCGAGGCCAAAAGTTGCTACAGGCACACGTCATGTGACTTCTGAGTCACATGGAAACATCCAAAGTCTCTCGGGAACCAAAATATCGACATAGAAGCCTCAGAACATAGTCAAGATGACAAAATAAGAAAGGGGGGGGGGCGGGTATACATAGGTGCACAATGATCCATACAGCAACATAACAATGGAGATAACGAGTAGAGCAAGATCCAATACATTCAAAGTACAAAATTACATGAAATTAGAAAATAATTAATGAATGATAACAAATAAACTGGAGATAGCTTATTATGTATAATAAAATAATATCAAATAAAAATCCCAGATTAGTGATATATATCCATCCGAAAATATCCAAAGACATATAAGAATTCATAATAGTGACCTATTTTGTAGATAAAAAATACATTACATTATAATAAAAACTAACTGGGAAAAGAAAAACGTGATCAATTGTGCTAGTGAATCCGAACAATACCCAAACTAAAGTGCAGAAGTGCAATGTGCAAAAGGTTCTCATAGGGCAATCATGCAGGTGTGGTGAGAAAAATTTTATTTTTTATATATCAATATATTAAAAAACACTGAGTTATTCCTCATAAATCCTGAGAAGGAAAAAAAGGAATAACTATAGGTAAGTGATTAATAGTATTGTGGTGGAGAAAACAGGTGCCCCCAACACGTCTCCCCCACGCCAACACTAAATACAAACATTTTATTTATTAAAAAAAAAAAAAATGAAAAAATTAAATTCCATGACTTTTCTTTCTTGGTGTTTCAATTTCAATGTTGGGTTTTCCCATGGTAAAGAGAAAAGGAATGAATTTATTGTAGGGAGTGCTGAGGAGGCTATCAAGCCATGACTGCTGTGCCTAACTTGACCCAAAGGGCCCTCTGCTACATAATAGGTGTTATGACCAGCAGGTGAGGACTTGCTGTCCCACGTGGCCAATTCCCTCTGAGGGCGATATCTGAGCACACCCCTCGTTTTTCACGTGATACCTCTGATGGTAAAGAGAGAGTTTCCCAAGGAGAATACCAGGTACTACCTCAGAGGGGAATTGGAACATGAGGGAATTGGGATCAGAGTGTGAACCCACTGGACTGACCTCAAGGCAACACAATACACCTAGCAGATGCTGGGAGGGCATAGGCTGATCAGACAGAGGTATAGTCAGGGTATGAAGGCAGAAGTCAGGGCAGGGAGCAGTCAGGCAAAGTCCTTAAATATAGCTCAGGGCAAGCGGCAATCAGGCAAAGTCTATAAAACATAATCTAAAGTCCGGTACACAGAATGACAAGAACCAATAGGACACCTTAGCTCAGTAGGAAACTAGACTAGCTGGGAACCTAAGTTGCTCAGGCGCTTTCCTGTCGAAGGAGGTGCCTTTAAATACCTCCTACAGACCAGCCATAGGTTGGGGAACATAGGAGGCGTGCGCATGCTGCCTCACATAAGGAGGAGAGACATGCCTGCAGACACCCTAAATACACGCAAGGAACTCTGAGCCAGAGGGAGATGCTGGTGGCAGGAGTGCAGACCACTGCTAAGGACAGGGCAAGCAGCAGCAGGCATGGAATGAAGTAGCCTGGAGCCCGTACTCCATCTCTTGGCACAGGGAAATCTCATATTAATTACATAACCAATGGTACTAGACAGACCTCATTAAAGTACAGTATACACATTATCCTACAATGAGCCATATTGTATTTAGCAGTATGTAACTACATTGGCAAATAGATAGAGGCTAAATTAGATATTGGGTGCTAGATTCATAAATCATTTTTCATTTTTTTTAGATTATGTGTTTCCAACTTGTTGCATACATATTTTGTAGCCAAAATATGGGATAAAGGGGAGTCGTACAGCTTTTAATCATACTTCTCCCTATACTAATAGACTATATATGCTCCTGCTTCTTGCAAAAGCAAAGTGCTAAAACTGCATCAAAACTGAGTGATGATGAGTGTGATAACTACTTGAAACCCAGTCTTTTGCTTTAAAATGATACATTACCCTTTTCTCTCACAAGAGGGCAGCACTCACTTTTCAATTGACATGTGACCAGAATTATCAGTTTAGATCTAGGCCCCATGAAGAGGCATCATATACACATGCCGCTCACCTGTTCCTTCCATGCGTATTGTCTAATGGAATGTCTCTTTGTCTCCTTAACTTGTTTCACTGCAGCCTTCACAAAGCTTCAGTCAATCTCTCTGTGACCTTACTGCATTGTATTAACAGGTGGATGGTAATGTGTAAAACAGAAAATACCTCCGGAATACAGGAAACCAAGCACATAATAATATATTCTCAACCACAGACAACTAAAATCACGTCAGTGAGTGCATTTACTTGTGATTAATTCCTTTCATTGTATATTGTGCAGCACACATGAATTATCCACTCTTGTTTTGGCCAAGAAAAGAGAAAAATTTGAATATTAAATACCATATACACGCCGTTCCCATTCCAGCTTTTAATTTATATGGGATTGACTAAATCTACGTTCACATTTTAGAAAATAATGTTTTTTCCATTTATAGTCTAAAGAAGATTTTTTGTGTGTGTGCAAATAGTTGAACTATAATAATAATAATAGTAATAATAATAATATTTACTTCTATAGCGCCAACATATTCAGCTGCGCTTTACAATCAGGGGGTTCATGTGCAAACAAAATCATACATTACATAGCAACAAACAAGTCAATAATTAAAATAAGAGGACTGAGTTCCCTGCTCACAAGAGCTTGCAATCTACGAGGAAATAACGGTGACACAAAAGCTAAACAGTGCTTGTTTGGTACAATGGTTCAGCCATCCTAACAAAATAGCGGAGTAGATATAACTATAAAAATGATTCTAATATATATTAAAAATATTACTACTATTATTAATATTATGATTACTACTACTATTAAAAATAACAGTAATATTCATAATAATAAAAAAAAAATACATTTGAGATTATTATTTACCATTAAACACTGTTTACTCCCTGACTACAAATAAATATAAAGTAATACAATTTAAACGAACATACTTTAATAAAGTATATGTTGAATACCTTATATATTTGCATATTCCCTTTTTCATGGACTTGCTGAAGTCTGCAATCAGCCAGGACAGACAACAACGACATGTAGCCACTAATTTCCCTTGAGTCAGTGTTTGATTGGGGGTTTATATATATAAGTGTATAAATAGGCCGACTCGTCATAAATTCAACATTTTATAAAATAAACGACTAAACACAAGCAGAATATTCTTTACCTTAGGACACTTGGACCAGTATCATATCCTTTGTCTATGTGTTATTTTCACTGTAAAATATATTAATTAAAAGGCATACATGATTAAAAAGTAATGAGTTGAATAAAAAATTATCTCGACTCATTTTCTGATTATGTTAATTGTTAAAAACCCTTCAATCACGCAGTTGCAGTCAATGGGTTTTAATGTGAAATTAGTGGGCTCTTGATAGCTTACAGACCAGAATAATTCTTCTTGCTGTAGCCATCAATCCTAATAACAAGTGTCGTAGAGAGGCCAAATTGGATGTGATTTTACTGAGAACTCGTTCAGTACAAATACTTGTAGCTTATCTAGATTTACATAGAACAACGAGAGCCCTTCTGTGAACCTTGAGCCGATTCCTCTCTGCACTATCTCAGTTTAGTAGTACCTTTTATTTGTATTTATTTCATTGAATATGAAATATAGCTTATCTATCTCTTTAGGCTTTAGACATCCCTCATTATGCCCCCTATGTGGAAATCTAACCACAAAGGCAAATGAGAGGTGGCTTTCATTTATTGTGAAAGGGTTCTTTTCTTGGCCCATAAAATGGTTTGCAGGTGCAAGGGACGAAATGAAATCCCATTGTGAAATGGGCTGGATTGTCTTTCTTTTTTTTCTTTTTTTTTTTTTGACTTGCTATGGTGTAAACGAAAGAAGGTGCAACCTCTGTAATCCTCTTTTGACACTCATCCACAATGCAAGTGAACTGATTTCCTAGTAAGAGGTGGTGTCACTTCACTAAACTCCTTCACTGAGACATCTTGCTCTCAATTCTCTGACTAATCTGAAAGGAAATATCTCATGGCAGGAATGTTATGCAAACATTTTAGTCACAATCAAGTATAATCCCTATCATTTCTAAATATGACATTAGCGTGGCTTGGGGAACTTTAACTTCGGGATGTGGGAACTTTAAAAGAATGTTCACAAGTGGTTGTAAATATTTTTGAGACATTTTTCATACATCTGATAGAGAGTTTGTAAAAATCTTTGCACATGCTAAAGAGACTCGCCCATTCAGATGCATGTAAGATATAAATTTTAGGTATTTGTGCAACAAATCTGTCATGTGTGATCAAATCCCTAAATACGTAACGTCACCTTTTTTACTTTACTGTTTGGTATAATGAAAGTTCATTCATCCATTATTTTAAATATTCTAGTCAAAAGAACAGCAAATATCAGTTCACATCTATTCCCTCCTTTTATTGAATTAGTCTCTAATTCTCTAATATATTTGACAATATGATCATTAGAACAATAAATCTCATCTGTTGTTATCTATACACATCAATGTTTCCAACCATTATTCTGACAGTAATGTTAAAAAGACAGATAAAAATCAACAACAATGACATTAATCCCACCAAATTTTTGTTATAATTGGTAAAAAGATTACAACATAAACGTGTTATTGTACAAGCAAAAAATAAAAACACATTAAGACTCACATAAATGTGAAAACAGCCTACAATCAACCGCCAAGGTATATAGAAAATGAGTTGCTTTATTGCACATTGTAATAAGTCATAATTCAGACACGTAGGAACTAAGGTATAGTAAGTAAGGCATTTTTCGGCAAACATGGAGTTAAGGAGGCATTCAGGTAAACTGTTCGAGAGAATAGAACATAACATCTCCTATTTGCATGCCCCAGCGGCTGAAGATCGTCTTAATAAATAACAGTGACAGGGAGCAGGCATTTAGTAGGGTTGTCGCCAGCATTTAAAAGCCAATAGAGTTTATAATTCAACTCTATCATTTCTTATTGATTAGAGTAATCAAGATAAAAAGCTAGCCGGGCTGAGAGAAGCTCAGCATATGATTAAACATAAGAGTCAGTTAATTCTGGAGCAGGAGGATTGGTGGCTGCCCTCAAGAGTTCATTTGCATGAAATGTTGAGCCTTGTAACAAGAGGACAAAAATCACTAATTAGGACGCAGAGTGTCTAGCTCCATCTCTTCTAGCAGCTTTCAAGAACAAGATCAAGTAATAGCAATAAAAAAAAAACTCCTACATATAAATCTGGTGCAGGGCAATGCTTTGCTATTATGGTGCCTGATACCGCTATATGTTAGCATTATCAATACAATTGAAAAACCTATGATGCTTCCTTTGTGTAGGTAACAATTGTTATTTTGCAATGATTAGTAATATAGCTGAGAGCAAATAATCCAAAATGCCAACAGATAAAATAATAATAAAAAAAAGAATTGTGTATCCAAACTTGAACTCGACATTGCCCAATATGGTCATTAAATAAGTTTGGGGTGGTTTTTAGCAGACCATCAAGTATGAATAAAATGTTTGCATCATCTTAATGCTCAAATATGATTGATATGAACAGATTGTTGACTGTGAAACAATATTGAATTGCTTAACATTTATAAGAAAAATTAACACTTAAAAAATAAAAAGTCTAAAAGTTTTTAAGCTTTTAATGTCTGATGAGCATTTGCTTAGTTTCCTTCAAAGATGATTAATCCTTAACAAGCAATGATGTCGTATCTGTAAAATAGGTTGTCCATATCAGTTGTGAGGTCGGGTATGAAATGTCTCATAGTAGATGGTATAACTTGCGCTGCGGGCTTTTTCAAATTATTCATTGAGGAGACATAGGGTGTGTTTTAGTGGAGGCATGGGTTGTTCATCTTATATACAGTATATATATATATATAGAAAAAAAATAGGACTGCACTCCTGTAGATAATCAAAAACAGTGAAGAGACTTTATTCCCCCATAAGTGGCACAAAGCGACGTTTCGGCTCAAACATGAGCCTTCCTCAAGGCTCGTGTTTGAGCCGAAACGTCGCTTTGTGCCACTTATGGGTGAATAAAGTCTCTTCACTGTATTTGATTATCTACAGGAGTGCAGTCCTATTTTTGTTCTATATTAGTGGGTAAATACCTATTCCCAGATTGGGGCTCTGCACCCGTTTTTTACTTTTTACCTTTTTCTTTGATGGTGCTGCTGACGATTTTTTCTTTTATATATAAAATTTTGAGGAAATAAGTTACTCACCTAAAAATAAAGAATAAAAACTAATACTCTAAAATGAGTTGTTATTTTACAGTTCTAGGGCACTTATGTATAAAAAGTGTGGTGTAAATATTGTAAATCCATCTCAAAATTGGCATATCCATCTGGACCATATGTAAAAAAGCAGAGGCATTGAAAAATTTATGTAGACATGATAATTCAATATATCAGGACATCACTCGAAATTTTACTGCAAATCGGTCTTTAGTTTTGTCCTCCAAAGCTTAGATCATAAGATTCCATTCATACAGGAATCTATTCATTGCAATGTTTCTGGTTTATGAGAATACCCTTCTTCAAGCTTGTGTAGGTGCTAGTCAGAGCATAATGGCGGCATGTACGTTATGCTCTGACTACCACCTACATATGCTTGAAGAAGGGTGTTCTCATAAACCCAAAATGTTGCAATTAATTGAATTATGTGTGAATGGAGTCTTATAATCTAGGCTTTGGCAGTCAAAAATAAAGACTACCGAATTGCAGTAAAATTTTGAGTGCTGTCCTGATATAATAATATTATGGTTATCTAAAGGCCTCGTGGCAGAAGAGGCTTCTATTGGAAAGGCACCAAGGTACTGTTATTAGGAGATAGATAGTGGTGTTGCCACCCACTAAAAAGAATTCTTATGTAGAAAAGATGTCAGGAAATAGCTGCAATAAGTGGCATCATGTGTGGCATATCCCTTATTCATTGTAGCACAGCCAGGACAAGAAGTCATCATGAAGACATTATTTATACATAGGGGATGTTATAGCAGGGGCAGAAACAGAGACGATACTTTTGTAAAGTTGTCCACACTGGAGATAGTCAACGTCCAATCAGAGGTGCGGGAGGTCAGAAATAATCTCATAGATAACCATGGAATCAGTTCTTGGGTCAGTTTCTGTACCATGACAGGCAGAAACTACAAAGGATAGCCAGGTACTGTATATGGAATCCCAGTCTCAAAAGTTATCTGGCATATTGGAATTTTTCAGCCATTGTTGAAGGAAAGAAGTTGTGTATAGCATGATTGCTGGTAGGATTGTTCATTCAATAAATTTATCAGTCTCATTCTGGCTGATCATAATCTTATATGTATGGCTAGCTTTTCTATGATGTGGTTGTCTATGAACTCATCTATGTACAGAACAATAGAAAAATACAATGAAATACTATTTTCATATAGTTAACTGCTGGGCATGTTCCCTATATAATTTCAAAATTAGATTTTGAAATGAAAGATTGTCACAGCCCTCCTGCGAGAGGGTAGTGGAAATCGAGAGTGTTGTTTTGGTCCTCAGGGTGCTAGTAGTACTCACAGTGGGAATTTTCCCCCTGGCTCCCCCATTGACTGGAGGGGGCACCCTTTCTTCCTGGTCTTGGGGCTCCTGCCTGGTGGTGATTGGGGGGATGTTAAGTGTTTTGACAGGAGTATGGATAAAGTGGCTGGTGGATGATGGAGAAGACAGTGACCAGGCCAGTTGACATTAATAAATAAGTCTCTTCTTACTAAAGTGCAGAATACGAGTAGTAGTACTGTACATCCAACAGTAACAAGGCACAGTTCTAAGTAGATCACCGTGCAGGTCTTCAGCAATAGCAACTTATGGATAGCAACAATGATGGGGGATGTACTACTCCTCTCTCTGCCTCTCTAAAGTCTCTCTGCAGAACCTTAGGCATGCAATTGGTGTTCTAGGTATATGTTCTGTAATTCCTGGGGCGAGGGGTACAGATTTAAGGTACGGCTGGCCAAACCTTTTAAATGTGTGGAAGGGTGAGCTAGCAACATTCCTTCTCACAGCAGCAATGTCTCTCTCTGCCATAAACGTGCACAATACCTTGCTGACTGACTCTAATGCATTGCCTTGCACATTCTGGACCTTCTAACTTCTCTCTGGAGCACTTTTGATAAAATTACTCCCTTGGCTGTAGATTGTCTGAGAGACAAAGGTTCTTTGAGCTTGGGCCTAGCTCTGAGGAGCTTGCACAAGTAGGTCATCTCTACTCCTAAGCTAGACTCTCACTACCCACTAAGCAGGGGGCGGACCCAAGTCCATCTTTTGGGAAATACAGTCAATCACAACATGTCTCTTAGCGACATAACATTACAACAATTTACCCTTTGCAGTGACCCTGCACAAGATCACAAGATCATTTAAAGAGAACCTGTCTCTTCTCCTGACCTATGTTTTAGTAGCTAGCTGTGTTCCCCCTGTAATAACATTTTTGGAACATCTTTTCCTATCCCTGTATGTTGTGCAATGTCTCTATTATTAGAATTTTACAAATAAAGGTACAACTGGGCTTACCAGTTGGGGGTGTGTCCCTGCACAATCTGACACTATCCAATCAGTGCTGCTAGAGTCAGACAGGCAGCGAAACACCCCCAACTAGTAACACCCAATTGTACCTTTATTCATAAACATTCAGCAGAAATAATAGAGGAATGGCACAACATAGTCTTAAGAAAAAATGCTCCAGAGTTGTCATTTCATGAGGAATACAATTATTTATTAAAACAGACATGTTAGGAGAAGTGACAGGTCCTCTTTAATGCAAATTGTTATTTGTAAAATGTTTTATACAGTATATACAGAAATAAAAGCCTCTCAACTCATAATAATATCAAAGTCTGTCACAGATGCTATTACACCCATTTCGTGTTAGAATATATAACAATAATTAAAATGCTAAACTAGTATAAATTGCATTATTTATTAAATCCCCCCTAAACTACAAATACAGTTATTGAATCATTAACAAAGAGAATAAGGTTATAAGCCATTAGATTAAGGAGACACACACACATACAAACAATGGCAATTTATGGGTTAACCAGGTCGTAATGAAGTGTTGGTCAAATTTTTCCTATTTCCCTCTTGTCCTCAGTTTTGCCTACCATTATGGCATACCATGATACATGCTTGGCCAAAGTTTGACAACATTGAACATGGGGTAGATTTATCATCGACAGAATTTTTATAGTCAGTTTTGCAGGATTCTGCGTTGTCGTGATTTGCAACAAATGTAGCACAATATAATACATTTCATGCATCGTCTTAAGATGGTACGCCACTTTCTAGTGCACCCCATGACTGGAGTGAGATTTAGGGTTCATTCACATGAATATATGTTTTTGCAGTCCGCAAAAAATACAGATGAAGTCCGTGTGACATGTGTTGCATCAGTTTTTTCCCCAGTCCATTGTAACAACAGCTATCATCAAAACAGACAGGAATAGGTCATGTTCTATCTTTTTTGTCGGGCTACGGAACAGACATACAGATGCGGACAGCACAGTGGGCTGTCTACATATTTTGTGGACCTATTGAAATGACTGGGTCAGTATCCTATCCGCAAAAAATGCAGCTCAGATGCAGACCAAAAAAACGGTCATGTGAATGGGGCCTAACAGTTTTTGTGACTTTTTAAAAAGTTACAGTTAATAAATATGGTTTTAATCAGCTTAACAGGCTAACCATACTCTCCACTCAGTTTTCAGGGTGGAGTAAATGGCGTCAAAATACAAAATTCCACAAAATGTGCAAAGAAGCCCAAAAATTTGCAGAGTCCTAATTTGCAACTTTTTGAAGTCAGAATTCTGGAGTACAGGGCTTGATCAGTTCTCTCCATAGTGTCCAAAAGATCAAAAAACTTTGGTTGCATACATTCTCAATGCTACAGTCTTTCACCTCCACTTACCTACTGTACCACTATCCAGTATCCAGGGGGACAACAGATGTGATTGGACATTTGTCTTATTACTTGGTCTCCATTTTAATTTGCACCTTAGAGTTAGTGGTTGCACCTTAATATAAGTGATAAATAATCCCATTGATTTCTAGATATTTTACTTTAAACTGGTTTTCTTGGACTTACAAACTAAGTAAGGACACTACTCACCCTTAATGGACTCTTTTTAGCAATTCTGTCCTTGAGAGCAGATTTAGGGACTTTCTTCATGAATGTGGAATGTGAGCCACAGTCCCCAAGATCAGAATTAGAATTGTCAGATGTGTTATATGTGGAAATAATTTACTAACAGGGTAGAATATTATTTCAGTAGGCGGTGTTTCCAGTTCACACAAAAGTTTTAGCATTTTGGCTAATGTCAATAAAACAATTAACGATATTTTAACCAGACTACAAATTCTGATAATTATGATATTATTATTAAAACTTTGTATCATATTCTTAAAGGTTATGGGCACCTTTGGGGGTATTTTTTTATCATTGCATTTTATTCATTTTCAGCTAAATATCTTTTTTTTTAATTGGTCTCAAAAATGTTAAATTTTTTTCTCTATACAGCTTACATTTTCAGTGTATCTGCAGACGTTTGCATTCTGCTTTAGGCCCCTTTCACACGGGCGAGTTTTCCGCGCGGGTGCAATGCGTGAGGAGGACGCATTGCACCCGCACTGAATCCGGACCCATTCATTTCTATGGGGCTGTGCACATGAGCGGTGATTTTCACGCATCACTTCTGCGCTGCGTGAAAATCGCAGCATGTTCTATATTCTGCGTTTTCACGCAACGCAGGCCCCATAGAAGTGAATGGGATGCGGAAAATCGCAAGCAGCCGCAACCAAGTGCGGATGCGCTGCAATTTTCCCGCATTGTTGCTTAGCAACGGGACTCAATTCTATTATTTCCCTTATAACATGGTTATAAGGGAAATAATAGCATTCTTAATAAAGAATGCTGTGTAAAATGAAGAGGAAGGGTTAAAATAATAAAGTTAACTTACCTTAGCCACTTGATCGCGTAGTCGCGATCTGTCCTCTCTTTCCCTGCAGCATCGATGATCTAAAGGACCTGTGATGACGTCACATCACATGGCTCAGTCACTGCTCCATCACTATGGTGATGGAGCATGTGATTGGTCCATGTGACCATGTGACATCATCCAAGGTCCTTAATCACTATCCTCAGGCTGTGGCTAGTGCTTATGATCTTGGATGATGTCACGTGGATCACATGGACCAATCACATGCTCCATCACCATAGTGATGGAGCAGGTGATTGGGCCATGTGATGCTGTGACATCATTACAGGTCCTTTTCATCTTTCAAGCTAACGGAGAGGAGGCCGGGCTTCGCGATCAAATGGACCAGGTAAGTTAAGATTAGTTTATTATTTTTAACCCATTCTGCACCTGTTTAAACATTAGGAGATGGTTAAGGGTATTATTTTACATTATAACTATGTTATAATGTGAAATAATACCAGCGGGACAATTTCTGACCCAAACATGCACTTCTGTGAAGAAGTGCAGGTTCGGGTCTGGGTACCAAAAGTGCCGATTTTTCTCCCGCGCGTGCAAAACGCATGACAGCGCTTTGCACTCGCAGGGAAAAATCGCGGCGATTCCCGCAACGCACCCGCACTGTTTGACGGAGTGCACCCGCAACGCCCGTCTGAAAGAGGCCTTACAGTGAATCCGTCAGGAAGCTGCTCTGATGGCTTGGTCTGTAGCCCTTATCCGCCCTTTCCTGGCAGCTCATAAACACTCATTATAGCTACATTCTTTTTCAGATTGATAGGAATTTAGCTATAACGAGTGGTTATGAGCTGTCAGGATTTCAGACCGAGCCGTTAGAACAACTCCCTGACAGATTCACTATAAAGTAGAATGCAATAGTCTGCAGATACACTGAAACTGAAAGCTGTAGAGAAAAAACGGTTGGAAATTTTTAATAAGGCCAATTGAAAATTATTTTAGCCCCCAAAGGTGCTCATAGCCATAAAACTAATTGAATTTTAATATAACGTAACTTAACCCCTTTAGAGTAAATTCACTATTTAATAAAACGTATATGCCTGCGAAAAATGTTTAAAAAAGATATCATTCACAATTGTCATTTGCCGAGGAATATACATGTGTGGTATAGACTAGATAGCAGTGCTCTGCTTTGACTTCACATCTGGCATCCCTCTATTTTTTAAACTATGCCAGGATTTGGGTAATCTGCCCTTGCCCTTTATACGGGTCACGAAGCATCAACTTTTGGAAAGCCAGAGAAGGGACCAAAAACGGATAATGGCCACTGGCTTTATCATCCATCTTATTTCCATAAATGAAAATGCAATGTAATAACTAATAAAGAAGGATATATCACTATCAAACATTCCTTAGTAATGAGAGAGAAGAAAGCTGAGATGGGCAGTAATAGTGTTTATACTAGCACATCCAAGGAGTCATTGTGTAATAAGCCTAACTGCACAATAAATAAGACTTGAAGGATCTATTCACATTCCGAAGGCTTTTATATTATATGCATTTGACCTGGCAGAATCCCTTGCAGTTCCTTTCTTTGAAAATATCAATGACAAAACCAAGTAAGGTTTTATATAAAATGCTATACAAATGGCAGGCCCAGAGGAGGTAGCTCGGGTTTCTTATTTTGATAAAGGTGTCATTTCGATCCACCCATTTATTTTATTCCATACGCTTGATATCATTTTCCCTCCCTTAGTACGTAAGTGACCTGTAATAGGAAAGTTTATGATTTCAGCTTTTGCTTATAATGCAATTTATACTAGTTTATTTGGGAATAAAATAAAAACATAATTTGCTATGAATGAAGTTGTTTCGGTTCCTTAAACCAATCAGTCCAAAGAACACTTGACATGCCCATTGTCTGCTGGGAATCCTTCCTCACATTGCGCTGCCTTGGCTCACAAGTGCAGGGATCAGAGCCTTATTTTGGATAATTGTAGGTGTCAGCGTGTAAATGCTTGCAGACTCTTAAAAAGTCTTGCTGTTTCTTCTTTTTATATCCTGCAGCTATTAAATCGGCTGATCCTTGCACATATAAACAGGAAGGTTTTCTGGGAAATCCTTGCTCCTGGATAATGTGCATGTGTAAAATTAAGTAATGTAATGGGGCGGAATAAGGAGTTTATTTTCAGGACCTCAGCTCAGTGCCAGCAGAGAGATGTGTTGAACCATCCAAGACATGAGATATTTAATATATATATATGACTCTGGATTCAATAGCATAACATAAATTTATATATTTAATTTATATTCTTGTTTGAATCAATACAGCTCAAACTGTTTGTGTGTCTATATATATATATATATATATATATATATTTATATATATATATATAATTTATTTACATATACTTTGCATGCACATATGTAGTAGAGTTAACCCACATGCTTGATGAGATGTGTTATCTAAACTAAATGTGTTAAGCAAACACCTTCAATTGCTTTACAATGGGTTTTGTTTCAAGATAACGCGTTGAGTTAAAAAATTTGAGTTAAGAGTTTGTGTGTTATCCCTGCTACATCTAGATATATATACATATATATTATTTATAAAATGTATTGATTAGATATATACATACGGTAACTTACTGACATTTTTTGTGTATATATACTAATTGTATAATTTCTTCACATATATATATATATATATATATATATACACACCTTCCTGTATATTTTATGTAGAACTAGATGGACCGCTCAACATGTCGCTGAAATTAGAGACCCATATATATATATGGATTATTATTTTCCTTGCCCTGTTATTTGTGGCGGTATACAGATATATATGTATATAAAATACACCTCACAGCAGGTCCAATTCTTTAGCTCAGCAGTGTCCCTCTAATTCCTTGGCACATCTCTTTAAAGCTCAGTGAGTGATCTCTTTCTCCTCATCATCACTCCATACAGAATAAAGTCAGTCTGTATTTAATGGTTATGGCAAGGGAGGATTTGGTAAATGAAGAGGCCTTTTGCTCTATGATATTGCTCCTTACATCGTGTGAGTCTACCAACCCAGCACGACCTCAGATTCCTCTCTGGGAGTCTGACTCGAATCATCAACTAGCTGATTTTCTCAGTACATCGCTGGGAAATGTAGTGAGTGATAATAGAGACTTCTCTTTCATTTTTTACGCTTGACTTGGTTATTGTTGCCTTTCTTTTCCCGTGGTTCCTCCAAAGGATTAGCTCTGACTTCCCCACTATTTGCGGTCAAAGTGGCCCAAGCTCAGGGTGACAATTGATGGGGATCAAGGGATTGCCCATTCTGTGCCTAGAAGGACTGATTTGTGCCAGAGAAACCCATGAAGCTCAAGCAAAGAATAAAAAGCATCTGGGACCAAATGTATTCACTGTGGAAGAGTCTCTCAAATTGCTTCTAAGTTTTCCTTTAATGAAAAGTAACCCTTGCAGCTAGTAATGCTTTTTGGGAGGATTACAATGTTTTCATGGGTCTATGGACATTTTCTTTACGGAGTGAGGTTATCAATATAGTATAAGTGTCCGGTACTAAAAAGGTTGCGCCAAGTTTTAAACTTATCTCATATCCACATTCTATGGGATGTCTGATGAATGTGGGTCTGACTGCTGGGAACCACCTGATCACAAGAATGGGGGGTCTTGTATCTCCCCATATGAATGGTGCAGCAGTCGAGCATGTGCGCCACCACTCCATTTATCTGTATGGGACTTTTGAAGAGAACCCATATACAAGGCTTGTCAATCTCCGGCAGACCCATATGGTGCGGCAGCGTGCATGCTTGATTGTCACTGATTGTCACTCCATTCACATGGGGGGGGCACAGGATCCCCGTTTTCATGATTGGTTGGGGTCCCAGTGGCTGGATCCACGCTGACCAGACAGTTTTCCCCTATCCCGTGGATAGAGGATCTATTTAAAACTTTGTACAACCATTTAAAGTAGTTTCCGTGGCAGGTACCTAACATGTGAGAGGTGTGTGTGCAGCAAGTGTCTAACATGTAAGATTTGTGTGCACCAAAAGTATCTAATGAACATGGCAAGGATCTCATATGTGAGAGGTGTGTGTGCAGCAAGTGTCTAACATGTAAGATGTGTGTGCCCCAAAAGTATCTAATGCACATGGGAAGGATCTAACATGAGAGAGGTGTGTGCAGCAAGTGTCTAACATGTAAGATGTGTGTGCCCCAAAAGTATCTATTGCACATGGGAAGGATCTAACATGTGAGAGGTGTGTGCAGCAAGTGTCTAACATGTAAGATGTGTGTGCACCGAAAGTATCTAATGCACATGGCAAGGATCTAACATGTGAGAGGTGTGTGTGCAGCAAGTGTCTAACATGTAAGATGTGTGTGCACCAAAAGTATCTAATGCACATGGAAAGGATCTAACATGTGAGAGCTGTGTGCAGCAAGTGTCTAATATGTAAGCAGTGTGGCAGGTACCTAACATGTGAGAGGTGTGTGTGCAGCAAGTGTCTAACATGTAAGATGTGTGTGCACTGAAAGTATCTAATGCACATGGAAAGGATCTAACATGTGAGAGGTGTGTGCAGCAAGTGTCTAACATGTAAGATGTGTGTGCACCGAAAGTATCTATTGCACATGGGAAGGATCTAACATGTGAGAGGTGTGTGTGCAGCAAGTGTCTAACATGTAAGATGTGTGTGCACCGAAAGTATCTAATGCACATGGCAAGGATCTCACATGTGAGAGGTGTGTGTGCAGCAAGTGTCTAACATGTAAGATGTGTGTGCCCCAAAAGTATCTAATGCACATGGAAAGTATCTAACATGTGAGAGGTGTGTGCAGCAAGTGTCTAACATGTAAGATGTGTGTGCACCAAAAGTATCTAATGGATATGAGGCATGCACATGGCAAAGATCTAACATGTGTAAAAGGCAAGTATCTCATGTGTGAAAGGCATGTGTGTGTCAAGCATCTATCGTGTGAGAGCCGTGTGCGTGGCAAGCATTAAATCTGTGACAGGCTTGTGTGCAGTGTGAGTGGTGTATGTGTGGCAAGTATCTAATGTGTGAGAAGTGGATGCACTGCAAGTATCTATTAGGTAAGAGGCATCTGAGTGGCAAAGCCAAATACCTATCATGTGAGTGGCATGTGCACAGAAAGTATGTCATGTGAGAGAGGTGTGTTTGTGGGAAGTATCTAAGCAGCATGTGTGCCGGAAGTATCTTATGTGTGAAGTGTGGGTACAGGAAGTCTAGAATGTATGAGTAGGGTCTTGTGAAATGAGTGAGCAAGTATGTATGAAATGTGCAATGAGCCGCAGAGAAAGATCAGAGAGGATGGTAGTGGTTGCAGTGGCGAGAATGGAAGTAGCAGTACCCACGGTGGCACTCCTCACCCTGGTCTTCCCTGGGCCATGCAGTGATAGGAGGGGTGCACACTTTCTTCCACGCATGCGCACTTTAGATCTTTGGGGCCTCCTGCCTAATGGTGGATGTGGCGCCCTTGGTGTTAGAGCAGAGTGCAAGGCAGGGGAACAGCTACAAGGCCAACGAATAGTGGGGAAGTCAATGACCAGGCCTCTTTGGTTAGAATTAGTAAAGTCTCTCTCTACTCAGTAGATAATGGGAGTTACACTAAACAGCAAACAGCAGGCACAGTTCTCAGGTATTTAACACAACAGGGTCCTCCCAAAGGTTGTATATAGGAAGTGGTAATGATGGTAGTAGTCTTCCCCAAGTTTCTCTTTAGATACAAAATTAGAGTTATTTTTACTGAGACTAGAATTGTGTGTCAGTGTCTCATTGAAATATACTCTCCGGATGTCCGAAGGGAAAGCAGGGTGCAGAAGAAAGATCCTTTCACTATGCAATCTTTTTAAATCAACAACAGGCCTGCAAACTATAAATATATTTTGTACAATTCCCAGTCTGCAGGGTGCAGTCCTCAATTCCGGATGGTTATTCCGTCTCAGAATTGTGGCGGGCACCAGGAGCAAATAACCCTTACCACAAGCAGTAAACTCTATTGCCCTAAACTTGCAGTTACATTACTGTTAAAATGGTTCTCAGCCTTCTGTATATATATTCAATACTTTTCTATCTTTCTGGGAGCAATCTTTCATAAAGTTGCCTTCTGGCAGTTTTTTACTGTCATGAATGGTGTTTTCCTGGAACAGGCTTCTCTTTAAACCTACTGGGCTGAGCTCACCACAGCAGGTCTTGTCTCTTGCCTGTTCAGCAGCAGACTTTCTACTCTACAAACCAGGGGAGGGCAGGACCAGCCTATCTCCCGGTAACCAACTAAAGACTGCCAGATTAACTACTTCCTATATATAACCTTTTGGGATTAACAGTGCATAGATCATCATCACAATAAACATTTTAATATAGTGACTCTGATTAGAAACCCTTTTTAACAGTGAATCGCAGTATCATCCCTTGTGTGCTACATACGTCCTGTGGTTGCAGTAAGTGCCTGATGTGTAACTGGCATGTATAGTTTATGAATTATGTAACTTGGTTGCCTTGGACAGAATTCTTGCGCAAGGGCCCTTACTGTGGTTTATACTTGAGGAGACTTCTGAATTTACAGAAATTGCAGCTTCTATCCATGACATAATGTTTTTACGCATTTGGATTCTCACGCTTTAGGACCCCTAAAATGCCAGGGCAGTATAAATACCCCACAAGTGACCCCATTGTGGAAAGAAGACACCCCAAGGTATTCTGTGAGGGGTATGGCGAGTTCACAGAAAAAAAAAAATTTGGCACAAGTTAGCGGAAATTGATTTTTTTTTTTTTTTTTTTCTCAGTCTCATATTCCACTAACTTGTGACAAAAAATAAAATTTTGCATGAACTCACCATACCCCTCACGGAATACCTTGGGGTGTCTTCTTTCTAAAATGGGGTCACATGTGAGGTGTTTGTACTGTCCTGGCATTTGATCGTCTCCGCAATCATTACACGTATGGCCAGCATTAGGAGTTTCTGCGATTCTCCGTATATTGAGCATACGGGTAATGAGATTTTTTTTTTCCGTTCAGCCTCTGCGCTGAAAAAAAAAAAAAAAATGAACGGCACAGATCTTTTCATTCGCATCGGTCAATGTGGATTAAAAAATCTCTGCCAAAATCAGTGACTGCGGTGCGGTGGGCTGGGCGCTAGCTACCTAACAAGTAGCTAACTAACTGGCGGTGATAAGGGACCCTTATGCCCCATTCACACGTCTGAAATTCTGTTTGCGGAACGGAATTGCGGACCCATTCATTTCTATGGGGACAGACTTTGTCCCGCTCGGATCCGGAATTACGGATCCGCGCTTCCGGGTCTGCACTTCCGTTCCACAAAAATATAGAACATGTCCTATTCTTGTCCGCAATTGCGGACAAGAAAAAGCATTTTCTATATAGTTCTGGCAATGTGCGGATCTGCAAAATGCGGAAAGCACATTGCTGGTGTCCGTGTTTTGAGGATCTGCGGATCTGCGGATCCGTGGATCAGTTCCGCGGATCCGTGAATCCACGGATCCGCAAAACACATATGGACGTCTGAATGGAGCCTTACAAGGGTGTGATCAATGACAGGGGGTGATCAGGGGTCTAGATGGGGTGATCAAGGGGTTAACAGGTGAGGGGGTGGGGGGTTAGTGTAGTGTTTGGTGCAACTTTACTGTAGTTACCTGGTCCTCTGGTGGTCGATCCCAGCAAATGGGACCACCAGAGGACCAGGTAGCAGGTATACCAGACGCTGTTCACAAAACAGCGTCTGGTATACATGTTTGATGCGATTTATATCGCATCTACAGCCTGCCAGCGATTGATCATCGCTGGCAGGCTGTAGTTCAACTCTTGAGACGCGCGCCCCTGTGAACGCGCGCGCGCGTGCGCGCGCGTTCACAGGAACTCGCGCGTCTCGCGAGATGACGCGCCGATGCGTCCACACAGAGCTACAGGACCGCCCGCAGGACGCATCCCTGCGTTCGGCGGTCCTGTAGTAGTTAAAGACCGGACACAGGGCATACATGTACGCCCTGCGTCCTTAAGAGGTTAAGGCTGATAAAGTGAAGCATACTGAGCAGGGTTTGTGATCTACAGTGTTCAATGCTGCAGAGAGATCCAGGAGAATCAATGAAGTAGACGCCGTTAGATTTGGCCTTGTTACTTATCTATTTTAATAATTGTGTCTTCTCCCACAAACCCCTGCAGCATCTCATAGGTGCAGTACCTGAATAGAATATACTCTAATAAGCTGCCAGAAGCTGCCTATGAAGCCCATATACATATGTCACTCCATAATGTGTTTTACTCGATTCTCTGTTTTCCTTGTATTCCTCAGTTCATCAGTTTTTATTCTCCAGTTTGCTGTGTGGAGAAACTTACACTGGAGAGATGCTGCAAATGGCACCTAGCATCGGTTGTCTGGCCCGCATACATAATCTCAGCAGCCATGTGCTGTACGCCACTGAAGCCAGTAATTGGCTGCACCAGTATATGGGATGTCACCACTGCAGCCACAGCAATGCATCACAGGCTGTGGCCCGGTAGAGGATGAGGCAGTGTTGCTGGATCAGAAAGGCTAGAGAAGGTGAGTGTAAAGCATGTATTACACAGTCCGATTGAACAAGCAATTGTCAGGAGGAAAGCCCTCCCAGCAATCGCTTGTAAGCTACCGCAGGAAACCTCTGTTATCACATGCAGCAATCGCTCTTCCCCATACTGTCTAGTGGTTTGGCGGCGGCAGATTGCTATTATTTGTGTCTATTTGTTACGCTGTTATATCATAATTCTATGAATATTTATGTTACTAATTGTGATAACTTTATCTTCCTCAATAAAAACTATTGAATGTAAAAATCAGAATTGCCCAATGAATAGGCGTTTGCTCGTTCATCAGGCAATCGGCGGAAGTATTACACTACAAAATGATCACTAACAATCGATAAACCCTTTAACTATAAACATATTTATTTGATAAATGCAAACTAAGACAATTACTACAAATGACAGTTATGTATATGTAAAAAAAAAGTACAGTGCCTTACAAAAGTGGAACTCTGCAGCTCCTCCAGGGTTACTTTAGGTTTCTGTGCTGCCTCTCTGATTAATGCCCTCCTTGCCTGGTCCGTGAGTTTTGGTGGGCGGCCGTCTCTTGGCAGGTTTGCTGTTGTGCCATGTTCTTTCCATTTGGTTGTGATAGATTTGATGGTGCTCCTGGGGATCATCAAAGATTTGGATATTTGTTTACAACCTAAACCTGACTTGTACTTCTCAACAACATTGTTCCTTACTTGTTTGGAGAGTTCCTTGGTCTTCATGGCAGTGTTTGGTTAGTGATGCCTCTTGCTTAGGTGTTGCAGCCTCTGGGGCCTTTCAAAAAAGGTGTGTATATGTAATGACAGATCATGTGACACTTAGATTGCACATAGGTGGACATCATTTCACTAAATATGTGACTTCTGAAGGTAATTGGTTGCACCAGAGCTTTTTATGGGCTTCCTAACAAAGGGGGTGAATACATACGCACATGCCAATTTTCTGTTTTCTATTTCTAAACAATAGTTTTATTTATATATTTTTCTCATTTCACCTAACCAACTTAGAATATCGTGTTCTGATCGATCACATAAAATTCAGACAAAACATTGAACTTAAGGCTGTAATGTAACAAAACACAAAAAAAGTCAAGGGGGGGGGGTGAGTACTTTTGCAAGGCACTGTAGATTCTGAATGCATTTTATCATGTTTTTGTATTTCATTTGTGGAAGAAGGAGAAGTGCAGCAAATGAGGAATAGCAATGCAGAATGCTGGAATCTGACTTCTTCAGCTCTAGTGAATTAAAGGCTGAATAAAAGCCCATGTGACAGAGGCTAACCCAAACTGACCGGCTAAGTGTGTGGTTCACAGAAAAAAAGCAGGTCACTCCCTGGAACTTTGTGACACTAGATTTCTTTTTAATTATTCCATGCAGATCACACTAATCAATCCTGTCAGGGCAAAGGCTCTGCTGCTCCTCCTACTGAGTCTGGAGCTTCAAATCACATTACTTTACCTTTTCAACCATTAAACCCTCCGTTCTCAGTGTCTGAAGGGCTCTGAACAGCTATTCTGCCAGATGGTCAATGGAATATTCTATTGCATGGAAAAAATATATATATCATATGCTGTTTGTACATCATAAAAAAGTATATGGATTCCTTATGCTGGTAGATAATTACATATGTTTCCATTTAACATACCATACGTTCAACCAATTCTACAAGTTGTAGGTTACTTCACTTATGATAAATGGTAACAAAAAGTTAATTAAGTTGTAACAACTGAATTAAGTTGTTTTTGTTTTTTCCTAATAAAAATAATTCTGTTTCTTGGAGGACAAGATACATTGATTATTGTGTAGATATCTGTGAGGGTTTACCTTCGATGTAGATGACTATTTTGGAAGCTGTCAATGCTATCATTGCTTTGCACAGAGGGTCTTCACGATAGCACATTGCTGAACTTAACCCCTTTTCAGTCTAACTCTATACATCCTTGTTAGTGTCCAGCTCTAAACTTCTGAAGAGTATTTTTGTGTGCGTCAGGGTTCATTCACTTGGGCTCTTTTATGGGACTTTCTTCTTTTCAACTCCCAGTGTGTTACACCAATTAAAGAACGACGTGCTGCAAATGTAATGGGCCGAGCACTGATTGTTTTTGACAAGCAACAAAACACATAGATCCTCCCCTTTGATTAGGCCGTTGAAGGGGAGGCTCAGGCCGGTCAGTTTACTGAATAGTTCATGAACTGTAATTCTGAGGGGCTCGTGTGAAAGAAAATGTCTCTTTTCTGTCTCTCTCTTTTTACTCTGTCTTCCTGAAAAGGAGAAACAAGCATCATCCATGAGGACGGAGGGCACTGATTGATTGACTTGTCACTTACAGATTAGATAGCAGCCATCTTACTACACAGTATACAATACAAAATGCAAAGGTAGAAATTGTAACCATACCAAATATAACAATCAAATATGATAGTCTAACCATGGTTTTGAATCATGAATACTGTTAAAGTGGTTTTCAGTGACTTTAAAGTCTATGTACACCTTCGGGGCAATTCTTTTTTTCATGATTGCATTTTATTCACGTAAAAAAATCATGTTTTCATTTAGTCTTAATTTAAAACGTTCAGCCCTTTCTGAGATACGGGTACAAGGGTTAAGAATCAGTCTGCAAGCTGTAAGTTTCTATTTTTTGTATCCTGTCAGCTGATGGCCCATGTGTAGCTCTTAACTTTGATCTCCTGACCACATACACACTTATTTCAGTTATATTGTTATCAGTTTAGTAAGGATTGAGCTATATATGAATATGAGGCATTAGCTGATGGGATTCAAAGAAAACAGTAACTGACAGCTTGCAGACTGATTTTTAACCCTTGTATCTCAGAAACGGCTGATCAACTGAAAAAAAAGATCTTTAGTTCAAAATAAGTAAAGTGCAATCATGAAAAAAATGCCTTCAAAGGTGTACATAACCTTTAAAACTCATAGACTATCCTCAGGATAGGTCATCAATGTCTGATTGGTGGTGATCTGACTCTCTGCACTCCCACGATCATCTGTTTGAAAAGACTGGAGCAAACAGCCGATTAGTGTCAGTGCCAGTTGTCAGAACCCCACCAATCATGTATTGATGACCTGTCCTGAGAATAGGCATCAGTAGAGAAAATGGATGGAGACAGCACGACCTATTGGAAATTTATTCCAGATGCAATGTTTCGGCTATAGCAATATCTCGGCCAAAACGTTGCAGCTGTAATAAATATCCAATAGGAAGTGCTGTCTCCATCCATTTTCTCTACTGATGCGGATCAATTGATCAATTTGGGGAAGGTTACCACTCCCCCTGGAGACGTGCACCCAACGCTGCACAAATTTGGTGTGCTGTCCTTGTTTCTCTGTCCTGAGGATAGGTCATCAATATTTTACTCACAGAAAACCCTTTTTTGAGTCTGTATGTTTTCTCGTGCAGGAGTGTCGAGAAGTGGTGCATTTTTGTATCAATGGAACAAAATTTAAGGAAATACACTTTTTTCATATGAAAGTCCAGTGGAGACTTTAAACGCGCTCAAGTAATTCTGAAATAAATCTGCTTATGACATAGTCACAATATACAGGAAAATATAAGAGCACAGATAGATATTTCCCCTTTAATCCATGAGAATGGTGCTGCTGTGTTCCACAACCATAAGGAAGTTACCTGTGCTATTACTTGTAGCTAACATTAGTTGCCATTGCTATATTGTAACCAGATATATTCAAATCATTATTTTTTATACCTACAGTATGTGTTTTATATATGGTAGTTGAGAACTTTCTGTGTGCCATCTTGACAGAAGATTGGTGGACTGACCTTTCCTTTTGCTTTGTCTTGTTTGTTTGCAAGCTACATTTCTCTATGGGAAAATAAAGTTAATAATGTATGTACTACTTAACAATATTGCCTTCAATCCATTTAAACCCATTGATGTTAAATAAAAGACATATTGAACAATGGCCCACTCAAAATGCTTATGTTCACTAAATGAGACGATGGCAATTGAAAAGTAGAGAAGAGGTGCTGGGCCTGAAATTGTTCTATTTACCCAGGCATGAACAAGTTGCAGCTGTGCCAAATGCTCTAGCCAGTATCTTGACTGGGAATATTTATGGGTATCTGAAGAATAAATAAGTGGCATGAGTGGGGGTAAGTACATCATCAAGGAATCTGTGCCTTATGTAACATCAGAGAATATGACTGGGTTTTTCAACAGGTTGTGGGCATATAAAATGGCTTGTAAAGAACATGAGCAAGAGGAAACTAATTAACTCAACGTAAAAAATGTAAAAATCTGTGTAAAGCTAGAAAGAGTAAAAGATTGAATGTTCTGATGTCAGAGAGGTGTAGTAGTATATCTGATACATCTTATATACTGTACATAAATGTATTTACCTGGAATTCATTTATTTTACGACCTACTTACATGTCCCGGAAAAAGTTCTAGTAAATACTTGCATTCTCCTTGAAACAACAATTTTGAAGAACTCTGTGGGGTACCATCAATCTGTTATTCCTCGTGGGAATAAATTGAATACATTGGCAACTTTTTTTACAATAAACAGTGCTGTAAGTGTAGTGCCATAGAGCAAGTGTACTTTGGAGCCTGGACTTTTTTTGGACATTTGCCCCTATTGCTGCTATGCCAAGCCATCAACTCACTACTTTGCTGTACTTTAAATGGTTAAATAGCACAGTGAGTTATGCCATTGTTTGCACTCATACTGTTTTATACTGTTGAATTGCATTTTATATGATATATTATGATCAAGATTCTGTTATAGCACTGTATTTGCATTGAAGATGCACAGCCAGTTCACACTAGGAGACTTTGGGAAATTCTAGCCTATACACTAAGAGGATAGAAATTTTCCACTGCTGTCATAAGGGACTATGCAGAGCTGAGTTTTGAAGGGAAAAGCAAGAAACAGTGAACATCTGACCATCTGGTTTAGCTCTGTCTGGCTGGTGTTTATGATTGAAAACTGCTTGGTCATTCCCATTGACTTGTATTAGCACACAATACAAGTCTATGGCAGCCTTGAAATGTAACATTGATTCTTTCAGGCTGTGATTGCCCAGCTTCACTCCTTCCACTAGAACATTCTAGATCAGTTAGAAATGGTATAAAAGTAGAGCAGTCAGAGCCCCTAGTTGTCTGCAGATAGGGACCAGTGTTTATCTGCATGAGTGACCAGAAGATGCTGAGACAGGGATACTCTGCCATAGACCCTGGGTCCCTAGCCCTTTGTCCACAGAGCCCACTGGACGACTGAGCCACAGACCCTGGGACATTTTATCCAGCATAGGTTTGTTAGAACAATCCTTGTCTGAGGATTTAATTGGAGAGTGAAAGAATAATTTGAGCATAGCCTCTCTAACATCATCTAATAAAACCTATCTCTTTCTTTGCTACACCAACAAATTAGCTTTTACTTGCTGTATGGTTTCCTCAGGAGAGGTATGAAGATTCTGAAGGCAAGCAGTACAGCTAACAGCGCTTCTACATGAATCATCTGTTTCTGAAACATCTGTCTAGTCTGAAAGCCTTCTTCAAGCAAATTACTTAATTTTTTAGAGTAGGTGGGAGGTGACAGTTAGGTCTTGTGAACAAGAACATATTTTGATTCCATGTCCGTTCCGTTTTTTTTGTGGACCGTATGCAGAACCATTGATTTCAATGGGTCTGCAAAAAAAACGGAAGGTACTCCGTGTGCATTCAGTTTTCGTATGTCCGTATTTCCGTTCTGCAAAAAAATAGAACATGTCCTATTATTGTCCGCATTACGGACAAGGATAGTACTGTTCTGTTAGTCACCAGCTGTTCCGTTCCGCAAAACAAGGAATGCACACGGACGTCATCCGTATTTGTTGAGGATCCATTTTTTGTGGACCGCAAAATAAATACAGTTGTGTGTATGAGGCCTTAGACTACAACCTGGTCAAAAAAGCCTAGCCAGAATTGAAATTTATCAGCATGCTCTTATATAACCAGAAGACAAGTCAAAAGAGATTATGGGTTAAAATAGAACAGTATTTCCCAACTAGTGTGCCTCCAGCTGTTGCAAAACTACAACTCCCAGCATGCCCGGACAGCCTTTTGCTGTGCAGGCATGCTGGGAGTTGTAGTTTTGCAACAGCTGGAGGCACACTGGTTGGGAAACACTGAAATAGAAGACCAACTGAAATAACAAAGTGTCCAGCAATAGATTTTCCAAAAAAACAAACACTGAAACAGACTGATCACCAATCGTGCATTTCAGGTCTGTATGGTCCTTAGTCATAGCAGTGACTACATATGCTATGTCTAAGAGACATACACACTGACCTGTTTTTTTGTTTGATTTTACGAAAACCTAAAGGTCATTTTACATGGACCAATCATTAGGTCAAGTATCAGGAATGACTACTTGTAGAAATGCTTGTTCCCAATAATTAGCTCATGCAAAGGTGCCAATGATTACCCAGTGAATGAGCACTCATTCGTCAGATGATCCAGAAACAATAATTCTCTGTGTGCGTTTAAGTGATTGTAGTAGTGATCACTTTGTCCCCATGTAGCTGAGGTGATTGCTGCATGTAAATACAACTTCATCTATACTGACAGGTAGTTATCAGGAACCTTTAGTTCATTCCTGATAATTGCCTAGAGAATTGCCCTGTGTAAAAGGACCATAACTGAGTTTATGTTCTCTTGTGGTCGGTGCCACCATCAGGGAGGAGGAGATGACGATGACCATCCTAAGGTGCGGATGGCCTGACTATACCTATTACTGGCTAAAGTGTGCCAG
Source organism: Bufotes viridis (assembly GCA_033119425.1). NCBI lineage: Eukaryota > Metazoa > Chordata > Amphibia > Anura > Bufonidae > Bufotes > Bufotes viridis. The sequence continues at coordinate 238,179,866 of CM065592.1, forward strand.
GACGGGGTAGGCCTAGAAGGGGGCCCACCCTAATTGAAATGATAAAAGAAAAGGGAGGGAGGGAGGGGTACAGCCGCTGCTCGTGCCGAGGCTGATGGCTTGAGAGGGGGGTTTAAGTATCGGCCCAAGCCCCTCCCACAAATACAGGCTGAACTTTTCAGCCTTAACACTTGTGGTCGGTGCCACCATCAGGGAGGAGGAGATGACGATGACCATCCTAAGGTGCGGATGGCCTGACTATACCTATTACTGGCTGAAGTGTGCCCGGAGCCAGGACGGGGTAGGCCTAGAAGGGGGCAAAAGTGAAGTCCACCTGTAGGAAGGTGTAGTGGAATTACGGCTACCAAGGTGCGGGGTGAAGGGTGTGACGGACCGGCTCGAACCGTGTGACTGGCCAAGTTGGCCGCCATGCTGAGACCTGTTGTGCGATCTGGACCGAAAACATGCGGAGGAATCGACCTGCCTTGAAGAAGGGCCCAAAAATACCCCCCACTAGCTCTCTATTTCTAACACCCAGAACTGCAGAATGAACGGGAATGATGTGGAGGGGCGATCCGTATGAACCTAGACAAGCAATTGAACTTGTACGCACATCAAACTGACGGCAAATATAGGACACCAAACACCGGAACTACAAGCCTGACAAAAGTACCCAACCTTCCGGCGAGCCGGACCCGGATGATACAGCCGAAGACTGCGCTGCTGACCATTTGGACAGGATTCAAAAGGTTGTGTAAACCTGAACCAGGATGAAAACGCCCACTGATAATGGGCCCGGACTGGAAACAGAAGAGAGATAAACCAGCCGAAGTCATGGGAATCAATTACGTTTAAAATGTGAGAGCGCCCGAGTGAGTAAAGTGAATCGTGAGAAATGAAATTGCCGACGAGTGCCCGGTCACCTGAAGAGGAGTGCCCCAGGACCGGAAGCGACCGAGAGAACACGACAGAATGTCTCAGGGATTTTAGAATGACAACAAATGGGCTGAAAAAGTGACTGACTTGGTTGAAACAGGTGAAAAAGAGAACGCTGATCGGTTCGAGAACCAACATCAAGCTGCGGGAAACTTTACCTAAGCGAACTTGGCCACTGTACATAAATGTCACATGACCTGCGTGATTAAGGCAACTATATTTATGTATGATACATGGTCTGAGGGACTTAGGCAGTTATAAATGAATGATACGTGAACCTGAGCGAATCAGCAACTATAGGAAGCAAACATGACCTGGGTGGTTCAGGCAGAAATGCATGTATGATACATGACCTGAGCGCTTCAGGCAATTAAATGTATAGGATGCAAAACCTGAGCGGTTCCTGCAAAAGTACTGAATGATACCTGCCCTGAGCAATTTGGGAAACCGCATATGGATGAAACATGGCCTAAACGATTCAGGCGACTATACCAGCATGAAACATGACCTGAGCAATCAGGCAACTGTACGTGAGTGATACATGATCTGCGCGATTCAGGTAACTACATATGTAAGATACATGACCTGAGGAACTCAGGCAGCTATATATGAATGGTACATGAACCTGAGAGATTAAGGCAAACTATACAGAAGAAAACATGACCTGCGTGACTCAGGCAATAATACATGTAAGATACATGACCTGAGAGATACAGGCAACAAAATATATATGATGCATGACCCGAGCGAATTCAGGCAACTGTACAAGAATGGAACATGACCCAAGTGATGCGGCAACCGGAAATGTATGATACATGACCTGAGGGATTCAGGCAACTATACATGTATGATACATGACCTGAGCAGCTCAGGCAACTGTGCAGCGTGACCAGATTTGAGGCAACTATACCAGGATGACATGACTTGAGCGGCTCATGCAACTGTACATGTATGATACATAACCCGAGCAAGTCCGGCAACTATACAAGAATGGTACAGACCTGAACGATTCAGGCAACTGAATATGTATAAAGCATGACCCGAGGATTCAGGCAACTAAACATGTAAGATACATGACCTGAGCGACTCAGGCAATTATGGAACACACATGTATGTTACATGACCTGAGCGATTCAGGTAACTATACGTGTATGATACATGACCTGACAGATCCAGGCAACTAAACATGTATGATACCTGACCTGAGCAATTCAGGCAACTATGCATGTAGACACATGACCTGGGCGTTTTAGGCAACTATACAAGAATTGTACATGACCTGAGCGATTCAGGCAACTATACTTGTATGATACATGGCCTAAGCGATTCAGGCAACTGAATATGTATGATACATGACCTGAGTGATTCAGGCAACTATACATGAATGGAACGTGACCTGAGCGATTCAGGCAACTATACATGTATGATACATGACCTGAGCAATTCAGGCAACTATACATGTATGATACATGACCTGAGCGATTCAGGCAACTATACATGTATGATACATGACCTGAGCGATTCAGGCAACTAAACATATATGAAACATGGCCTGAGCGATTCAGGCAACTAAACATGTATAATACATGACCCGAGCGATTCAGGCAACTAGCAGAATGAGACATGACCCGAGAGATACAGGCAACTATACATGTATGATACATGACCTGAGCGATTCAGGCAACGGAATATGTAAGATACATGACCTGAGCGATTCAGGCGACTATGCAGAGTGAAAGGTAACCCGAGAGATTCAGACAACTATGCATATATGATACATGACCTGAGCGATTCAGGCAACTATACATGCGTGGTACGTGACCTGAGCGATTCAGGCAACTATACATGTGTGGTACGTGACCTGAGCGATTCAGGCAACTATACATGTATGACACATGACCTGAGCGATTCAGGCAATTATACATGTATGATACATGACCCGAGCGATTCAGGCAACTATGCATAACGATACATGGCCTGAGCGATTCAGGCAGCTATACAAAAATGATACATGACCCGAGTGATTCAGGCAACTGAATATGTATGATACATGACCTGAGTGATACAGGCAACTATGCAGAGTGAAAGGTAACCCGAGGGATTCAGGCAACTATGCATGTATGATGCATGACCTGAGCGGTTCAGGCAACTAAACATGTATGCTACATGACCTGAGCGATTCAGGCATCTATACAGGAATGATACATGACCTGAGCGATTCAGGCAACAGAATATGTATGATACATGACCTGAATGATTCAGACAACTATACGTGAATGGTACGAGTCCTGAGCGATTCAGGCAAATATGCACGTACAACACCTGACCTGAGCGATTCAGACCGTGACACATATATGATACATGACCTGAGTGATTCAGAATCTATGCAGGAAGATACGTGACCCGAGCGTTTTCAGGCAACTGAACATGTATGATACAAGACCTGAGGGATTCAGGCCACTATGCGTGTATGAAACGTTACCTGAGTAATTCAGGCAACTGCAGAAGTCACGTGACCCAAGCGAGACAGGCAAATATACATGGTACATGACCTGAGTTATTCAGGCAACTATGCAAAAAATGAAATGAGACCCGAGTGGTTCATGCAACTATGCAAGTATGACCGGAGCAGTTCAGGCAACTAAACATGTATGATACTGTACATGACCTGAGTGAAGCAGGCAACTATGCAAAATGACACGTGACCCGAGTGATTATAGGTAATTAAACATGTGTGATACCTGGCCGGGGCGATCCAGGCAATTATACGTGAAAGGTACGTGACCTGAGATATTCAGGCAACTATGTATGTAAGAAACATGACCCGAGTGCCACTGTAGCTGCCACCTACCTAACGACCTGCTGTATCTGGACTACCCCAACAGTTAACTGTCCGCGTATGCTGGAACAAATGTGAGATGCTAGCGAGCCCCCTACCTTTTTTTTTTTTTTCTGCACAGAGGCACGTGCACCGCCGGCAAGGTATTGGGTAGCTTAGTTCTACATGGAGCGAACTTTGCATGATAACAAAGACTGTGCATAAGATTAAAGGGTCGGATGCAATCCATCTATAGAGAAATAAGCCCTTAATTCCCCTGCCTTAATGGTTTACCAGATGCGTGCGCCGGGACCAAGCTAGCTGCTAGCGTGCCCTCAACCTGGCTAAAACATACCTGCCAGCTGGCACCTGCCGCAAACCGACCACCTAGAAGCTGGGGATAAGAGAACAGTGTCTACTGATGTCAGGAGCTTGAAAGCGGGGGCTTGGAATGTAAGCCAGCAAGATTTGCGCCGGCGGGAATACAAGTAACGTTGGCCCAGCTAATTTGTGACTTACCGATTATAGCCGTGTTGCAAGCTGCGGCAGAAGACAGCCGGCTATACTCACCCCTATCCAGGAACGCCAATGCAACACTGTAGCGGCTCCGTAACCGCACTGGAGCAGACCCATGTCTCCCACAGAAGGGAGCGCGGCACACAGAGAGGGATTGAGGGGATTTGCTTCCGTTTGTTATGCCCGGCGTGCGTTCCAAGGTGGAACGCACCCCATCGCTGCGCAAGAGGGCGCCGGAAAGTGGTGCCTACAGTGGGGAAGCGGAGGGGGAGCGAGATTCCCTCCCTGGTCCTGTCGGCGGTATGGAAGGACAGGGGCCGTCCATGAGCCGATGAAGCGCGGGTGACATGCTGCAGGCAGGAAGACAGTGCAATCCTGACCCGGAAGTGAGCTGAGAGACGTGGTACCCTCAGCTTGGGAGGCGTCGCATGGAAGTACAGCCGCTGCTCGTGCCGAGGCTGATGGCTTGAGAGGGGGGTTTAAGTATCGGCCCAAGCCCCTCCCACAAATACAGGCTGAACTTTTCAGCCTTAACACTTGTCCTTTTCCAGTGTTGGATTTTATGAAATATAAAAAAAAGCCTAAGGGGTTTTACACTCTCTATGCTCTGGATGCAGCAATCATTTTGTTCATTTACTATTTGCAAGTGTTTCTCTACACTTCTATGCATCAATGGAACAATGGACTCCTCTCTTTGAAAGATCTGTCATATTGTAGAAAGTTCCTGGAAGGCAGACCAACAGCTCATCACAGGAACAGGTTATGATTATTATTATTATTTATTATTATTAAAACGCCATTCATTCCATGGTGCTGTACATATGTAAAGGGATATACATAATACAGACAATTGCAAAACAAGAACAAGAGGAGTTAAAAACTGGTATAGAAAGAGACAGGGCCCTGCCCGCGAGGGCTTACAATCTAGATAACAGTCACTTTACTACACAGTATAAAATATATGAAATCACTTCTTTAAAAAATGTAAAGGTAAATGTAAAGGTAAAACAATACCAAAAATAACAAAGAAATAAAATACATTAGACCATATACACTACTCACAAAAGGTTAGGGATATTTGGCTGGTGGGTGAAATCTCAGGATGAACCTAAAATGTATTCACAGAAAGGCATAGAAGTGGACATCCTTTGGCCACATCCCACACTGATGACTGATTTATTGTGAACAATGCCCTGCCGAACCAGATGATGAATGCCACACAACTCCAGGCACATTTAAGGGAGGTGAGAAACACCCAAGTGTCACCTCAGACCATTTGAAACCCGTTACGTGAGCGTAGTCTGCATTTTAGACAACCTGCAAGGGTACCTAACCACACCCCCAGGCACAGGCATCATCATCTTCCATGGGCCAGGGAGCATCTACGCTGGACGAGGGACCAGTGGGCCTCTTTGCTGTTCACTGATGATAGTCAATTCACACTGAGTAGAAATGATCGCCACCAAGGATGCTGGAGATGTCAAGGAGCCACTGTTGTCACCAGACGAGCCTTTGGTGGTGGTAGTCTTACAGTGTGGGCAGGTGTGTCTAGTCAATACAGAACTGCCCTACACTGTGTGAATGGTATAGTTACAAGCCCATACTACCTGAATAACATCATTAATCCAGTCATTGTGCCTCTGCATGAACAACACAGGCCTAATTTAATCTTTATGGACAACAATGCGCCAGCTCATCAAGGTCACATCATTAGGGAACAGCCGCTGGAGATTGGGGTACCCTCAAGGTTCCACCTATGGGATCAGCTGAGTGAAATATTAGAAAAATCAATACTGCTCCCTGCTGCTTCCAGTGATGGTCCCCCCTGCCATTGACGTTACTTTCCTTGCTGTAGTAGTGACATTCCATACACCCAGGTCACTGCTGCAGCCAATCACTGGCCTTAGCAGAACACATGACATTATTACTGCTGCGGACATGACCAGAGCTCAGGATATGAAGGTGCAGGGAAGAAAAGTGGTATCAATTGTATTGTTATTTTACCACATGTACAGTACACGGGTTTCCTGAATATTTATTTTGCTTGATCAACCCCTTTAAGACCATAATATCAAATTGTAAAGTTACAATAATGAAGCCACCAATTTAAAGGGGTATACCCATTTGGGACATTGATGGCATATCACTAGGATATGCCATTAATGTCATATAGTCGCAGGTCTCACCCTTAGGACCCCCTCGTATCTCCAGAATAGGGCCCTAGAAGTGAAGTAGAGCACACCTTACATACGCCGCTTGCTCACCATTCACTGCTATGGAACAACTGAAAATAGCCAAGGGATCGTGCTCACTATTTTTTAAAGTCCCATAGCGGTGAATGGAGAGCAAGCCACACAAACGCAGCCACCTCTCTATTCACCTTCATGGGACTAAGGGGGTAGTTGGCTATTTTCGGAAATTCCATAGCAGGGAACCCAGAGGTGACTGCTCATGCATGGCTGCTCTCCCTTCATTTCAGGGACCCCATTCTAGAAATTTTTTATTGATTTTTTATTAATTTTTTAATTATTTTCAACTATTTAATTTTTTTACTGTGTTGGCTCCTGTCAAGCAGTATAGCCCTATGACTGTACAACGATATGCGTTCATCTATGGTTTTTTGATGTCCACAATGATTACACTGAAGGCAGTTGGGCAAAGGAATCTACAAGAAATTGTTATTTTGGTTATATACTGCATGTATACCAGACAGAAAGGTGTGCAAAAGCATTATGCAATGTTATGAGAATCCTAGGTATTAGCATCTCTGATATCTGCAAACACTAGACACGAGGAAAAATGCAGCGCATCTGTTACCACCACATAATTTAAAAGCCAGATAAAGATAATAGATATAGCTTTCAATAATCTGGCACACGGGCAGTTTCAGACTGGGGTTCCTTGGGCCCACCAGGGGAAATTTTTTTGGGGGGCCCAACCTTCATATCATCAATAAAGCCTAATAAATTTTGAATCAAAGAAATACATCCTAAAGGCAGGTAAGCTCCAAATGTTTTTTTTTTTTCACCTGGACCTTTGGATACTATGGTATCAGAGACTGGTTCTCTGGTGGGCCAGTCCAACCTTGCATATAGTCATCTTCCACACTGCAGATCAATGAACACTTAAGTTTTCTGTTATTTCAAATGTAAATCGTTAGTAAGTGTGAATGTAAATCAAATAATATTATATACTGTATATATTTGATTTGGATCATACCCCTAATAGACTTTTATTGTTTAATAGTTAATGTCGTTCAACACCATTTGTCAGAGTCTTGAAGAGGAAAAATATCTAGGACCTCTGTTGTATATAGTGTCACCAAGAATGTCTAATAATCCACTGCTTGAGATGTACTGGATTATTGCCCGCCATTTTTATTTTTTATTCTCTTTTTTGTTTGAGTCACAGTGAATCCTACAGTGGGCCCATGCTCTGACACTATAATGGACCTACCAGAGGGAGCAAGGGTAACACTCCCACCCTTAACTCAAATTTCATTATCTCATAGCGTTATTTCGAAACAAAAGCCATTGAGAAGCAATTGTTTCACTAGTTTAGTTAACTAAACTGAACTTAACCAATCTCAGAAAACAGGAGTGTTAACCCTGCTACATCCGTAGTAGAAGACAACTCCATTTGATGGTGTTGCCTTTGAGCCTTTTACTTGTGGCTACAGACAATTCTAAAAAGGCTGATTTACAAATCAATAAATCATTTGATGAGGTGGGCCCAACTTCACTATATGGACATATCGGTGTAAGTATTAGGACAACCTACACATTATGTCTACAGGAGCTTTTATGACATCCCGTTCTAAATACATACTGTAGGTATTAATATGGAGTTGGTCCTACATTTGCAGTTAAAAAAGATTCCACTTTTCTAGGAAAGCTTGCTACAAGATTTTGGATTATTTGTGTGTGAAAATGTTTACCCATTCACCCAGAAGAGCATTTTGAGTTTACTGATGTTGAGTGAGGTGTTCAATATGGGTTGAGGCCAGGGCTCTGTGCGGGGTAGTCAAGTTCTTTCACACCAAACTCACCCAACTATGCCTTTATCGACCTTGGTGTGTGCACTGGGGCAGAGTCATGCTGGAACAGAAAAGCACCTTCTCCAAACTATTCCTAGAATTTTGGAAGCTTAAAATTGTCCATTGTATACTGAAACATTAAGATTTCCCTTTACTGGAACTAAGAGGCATAGACTAATCCCTGAAATGCCATACCATTATCCCTTCTCCACCAAACTTTACAGTTGGCACCATGTAGTCAGGCAGATGATGTTTTTCTGGCATTCACCATTCCAGGCTCATCTATCAGATGAGAGAAGTATGATTTCTCACTCAACAGAACACATTTCCACTGCTTCTAAGTCCAGTGCCGATGTGCTTTGCATCATTCCATCTGACGCCTGCTAATGTGGTTGGTGATGTAAAGCTTGTATGCAACTGCTGTGCCATGGAAACCGATGCCATGAAGGTCCTGGTACACAGTTTTTGTGCTGATGTTAATGCCAGAGTAGGTTTAGAACTGCAGTTAATGAGTCAGCAAATTGCTAGCGACTTTTATGCACCTCGGCACCTAGTGACCTCACTCTGTAATTTTCAGGGGGCGTACTGGTCATACACCCTACAGGGAAACTTCCTATTGGGCCGATGCCACCTGGGTCCTATTCACAGATGTCAGCCAGGTAAATAATGATCTAATGCTCCCTGAGTTAATTAACACTGGTAGTTTCAAGAACCTATGTACCTGGCCAGCAGCCGCAGGTGGCCTCCTGACTCCTGAATTCAATTGTATTGCCATCATGAGGCAACTAGAGAAGGAGGATGTAATGTGGGACCTGGCGCTTGCCAAAACAGAGAGGCAGCTTCTGGGGAGTTATTTTGTGCTGGGAAAGGAGCGTCGTGTGGTTTTTGGAAGGCTGATTTTTATGGACCGGTTTATTTACACCGTGTCCTATTTCAAGCCCCCCTGATGCACCCCTGGAGTAGAAACTCCCTAAAAGTGACCCCATCTAAGAAACTACACCCCTCAAGGTATTTCAAAACTGATCTTACAAACGTTGTTAACCCTTTAGGTGCTTCACAAGAGTTATTGTCAAATGGAGATGAAATTTTTCCTTTTTTTGTCAATTTTTCCATTTTAACCCATTTTTCTCCACTAACAAAGCAAGGATTAACAGCCAAACAAGACTGTATCTTTATTGCCCTGACCCTGCCATTTACAGAAACACCCTATATGTGGTTATACACTGCTGTACAGCGCCGTATGGTTTTTGGAAGGCTGATTTTTATGGACCGGTTTATTTATACCGTGTCCTATTTCAAGCCTCCCTGATGCACCCCTACAGTAGAAACTCCCTAAAAGTGACCCTGTTTTGGAAACTACGGGATAAGGTGGCAATTTTGTTGGGACTATTTTTAGAGTACATATGATTTTTGGTTTCTCTATATTACATTTTTGTGAGGTAAGGTTACCAAAAGTTTAAATTCTGAAATTTCATCTCCATTTGCCATTAACTCTTGTGGAGCACCTAAAGGGTTAACAACATTTGTAAGATCAGTTTTAAATACCTTGAGGGGTGTAGTTTCTTAGATGGGGTCACTTTTAGGGAGTTTCTACTCTAGGGGGGCTTCAAAAGGGACTTGGTGTCAATAAAAAAGGCCATCAAAATCGGCCTTCCAGAAGCCATTACAAATCGTAGCTGTGATGCACAGGATTCACCAATAGCCAAATAGAGGTGCGCTCAGTGAAGTGGACTCACCCTGTCCACTGTAAATAAAACTGAGTAAAATTGTAAAAAGAACTGGGCACTCTCAGGATATCTGAACCATCTAGAGATTTAATATCACAAAAATATACAGCATAAAATTAATACTTGACCTAAAACAAAACACATAATATGGTACTTAAATAGTGGCATATAATACTAATATGTTCAATCTGAAGGTAAAATGGCATCAACATGGCATAATACTATACAGGTACTCTATTAATGTAAATAAATAGTAGCAGCAATATTCGCATAAATGGTAGAGATTTTCGCAATGTATTCAAATGCGAAATTTTCGCAATGTATTCGAATGCGAAAAAGTCTTGAGGAATGTAGTGGCAGCAATTTGCGTATAACTAACACCACTAGTAATGCAAAGTAGTCCCAAAATGTAAACAACAATATTCGCAATGTCCTGAAATCGGTCCAGTATATGTCTAATTGGGGGCTGATTATTCAGTGTCCCACATTAGAAAAGGTTATATAAGACAAGGTATAGCTGCGTCCCGCTATATGAACACACCAGGGGCGTCCCGCTGGAACAATAAGACAAACGGTCTTACCGCATTACTTTTCGCACCACGAAGTCGCTCTATTTGATAATTCTATATCTGTAGAAGTCAATAGTCTCCGAGCAATAGTAGTCCTTACTTCCCGCGTTGGTGAATGTTTGGCACGTGCAAACAGACCTCAGGTCTTGCGCGATCTCTTTCTCATTTATCCTTTACGCGGTGATGGACAATATTTTCTGTGCGAATCCGGCAGAATATTACGATGTCCAGTAGTCAAAAGGCTTGGGGTTCTGTCTTAGCTAGGCGCGTTTTGGGGCTTCTGATGATCGCCCCTTCCTCAGTAGCTCTTTATCCTCAGTAAAGGATAAATGAGAAAGAGATTGCGCAAGACCTGAGGTCTGTTTGCACGTGCCAAACATTCACCAACGCGGGAAGTGAGGGCTACTATCGCTCGGAGACTATTGACTTCTACAGATATAGAATTATCGAATAGAGCGACTTCGTGGTGCGAAAAGTAATGCGGTAAGACCGTTTGAATTTATCCGGCAGAATTTCTCAAATATTCGCAGTAATATTATTCCAGTGGGACGATCGCAGTAATATTATTCCAGCGGGACGCCGCTGGTGTGTTCATATAGCGGGACGCCATTGCAAATATTGTTGTCTACATTTTGGGACTACTTCGCATTACTAGTGGTGTTAGTTATACGCAAATTGCTGCCACCACATTCCTCAAGACTTTTTCGCATTTAAATACATTGCGAAAATTTCGCATTTGAATACATTGCGAAAATCTCTACCATTTATGCGAATATTGCTGCTACTATTTATTTACATTAATAGAGTACCTGGTATTATCACACCACTGATCACCATCCTATTCCGGGTTATCGGGTCACCAGAGACCCGAATAACCCGGAAACACTGCAAACCGCAGGTCTGAATTGACCTGCGGTTTGCTGCGATCGCCGATACGGGGGGGCATTGTCCCAGAGTGCCTGCCGAATGATTTTGGCAGGCACTCTGTTCCAATCACCCTGCACCACATGTACGCCCTGTGTCCTTAAGTACCGGGACATCAGGGGGTACCTGTACGCCCTGTGTTCTTAAAAGGTTAAGTTTCCAGTCCACCCATTGTAACTTTATATAGTCTGCCAATTTGTGGTTGAGTTGCTGTGGTTCCTAAATCTTTCCATTTTCCAAAAATATAACTCATAGTTCATTGTGGAATATCTAGGAGGGAAACAATTTCACTAAATAATTTGGTGCAACAGTGGATTACTATTCGAGTACCATGCTGGAATTCAGTGAGCTCTTTCATAAACGTTTATAAAGACATACTGCATGACTAGGTGATGGATTTTTTACATCTATAGAAATTGGACTAAATTAAATACCTGAATTCAATAATTAAGAGGTGTGTCCCAATACGTTCATACAGTGTATCTGAATCCACTTTTTACCACTGTGGATTGGTACATATTAAAAAGGCCAAATATAAAAATAGGTCATGACCAACTATACATAACACAATAATAATTCATGCATTTGTTAAATTAATAGTGTGAGCCATATATATTAAAATGGTTATTAAACTGGTTATTATGGGAACAAAGCCACTGTGAAAATGTAGGCATCACATGTTGGACATATAGAGAAAGAATGGTCACTGCTATTTTTTCACTTAGATGTTAAAAAGAAAAGAGTTTCCTATAACCTATTATTTTTTGCTGCACTGTGGTATTTGGTTCTGCTAGGGTGATAGTCTGTGCTGCACTATGGTATTGCTGGCCCCACCTACTTTTGTTGGCCCCGCCTACTTATGTTGGCCCTGCCTACTTGTGTTGGCCTGCCTTCTGTCAAATTGGACCTGCCTACAACATGGGTCCACTTTTAGTTTTTTTCCAGGGCATCTTTAAGTTCCCTAATCTCAGTACAGGAAGTGAGTGATTTAGAACACAGGAAAAAGCAGCTCTCACCTGTTTCACCTGTTGTGAGCTCGGATTACAGCCTAGACATGGCTGTGTTGCAATTAAAAAAATAGGTACGAAATCCAGCTCTTTACAAACAAGCGGTTCTTTATTTGCAGTGCGGTAAAAACCTCCAAAAGACAAACGCAAAAGTGTCTACGCGTTTGGGCCATTGTATCCCGGTCCTTACTTATGTTATGAGTAAGGACCGGGATACAAGGGTCTGAAATGCGTAGACACTTTTGCGTTTGTCTGTTGGAAATTTTACCGCACTGCAAATAAAGAACCACTTGTTTGTCAAGAGATGGATTTCGTACCTATTTCTTCAGGAAGTGAATGATATTCTTCAAGTTACCCCCATTCAAAATGCCATGATGCATACATTTGATTCTTTGCCTTGTCAGTAAATGCTAGACATTGATATTTATTGTAGCAATGGAGTTATCAAACATGATATATTATTGCTTCTAGTGTTTGATTCCATTCTGTGTTGTGGTACAATGCCCACCGTTCTAACCTGCTTTGCTGGCATTTATTGGCATGCTTACCCCAGGTACATGGATCATTTTTCTTGTTTCATTGCTTTGGTGTAGGGTGCCCTTATTAAACCTTTATCTCTCAATGTCCACTCATCCTGCCATGTTTCCCAGTGGCATTGTCTCTCTTCCCTCTGGAGTTCATTAATCCTTTTCTTCTCCCAGTGTGTCTCTTAGCTTTCTCTTTCCACCATTTGAACGCTCCCTCCTTCTCTATCTCCAACTCTTATTTTGTTCTCCCTCCCCTTCTCTACCAGGTTCAATAAAGATTACATCATGGACAAAGTATGCCCTGAGAATCAAAGCTGTCACAATTGGCGGCTATTTAACTGTAATGTTGCTGAAACACATCCCTCCCCATCCCACCCCCTGAAACCCTCCTTACCATTAAGGGTAGCATTATTTAGCTGGGGCAAATCTGATCAAAACTGTCGACCGCCAACTGCAGATTTTCTATGGCCTCAATAAAGGCCACCTTAACAATTTCCCTAATTAATGGATGACATCTTTGGCTGGAGGAGAGGCGATGTATTCTACTCTGCCTTATTCTTTGTTAGTCCACTAATTAACTTTCCTAGGTCACTCAGGTCTCCCAAACCTAAGACTGGAGAGGGCTATTGTGTGCAGCAGCAAACTTACTTTTCTGCCTGGGTAAAAGAAGGGATGATTATAGGCCGGGAAAAATAACTCTATTTAGTCTTTGTGGCTGCACAGAATACATAGGTCTCTGCCTTAGAAAATAATTGAAACACCTTTTATACCAATATTTCTACACACAATAATACAAGCTAACAAATGCATCTAAGTTCAATGTAGTTAACCAGCTCTTTAGGAATGTGTAGTTCTACAAAGCGTGGAAGGCCACTGGATTTTACCACAGTTCTGGCACCTTGTATTGAAGCTAAGCATCCACACAAGACAGATCTGCATATACGATATGCGATTCTCATGCACACTCCTGGACTAAATAAAGTCACATGTGGTAAATGCTACTACAGAGCAATCTGCCATGGTGTGGTGCATTTGTGCTGTGCCATACTACATACTTCATACAACCACTTCTAGTTGAAAATACCTTCATATATACTAAAGTTCAATTGCATGACTCATGTTTTTTTTTGTTTTTTGTTTTTTTATTCTTAAGGGAAAAAAATTCTAATTTCTTCTGTATGAGATTGGGTTCAACTCAACTTCCGGTATCTCAAGTGGAGAGTACCATGCACCGATCCCCAGTGAAGGCCAACAGGAAATATACAAAAATTCCAGCACAGGAAGTTTCATGATAAAATCTAGGTCATAGTTTACTGAAAAATATTAAAATCATTGAGGCTATGAATAAGAACATTTGTTCGAAAACGCATAAGCCAGTCTCTCATAAAGCATGAAAATTATGGTACTTCTTGTGTCTGAATTTTCTTATACATAAAGAGGTACAGTAGTACCCTTACAAGCATGGGCATGGGGAATACTTTACCTTTGAAGGTAAATGTATACAGAGGTTGTATATAGCTATGAGTACTAGCCATGCATACTCACAGTGGATGGAGAAATTTGTGAGCTGAAACCATATCCATAGCAAAGCTGACCAACAGATGAGGAACTGTTTCCACTGAAACAAGACACATTTATAAGAAGTTTAAATTGAATCTGTCATCATGAAATGCAGGGCAATCTGCAGGCAGCATGTTACAGAACAGGAGGAGCTGAGATAAACATATAGTTTTGTGGGAAAAGAATATTAACTCATTAGGAGTCATGTGGGCTGCCTTAGTCAGAGATTGACAGCATAACTCTGCATAAACACATACAACGAAGGCTGTCTGTCACTGATTGGACTGTGATAAGCGGGAGATGCCATATTCGATTTCGCGATACTTCACAAATATTCGATTGAATATTCGTCATATATTCGTCGAAATAGAATATTCAGCATTATTCTATATATTGCGAATGTTACACAAATTTATATTCGCATTGCGAATTAAACTTAGAGCTGAGTTCCTAATGGTTGTAACTAGAGATGAGCGAACTTTAAAAAAAAGTTCGGCGTTCAGGTTGTGGTAACTCGCGCATCCCGTTATGGATTCCACTATAGCGGCATATGGAATCCATAGGAGGCGACTCACCAACCCGAACTGTTGAACAGCCGAAGGACCTGGGGTGACTTTACCGTCATGTGATCAGTGAAGGGGGCGTGGCTCAGCACTGGATTTGATCCCGTGCTCAGCCACGCCCCCTGCACTGATCACATGACGGTGACATCACCCCAGGTCCTTCGGCTGTTCAACAGTTCAGGTTGGTGGAAGCCGCCCCTTATGGATTCCATATACCGCGATAGTGGAATCCATAATGGGATGCGCGAGTTACCACAACCCGAACGCCAAACTTTTTTTTAAAGTTCACTCATCTCTAGTTGTAACTTGTATTGCTAGAATTGACGAAGATAACGAATATCACTAATATAGCACTATATTTTCAATCTTCGTTATATTCTAGCAACAACCATTAGGAACTCAGCTCTAAGTTGAATTCGCAATGCGAACATATACTCGCATTGCAAATTCAACTTAGAGCTGGCTTCCTAATGGTTGTATTGCTAGAATATAACAAATATCACGAATATAGCACTATATTCTCAATCTTCGTTATATTTTAGCAACAACCATTAGGAACTTAGCTTTAAGTTGATTTTTGCAATGCGAACATATACTCGCATTGCGAATTCAACTTAGAGCTGGGTTCCGAATGGTTGTATTGCTAAAATATAGCGAAGATTGAGAATATAGTGCTATATTCGTGAATTTGTGATATTCGTTATATTCTAGCAATACAACCATTAGGAACCCACCTCTAAGTTGAATTCGCAATGCGAGTAATTCAGGTTATATTAATCGCATTGCGATTACAACTTAGTCAAATTTGTGAGATTGTGATTCTCACATCCGACAGTACATTTTAGAATGGAGGCGTTCCCATCCACACGGGAAGTCGGCAGAAGCGGCAACGGGCATTGACTGGAGCGGGCAGGGAGCCAAGAATCCTCCGGACAGGTAAGAACAGCTTTTGGGAAGTGAGAAGACAACCAGAGAGCAACAAGGATTAACAACTTAAAAAAAAATAAAAAATGAATTTTCGAAATAGCGAATATATAACGCTATATTCACAAATTTGCGAAGTGCTGATATTCGCTAAAAAAAACTTGCTGTTCGAATATTCGCTCTCAACACTACTGAGCCCTGGACTCCAACATCCAGAAAATGGTGAGATTTTACATATAAAGCATATGTCTAATAAAATCTTACAGTTTGAATCTACATAAAACATTGAGAATATCTGCAAGTTCTGTAGATCTAAACGTCCTATAGTCTGCACTTTGACAAAGGGCATGTGACCTAACAATTTAGCTAAATGTCATTCATATGAGCTCCCCAATGTACGCAGAAAAAATGTTTTTTACCCGACAGAGAGGTCTGGGGTAGTTGCCAAGTAAATAAAAAACATTATTTTTTCACTTTTATTTAGGATAAACTGTGCAAAAAAGTATAAAAAATAAAATTGTTGTAATTTCTATTTTTTTTTATTTTTTTTTGTAAATCCACACTAAGTATTAAAATAGGTTCTACATTTTGTTTCAGCTATTCTGATATAAATGTATAGCTTATGGTGATCAAGGCACAATATACCGTGATCCCTCATTCACACAGTCAGTGTCCGGTCACTGATTTCCATCATTGATTCTGAACCAAAACCAGGTGTGGGTCTAAAACACAGAACAGGTGCAGAGCTTTTTATTATACCTTATCTATGTGTACGATTTACTCCTGGTGTTAGCTCACAATCACTGGTGGAAAACACTGATCAAGCACTGAAGTGTAAACTAACCAGGCCTAAGTATGTGTTGGTTTGGCAGTGTCCGTTTTCTTTTTAGCTTAATTACCTTCATTGTGTTTTTTTTTAGTTTAGCAAATCCACACTAAGAAGTATTGATATGGGCTCCCCATTTTTTCTCAGCTATTTTTAAATTATTATAAAAACCTCTGGTTACATTAAATGTCTTTATGGTATACCGATAGTAGCAATTACCATACAGCGCGGAAGAAGGTAAAGGGGGCCACAGCGGGCAAACGGAGCGGCGGGGATAATAGTAAGTGCAGTAAGATCTCTGGGCACCACTCTACATGTCTAGATAGTTATCTTACAACGTTTGGACGCATGAAAACGTCCTCTTTAAAGGGGCTTTCTGGGAGTGAAAAATTGATGAACTATCCTAAGAATAGGCTATCAATATCTGACCAGTGGAGGTCCTCAGAATAGGTCATAAATATGTGATCAGGCACTCCCACCAATCAGCTGTTTGAAGTGGCAACAACTCTTCGATGAGAGCAATGGCCTCCTCCCAGCTTACCAAGTACAGCGCCATACATTGGATAGCGGCTGTTTTTGGTTTTGCAGCTCATCCCTATTCACTTGAATGGGACTGAGCTGCATCTAGGCCATCTGATCAATAAATGTGATGTCACTGGCCTAGAAAGAGTCCGCAGTACTCACCAGAGAGCCACAGCCAAAATAAAAACTGACTTAGTTGCCCATAGCAACCAATCAGATTCTACACTTCATTTTTCAGAGCTGCTTTGAAAAATGAAAGGTAGAATCAGATTGGTTGCTATTGGCAACTAAGCCAGTTTTCCTTTACACCAGTTTTTATAAACCTCCCCCAAGCATTGTAGGGGAAATTTATCAAGACTGGTGCTATCTGTGCTGGACTTGATATCCCCTGATAATCCCCGGAGAAGGCGCCTAATTTATGATGAAGCGCATGCCTTGTCATAAATTAGGTGCATCCTCCTGCAGTTCGTGCAATTAAACAGAAATCTATGACAGCTTATAGCTACAGTAGATTTCTGGCTTCATTTGCACCAGAAAACTGATATGAATTAAGAAAATTTTTTATCACTTTTGGCTACGCCCATTTCTCACCCTTGCCACCCTTGTGAGGGCGGAGCAAAAGGAGGTATTTGCGATTTAAAGTCACAAATACACAGCTAGTGACTTTTTAATGGGAGATAGTAAGTCTCCCCCCTGTGTGTATCTTATTGCCACTTTATATCATACTTATTAGAGATTTTGAATTTGACTCAAATTCCCAAAAAACACCTGCATGCATTTGCCGCCAAAATGTGAACATTTTTTAGACCATTTTATTTTTGATGAAAACTATGAAAAATCCGACAGCGCAGTTTATTTTTAAAGAGGCTGTTTGGTACCACCACGTTAAGGTTACTAATGATGTCTTGGCGTTAAATAGCCTAAAACAAATTGCATACAGTCCTAGGAGACTCTAAAATGTCATCCACAACTATTCAGGACAATTAAAATACTTTCGATTAGGGACTTGAATTGCCAGACTGATGAGCCCAAATTAAATCCGAATCGAATTTAAAGAAATTCACTCATCATTAAAATATGGTCATTCTAATATTCTGCATTGGATGATACCTGCCATTTATGACATATGCTTGTTACAGACAGATGAATTAATACCTTCATACTTTCAAAGTTCAGCAGATAAAGACTTTCCATGCTATAAGTCTGCCCTGGTTCAGAGTCATTTGAATGTGCCTGTATTATATTAATTATCCCAGGGAGCAACACATTATACTACTTTGCTTTGTTTGCTTTCCCAGGGGATCCCTGCCTAATTATTAACTACAAATGACCCGTTTTTAACACGATTCCCTGTGACTTTTGAATTCTATTGAGAGACATTGTGCTCTATACAAGTGCAGGATTCAGATCAGCCCTGTTAAATCTCACCCAAGCTCCTATGTACCCTCACCTTTAGAGACTTGTCAGTATTGTACATTAGGATGCGTAAGAGAGAATACATCCAATGAAACGAGATTTGAGCGTCATCATTTTCATAATGTTAGTTTTCTTTTTAATTAAGAAACTTGGTAATTGTATGTGTGATGGAGATGCCAGAAATCATGGCTTCCTGACATCAATTTGTCTGTTTGAATGGTGAGAACAGACATTGTTTTATCTTTGCCTTCTTCTATGCCGAGAAAGTAACTAACTTTATAGCAGGCATAAAGAACCAAACAATAGGGTCTTATAATCCATCAAGTCACCTTGCACAGCTCAAACACGGGCTCTCTCTCCTTCTTTTTCTCCCTCTCGTACCCTGTATAAAAAAAGAGAGAGAGAAATTGACTTTTGTTTAGAGTTTGTGAAAAGTGGGACTGTGGTACCAGTCAATGGGGCACCCTGCAGTGCGGGCTGAGTGGAGCCATCTCGAATCAGCCAGCCAAGGCCCCAATTAATCCGTTCTTTGTCCCGTCCAAACCACCAGCAGCACATCAACACATTTGGCCATTGTTCAGACCTTCATGCAATGGGATTTACCCTTTCAAACATCCAGTTTTGTCCGAAATAGTTCGAGCGGAAGTTTCTCACTGACAATTTGCCCCAAATAGATAGATTTGTCAGCACCGACCTTTAGCAAAAGCCAAAGAAAGTTAGCTGTCTAGCAAGTAACAGGTGGGGGGGACTCAGGTTATACTTCCATTACATGGTCTGGTAAGATTTCATTGTGCATACGGCAATAAATCTCTCACAGGGGATACTGATTCTACAAGACTCCACTAGACTCTGAGCTGCATTACAAAACTGTTCTAAGGGTTGTTTTTATTCACAACTAATTCATATACATAAAAAAACTATACTGAAATAGTTTACATGTGACAAATGCAGCACTCAAATAGCTTACTATCTAAACTAATATAGTTATATATAGTATACAAAAATCAACTCATATTTTAATTGCCTTAATTTTTTCTACTTTTTCCAGCTTTTCCTTAATTTGTATTAAGTGGCCTATGTGTATGGTGTAAAAGTGGTTATAGGTAAGTTCACATTCTGTAGATTTAATGCAAAAATTTCTGTGACCGAAAATCCATTTTATAGAACTGAAGGGGGTTGTTTTTTGCAGATTTGCAAACCCTATTCGGATGACTGGGACAGTCAAAGATATTTCCGCAACATATCTGCCACGTGTAATCTGTAGTATCGTGCATGCGCTAGACGTTTACAATTATACATCCAATCACACTTGTACTTTTTACAGTATACTTTTATTTGTTCCGCAATTTTGCTAAATTGATTGAAAGCTGCCGAAATCTTAACATCAGTTTTCATCAGTATCTCACTGCATCATCAACTAAACTAAAAGATAAAAGCAGAGATGAGCAAATCGATTCATAAGAATCGATTCGTCTCATCAAGTTGAGCAGGGTTCTGTACCTGCGACGAGGTGTCCTCAAAGCTAAAGATGCTCCTTCTGCCACGTGATTGACAGGTCCAGACATTCAGGTTGACAATGACAATCTCACGCCTGCATCGCTGCTCCAGGTGGTGGCGCAAGCATAGAGGCTCAGCTTGCGCTACTGGAGCAATGACTGTTCATGCGGTGCTACAAAATGATTCACTCATCTCTAGATAAAAAATGATTGTTATGGAACTCATAAAGGCTCTCATTATAACTAAAAGAAATACCTCTTAAGGGCTGTTAGGGCATATGGATGTTAAGGAAGGAGGTCCCCACTCGGGAATTCCCTCTGATCACTAGAGTGGAGAGCTGATAAAAGAGCTGGTGCTGTGGAGGATTGTGTGTGATGTAATTCTACATCCTGGAAAAATGTGACTGATCACTGGGAGAAAAACCTGCCAGACCTGCTGATTGCCAACAAGCCTGCATTTAGGAAAGTACTTTTCCATCTTTTAAAGGGTTTTCCAGGATTTTGATATTGACAACGTATCCTCAGGATAGCACTTTATGGAATAAGGGAACCAAACTCCTACACAGTGGAAGGTGCTAGTAAAATGATTTTTCAGTCTGTAGTACAGTATAGAAAAGTTCACAAAGTGCTTTTTTTGATGAAAAAAAGTGAAGGCATATCCAGGGGCAGACTGTAAACATAAAGCGGCCCTGGAATAAAACCTAAAAGTGGCCCTGTGTTGTAGGCTGGTCCAAATTGACAGACGGTGGGACAACAGAAGTAGGCAAGGCCAGCAATACCGTAATGCCGAACAAAATACCATTCCAGCAAAAAACAAATACTAGAATGCAGCATAAAATATAGCTTCTGCAAAACCAAATACCACAGTCCAGCACAAAATACAGCTACCCTCGCTACAGTATGACACTATAGCATCATCCTGAGGATGGCAATACAGTTGAATTCAGGGGGGCACCTGTGGCCACTGGCCAGGTGTATGAGTGGCTGATGATCCTTACATTTATTAATGCTGAGACATCAGATCTTTATGTACCTGGCTGGCAGCCAAGAGGAGGTCTTGGGCGGCCACCTGGGAAATTTCCCTGTAGGGTCTATGACCAGTCCGCCCATGGGCATATCCCAAGATCAGTGAACCCAAAATAATTTAATATCAATCCCTTCCAGTTTGTCATAATATATCCACATTAACTCTAATGATGTTTCGGTCCAGTTGTGACCTTTGTCAAATTGAATCCATGGCGTGGGTAGAAGGAAGAAGTGGTGGTGGATACGGCCAGTAATAAGTTGGAAGAAGGATCAACACCATAGTGACCATGTCCGTCAGCACTTTCTCCATCTAGAATTTAGCTTGACAAAGGATGCAAGTGGACCAAAACAGCTTTAGATTTAATCTGGATATACAGTACCTTAGTACTGCTTCATTGTGAACAATGCCCTGCAAAACTGGATGATGAATGCCACACAACTCCAAACACATTTAAGGGAGGTGAGAGGCACCCAAGTGTCATGACAGACCATTCTAAACCGTTTACATCAGCATGGTGTGTGTGCTACACGACCTGCGAGGGTATCTGACCACGGGCGTCATTGTCTTGCATGAGCCAGGGACCAGTAGGCCTCAGTGCTCTTCACTGATGAAAGTCGATTCACTCTGAAAATAAATGATGGGCGCCAACGATGTTGGAGACATCAAGGAGAGAGCTATGCATCAGCCACTGTTGTCACCAGACGAGCCTTTGGTAGTGGTAGTGTTACAGTGTGGGCAGGTGTGTCTAGTCAATACAGAACTGCCCTACACTGTGTGACTGGTCCAGTGACAAGCCCATACTAACTGAATAACATCATTAATCCAGTCATTGTGCTTCTGCATGAACAACACAGACCAAATTTCATCTTCATGGACGACAATGCGCCAGCTCATCAAGGTCGCATCATTAGGGAAGGGCTGCTGGAGACTGGGGTACCTCAAATGGAGTGGCCTGCACTTTCTCCAGAGCTAAATCCCATTCAAAACCTATGGAATCAGCTGATTCGCAGTGTAGAGGCTCGTGACTCTGTATTTTAGAACCTCAATGACCTGGGGGTCGCCCTTTAAGAAGAGTGGGATGCCATGTCTCGGCAGACAATAAGTCAATTTGTGAATAGCATGAGAAGTCATTGTCAAGCTGTAATTGATGCTCAAGGCCACAAGACAAGTTATTGAGACACTGACGTTTTCGTGGGGTACACCCACCACTGTTGGCTTTTGTTTCAATAAATTGTTTGACATGAGGAAATCACCATTGCTGCTTCTACTTAAATGCCCTACTTTCATGATATAATATCACTGTGGCGTGAACTATTTCCGTTTTCCAAATACTCATTTGTGAGTAGTGTATATGTAGAAAAAAAAAAAAAGCAGCACACTTCAATAATGGGTGCAATCCCTCTCTGGGTCCACAACCGAAATCCGAAAATTACAAAAAATGAAAAAAAGCTTGACAAAAGCTCCATTGAGAAAGCTGAAACATTGCACCAGCATGGGTGAATAACAACCCCACTTTTTTTACTGATGAATCAGAGTGCTGCCTTTTTTTTTCATTTTATGTATGTGTGTGTCTATATATCTATATATCTATATCTATATCTATATATATATATATATATATACATATATATATATATATATATATATATACTGGCACTGCAGATGGGGACGAGGGAGCATTATATATACTGGCACCACATGGGTCATTAAGAACTTGAGAATTTAGCACAAGGGGTCTCAGAGAACAACAGAACAGCCTATCATCAGCCCTGGATTCCGCATCATATTTTTCCAGTGGAAAAATCCAACATCTTCGCATATCCATAAAGGGAGACTTGGTTAAACATACAGAAACCTTGTCTATGGTCTCAGTAGCAGGATGACTGAGAAAGTGAAGTTTTAATCTGGCGGCCAATTCTACCGCAAGCGCCCTCTGGGCATTCCCTAACTCTGAAGGGCGCTCAGCTCTCCGCAATAAGCACTTTACATCTTGTTTCTGCTGCTCTAGCATCCATCCAGGAGCTTTTTAAAGCCTTCACTCCGGAGCAGAGGAAATAGGTTGTGAAGTGTTTACTGCAGAGACCACGGCCTTTTAGTGGAATCATTAATAATACTGTCCCTTGTGCAGTGCGTTTTGTTCAGGTTCAGTATGGAGGTTGAACTAGATAGACTCTATGTAACTATGTAATCACTGTATGGTGGTAATATTTGCTTCTTGAAGAGTGGTAATATTTGACAGCTATATACGTATATCATTTTTTTTCTGGGAGCGGGTGTGGGGGGTTCAAATGCCATGAGGCATTTACCTCTGATATTTTAAGACCTAGACAATACTCTGGCATACACTATTAGAACTGGCTAAATGTGTATGTGTTACCATATTTCATTTGTGGACCCACTTCACATTTTGCCCAGGGCCACATATTGTCTAAAATCAGCACTCTGGGAGCCAAAGAAAAGGGGGAGTGTAGAGGTAGCAGTCAAACCCAGTCATGGTGCCAGAGGGGAGCTCAAAATCCCTTTGCCACATAAGAAGACATGAGTCCTACTAACTGCACAAGGTAGAGATAGGGTCCTCTGGCAGATGTTGCACTTGGATGCAGGAGCTATGTCTCTGATTTCAAGAGATGAATCTTGTGGGGATTATTCATAACAATAAATAATGATATTGGCTATTTTGTATTTTATATTTCTTGGCAAAGTGCGTAGCTTTCTTGGAGCATTGAAGCCATCTGACCAGGACGACGGTGAACTTGTGTCTGTATATTCACCTCATGCATGTGTGGGTTCATCTAGCTTCATTCTGCACTCCTAAAACATGATAATAGGTTGATTATCTTCAGATGAAATTAGTCCTTTTGTGAAGGTAGGATTGAGAAATTAGGTTACAAGCTCCACTGGAGACCAACCAAAAGTTCTGCACGTGCAGTAAGCGAGAAGGAAGGAATTGTTTAGAAGAAAAGGTCACATGATGATTCCATTGCTTCTACAGTATTTTCTAAAGAAATTTAAAGGGCTTCCTTTGGTGCACCTGATCAGAGGTTTGCTGTTTGCTGTTGTCACCACAATTTTAGTGTTAGCCTTACATCAACTCAAATTGAGACAACTCAGAGAAAAACACAAAGAATGAATATTCCAAATAACTCAGAAGCCACAATGAAGATGTGAACACATTTTATATCAGCAAAGAACGTGTATGATTTTTCTAATGGCTATAATAGGAAATATCTAGATAGTGTCCCGCCACGTTTTTTTACATCTCCCCACATGTCACAAGTTTTTTCAAATAACAGTCTCTATTTAACCCTTAGTGACCCGTCTGTGTTAGACCTTAATGGTCAAACAGTTTTTTTTTCTTCTTTTTTTTTCATCGTCGTATTCCAAGAGCTTAACTTGACATGGCCACTTGAGGTCTTGTTTTTGTTTTTTGCAGGACAAGTTGTAGTTTTTAATGATGCCATCTTGGGGTACATATACAGTTACTGATTAACTTTTATTAACCGTTTTGTCAATGAAAAAAGGTGTATTTTTTAATATAGAATTTTTTTATTTACTAGAACTTTTTTTCCTTTTTTATCACCATTTAACAGTCCCACTTTAATAGACAATGTTTGGATGGCTTCGAAAATTCTCTTGTACTGCTTGAGCTCGCCATACTGACAGTGCCCAGCAGGCACAACCTGCTAGGATACATGGCTAGCAGGCCTGGCCGTTGATTAGGCTTCAGACTGTCGTGCACAGACATTGGCATCTCGTAATATAATATGCAAAGTGCCAATGTATACCACTAAGATGCCGTTAACGCTATTGACCACAGTATCTAAGGGGTTAAATGACAATCAATGCTTTTGACAGTCCGGGCCGTTACAGCAGGAGTCGGGGCCTCTTAGTGACCACTGTAAAAATGCATATTGGTGGTCACTAAAGGGTTACAGGGAATCTGACACCAGATACATCATTATGAATTCATCTTACATGTGAGATGTGCGCTTGTCTGTATATTGTAATGGTGTATGTGCTGCTGTGAGACTTCAAGGCCAGACATAAGTATGTCTTTGCTTCTGGCCCTGTCAGTCAAAGTGGTGGAGATGTGGCTGGGAATGAAAAGGAGCGGAGTCTAAGGTGCAATGATGTGCAAGACACCTCCCTCTTTGCACCAGGGGCTAATTAGCATTAAATAAAAAGGCTGATTTCTCAACAAAGAGGCCTAGGACCAATACCATTACAGTGTACAGATAAGTGCAAATCTCGCATGTAAGATGGATTCCAAATGATGTATCTGCAGCACCCCAGACTCTATGGTGTGCTCTATGTAATGTAATGTTATTCATATTTTATGTTGTAATGTTATGTACATCAACAATGATAAAGTATGGTTGGCATTAGGAATGGAACTTACCATCACCTTCCTCCCCTCTTGGTAGGAGTGGGCTGGTCCTACTTCCTGCCAGGAAGGGGAGTTCTAGAGAGTTCTAGAAAAAGCTACCCAAGCTAGTGAGGAAGCACAAATATCTGCTCCTGCTCCAATGGTTTTTAGTGCCACAGATTCAGCTCAACTGTGAGGAACACTGCTCCAGGGAGACTGAAGGTCCAATACTGTGGATATTCTTCGCAGCTACAGTCCTACAGTCAGCGGGATGACCAGCACCTAAAGCTTCACAGATCCTGCTGTAGATGAGGGGAGAACAAGTTAAGACACCCATCACCATAGCACAGCTCAGGCAACCCCAAAAGCCTGTATTTATTTAAGAGGACACCTAGAGCTATAGGTGCCAGTTCATAGCTGTAGTGAAGGGAAATCAGCAGAGAAAAAAGGACTACCCTACAGTTCAACAGTCTGCCATCTTGCCTGCCACCATACCTCATGAGCTGGGGATAGAGGCACTGCACCTTGAACAGATGACAGCTAGATGTACTGTAATCCATCCTTTTTACTCAGTTAATAAAAAACTTTGTTGTTCTGTTTCTGCCTGATCCTTTCACACCACCTTTTCACTGCACTGAACCCCAGGGAGTAACAGAGGGTGTAAACCATGGCACAATATCTCATCAGGGCCACTACCACTCCCATCCTCTACACCTACCCCCCCCCCCCCCCGGGGCTCGCTGCATATATAGTGACAGTTTCCCTTTAAAGAGACGTTATCATGATTTTTTAAGTTACAAGTAGTGTATATTTTTTTTTACAAAATGTAATAATGATTGAATAAGGCCTCTTTCATACGAACATTTTTTTTTGCATTCCGTATATGGTCCTTATACGGAACCATTCATTTCAATGGGTCCGCAAAAAAAACAGAAGGTACTGCCAGAAGATTCCTTAAGTTTCCGTATTTCCGTTCCGTTCAAAGATAGAACATGTCCTATTATTGTCCGTATCACGGACAAGGATAGTACTGTTTTATTAGGGGCCAGATGTTCCGTTATGCAAAAAACGGAATGCACACGGATGTCATCCGTGTTTTTTGCGGATCCGTTTTTTGCGGACGGCAAAACCATACGGTCGTGTGAAAGAGACCTAAAATTCTGTTTTAGTGTCCTGTTAGGGTTTGGTTTTACTTTGATGACTAAATGAGACTAACCGGTTTGGCCAATTTCTGAAGGGTGAGTCTTTATTAATGGTCACAAATGCTTCAAAGAGATTAGCAGCACTGCACTTTCTCAGGATTAAAAAGATGCCAGCCTTACAGGACAAGGTCCAGAGTCCACCACATTGTTAAGGGTCAGACTTCATTCATTCACTATTGCTTGGTGCTGTATGTGAGGTCACAGGACAGGTCAATCAGCTGTAAAAAGATCTACCAGTCTTAAAAGGCTGGATGGAGTGGAATGCTTAGTGAATATTCAAGAGCAGATATTGTAAGCCAAAAACATAACCATTACGTAGTGTAAAATATATTATTCTAAAATGACTGGTCCATACAAACAGAAAAAGACTATTTTGATGACAGATAATCTTTAACATTAATCATTTTGTTTTAACTTGTATGTGGTCATTTAACGTGTACCTCCAATTATAAACAACTTCCCATTATTGAATAATACAAGCGAAGATAAGAAACTCTGTAATATATCTTATCTTACTTCTTTTACCCTTGACACCTGCTAAACTGCTAAAATCGGTACTCTTGAGGCATAGAGGAGCTGAACTTTCAGCTTCACTAAGGGATTACGTTACAGCTGCCGCCGATGTCTATAGAGAGGAAAAGGGTGGAAGAAGTGGGGGAAGGAGCAGGAGACTAGGTGCTATAATGTCTCCCATATACATTACCCAGAGAGAAGAGAAGATTGTGCTGCCCTTTCCCTATTTCAAACAAACAGAAGAACAGCAGCACAAAAGGACATACCACAGCAGTACTGAGCCGTGTGGCTGTGAATCAAGCACTGGGTGACAGAACACTTACTAGAAGCAGCAGTAGCTGGTCTGTGTGCTTTTGTTCCTCCCTCCCTCTCTCTCTTTCTCTCTGCAGATGCTGTCTCCTCCCCTCTCTATAGACTTCTATAGGCAGCAGCTATAACCTGATCTCTCAGGGAAGCTGAAGAATTTTTTCTTCTCTTTCTGCTATGCATGGATTTTATCAGTGAATAAAGAGTGACTGATCAGTAAGGAAGGCAGAGGTGGTAAAGAGGGGTCTGATTAGTGGCGAATGATGATTTTTTTCTGTTTTGGAAAAGTTTTTTTTTAAATCTTTGCTTATACTATTGATTAATTGAAAGTTGTTATACACAAATGGACATTTGGAGGTATTCTTTAAAGTGATTATCTATATTTTGATATTTATATCTGCATCGTCCCATATTATACTAATTTTAACTAGTTAATATAAGTCTAGATTCCAATAGTCCATAGAAAATGTTTCAAAACTAAAGTTTCTGATAGCATAAAATAGAATTGTCATTGGTAAAAATATGCCTTACTCTATTGTTGCAGTATGTTTGAAAACTCTCTTACCAGTACCAAATTATTTTCTCTGGTGATCCCATTCTTAAATGGAAAATCATTGTCTAGAACAGATTTTCTTTCTCAGTGAAAAGCAATATCATCATAACGTAAATAATTATTTGGAGGGCTAAGATGTTGAGGGCAGGGTGGGCAGCCCAGAAATCATGTCTTTAGTTTCCTGAAAAGACTCACACAGAAAATATGGTCCTGAGATCAAAAGTTATTCTCTCTTTATTGTACTTCTACAACCATCTACAGCACAGAAACATTGCTTCTTATTCCAGACCCACCCAATTACTGCTTTCAGAGGAGCCATGTGAACAAGGGCTGGAGAACTCCCTTGACAAAAGGACATTATTTCAGTTTGAAGATGTGACTCCTATTTAAAACATAATCCTGATTACCCTTTTAGTCAATTATTTTGTAACATCCAGTGGTAGAATAGAGCAGAAGATAGCTCAATCTTCACAGCTGCTTGTTTGACACAAAGGAGCGAGAGTTAAAAAGCCTGCAAGCTGCTTATAGTATTTCACTTCATGTGGTGAAGTAACCTCTTCACAAACAGTTTTCTTCCTATAGCCACTAATGTACTCCCAATTGAAAGATCCAATAGCCAATGCTAACAGAATTTTGTGCTGCAAATTAAAATTAAGTTCTCCTCAATGTTCTATTGATGGAAAGGGTATTTCAGGTTGGCTTCCATAACTCACAAAGATACACTGAAGAAGTCCATCAATGAAGTCATGCTAGATGTTGTACAGATGTATAATTTACCATTAATAAGACAACTGTCTATAAATCCATGACAAAAGACGAGTGTGGAGAAAACTGGTGAAGAAAATGAAAAGGTGATGTAGACACCGCCAGTAGCAGGGTACAATTTTTTTTTAATTTGCTTTACTGAACAATTGCAATAAACAAGGCAATACCAAAAAGCCGGTCAGTAACATAGGTATACACTATATCCATACAGTTCAAATTTTAAATAGCACAGATCATATGCGGGAATTGTATAAAGAGTCACACGTAAAGGAACCTATCAAGATGAGGAAGTGATAGCATTCGTCATCATTTGAGTTGAATACAAAGTCTGTGTAGAGGAGCACCATGATCCCCAGACCCCCAAGAATTTAGAGGAGCACCCCTATTCTTGAAGACTATATATTCATATGGGATTATAGTATTTACCAATATCTTCCACTGGTTCATGTTGGGACTTCTGTCTCCCATCCACCTGATTGCTATGGCTTTTTGTGCCAGAAACAAGACTTCCCATAGAAAGATTCTAGTGTAATGTGGATAGATGGCTTAATCAAGAATGCCAAATAGGCATACAGTAGGTTCCATAGAAACATGAAGGTTCAATATGTCAGATAGAAAATCAGTGATTTCTTTCCAAAACTTTTGGATATATCAGCATACTCATATAAGATGCCAAAAATTCGCTCCCTCCACTGTGCATCTATGGCATGTAGAGTGTGAAAGCCTGACCATTTTATATAGTCGTGAGGAAGATAAGTAACTTTGGTGTACAATACATAGTTGTATGAACTTATTATTGACAGCAGGTGACACCAGTGTAGGTGACTCTAAAACATCAGTTATATCATCATCCCTAAGGTCCGGGATCATGGTCCTCCACTTATCAATAACTGGTAGCTGAACAGATTGCAATTTGGTACCCAACAGGTGAGTGTAAAAAGCGGAAATAAAACCTTGGGAGCCCTGGGAATGAAGAACCCCAATTATAGCCATTTGAGTTCCACTAAAGTGTGAGCTCAGGGCATGCCTGAGTTGAAGATATCTGTAGAATGTCATTCTAGGTAGATCACAGAGAGTAGGCAAAGTTTCAAATGTGTTGAATACATTGTTATGGTAAACATCATTCAAAGTACAAATACTGTGGGTTTTCCAGAAGTGCCACACAAACCTGTATAGCCAGTCTATGGATTGGCAGAAGCATACAAGGGAATAACTGAGGTTTCTCCAGCACTGGCCACAAGGACCTAAGTACATTACTAGATGTGCTTCAGAATTGGGAAGATGGTCATATGGAGAGAGCCAGGACTTCAAGTAGCGCAGCTGACCTGCCAAATAATAGGATGGCATAAATTGGGTATGGAGAGTTTAGGTCTAGTAGATCCCCAGATGAATGGTGATATCAGGGAGTTAAGTTGCTGGAAGAATTCCTTAGGTACTATGTATGGGGCATGCTCCAGAATATAAAGGCATTTGGGTAACAGGATCATCTAGATCAGGTTAATAAAACGAGAGACTGACAGTGGCAATCCGCTCCATACCCGAAACTTGCGGCCGGGCGTGCGATCATCCGCCCGCCTCCCTTCTCATTTTCAGGATGGCCGAGAGGTTTTCCAGAGTGTCAGCACATTGCTGACACTCTGCTTGAAACGGCTGACATCTGTGATGGTTACCATGGCAACCGAACGCCTTCACAGGCGTTCTGCTTGCCATGGTAATGCTAAGTCTGATCAGACTTCTGCTAAAGGCTGAAGTCGGATCAGTCTAAGTTTAAAGTGAAAATACAGTACAGTACACTATATAGTGTACGGTATTGTATTATACAGACATCAGACCCACTGGATCTTCAAGAACCCAAAAAAAAAGTGAAAAAGAAAACACATTTATCACTGATTAAAAATTAAAAAAATAAAATACACTACACATGTATAATATCACCGCGTCCGTAATGACCTAATCTATGAAACGGTCATGTTACTTTCCTAGCACGATAAACGCCATAAAAAGAAAAATATAAGAACTATGATGAAATTAAAATTTTTCCCACCTTACTTCCCAAAAAAAAGAATAAAAGTGATCAAAAAAGTCGTATGTACGCCAAAATGGTATCAATAAAATCGGCACCTCATCCCGCAAAAAATTAGCCCCTACATGAGACAATCGCCCAAAAAGTAAAAAAAATTTGGCTCTCAGACTATGGAGACACAGACAATTTTTTTTTCGCCCTAAAACGCTGTTATTGTGTTAAAGTAAAATAAATTTAAAAAAGTATACATATTAGTTATCGCTGCGTCCATAGGAACCTGTTCTATAAAAATATCACATGACCTAACCCCTCAGGTGAACACCATAAAAAATAAAAAATAAAAACTGTGCCAAAAAAGCCATTTTTTGTCACCTTACATCACAAAAAGTGTAATCCTAAGCAACCAAAAAGGTGTATGCCTCCCACAATAGTACCAATCAAACCGCCATCTCATCCTGCAAAAAATGAGCCCCTACATAGGACAATCACCAAAAAAAAATAAAAAAAGTATGGCTCTCAGACTATGGAGACACTAAAACATGATTTTTGTTCTAAAGTGCTGTTATTCTGTTAAAGTAAAATAAATAAAAAAAGAGTAGACATATTATGTATCCCCGCGTACGTAAGAACCTGCTCTATAAAAACAGCACATGACCTAACCCCTCAGGTAAATACCGTAAAAGAAATTAAATAAAAACTGTGTCAAAAAAGTCATTTTTTTTTCACCTCACATCACAAAAAGTGTCATAGCAAGCGATCAAAACTGCTGTATGCCCAAACGGCAGAGCACAGAAGGAAGGGAACGCCATATGGTTTTTGGAAGGCAGATTTTCCTGGACTGTTTTTTTGACACCATGTTACATTTGAAGCCCCCCTGATGTACCCCTAGAGTAGAAACTCTCTTTTTAAGAAAATATGCATGAACACATGTACCATATAAAAACAATATTGTACCATGGACACCATGGACATTTTGGAAGAAAGCAGCCATGTTTTTCTAATCCTGGACAAAGGATTAAGAAAAAATTATTACAAAAATTATTTATATAAAATATTTACTTTTCTTTCTTTTTAGATCTGGCTCCAGTGTTGACAAATCAGAAAAAATCCACCATCTGGCAACTGTTGTATGGAAATTTGGCTTAAACGTTCCCCCATTTGCCTGCTCAAATTTGGACAGAATGGTAACAATACTGTGATTTGTTACAAAACAGAGAATTTCTTGAAACTACAGTGTAAATCATGAGTAATATATATATATACTTTCAATGTAATTTGACTCACATGATGGAAAGTGTCTGAATAGTATGTATGGGTTATAGTAGGTGCAAATATGCGTTACCCTCAGTCTATAGTGTGCATTTCCATTGCACATGATGTTGATTGCAATTTGCATAATTTTTAGTTAACTGCATCATATATACATCTATTGAATATGAATATTTAATGTTTTAATTCTCCTAATGCATTTAAGGATCTTGCAATTATTCTGATGTGCTCTGTGCATATTGTTTGCATTTATCACTAGATTTAATGAACCTTTCATTACCATGTGTACACAGATGATAAAATGCTAACAAATACATGTAGAACTCAATGGAAAATTGAGCTGCAAGCTCTGAAGCGACAAGTGCCATTAGATACTTTTCCATAAATTAAGTGCCATTCTTCCACCAATGTACATGAGAGAAGTCTCTGATAAGTGTGAGTGTCTTGTACAAGCAATGGAAGACGGTGAATTCCCTATAATCATTCCCCTCACCAGTTGCATGTAGATTTCTAGTGAGAGAGATGCAAGGGTATACCTTTAGGTAATTTATTGAACATACCTTGAGAAATAATTTTACAGGTCAAAAGGGAAATTCCTCTCTCCTGCACTGTGATGCACGTTTGACAAAAGGAAAAGACAGAAGGACATAGGATGTTAGCTTACAGAGGAGGGAGTGTTACAGGAAAAATAACATAATGAAAATTACAACCATAGATAACTTGCATAAACCAAATATAGCAATGGCCACTAGATCGCAGAAAAGCACACAAAAAAATTGTGGATAACAGATATAAGAAAATACCATAATGAATTCTTGTTCAGAAGCCATAGTTGGAACAGCACACTCCCCGTCTAAAATCCTTAGATTTCACAATATGAACTGATATTAAGGAGTAATATCTGATACTCAATGAAGGTTCTGTGACTGTAGGCAACTATTCTAGATATAATCAAATGG
The DNA here is from genome assembly GCA_033119425.1 of Bufotes viridis. Classification (NCBI taxonomy): domain Eukaryota; kingdom Metazoa; phylum Chordata; class Amphibia; order Anura; family Bufonidae; genus Bufotes; species Bufotes viridis. The sequence goes on from CM065592.1 coordinate 238,213,195, forward strand.
ATAACATTTTCACCTTGGAGAAGCCACACTAGGCCAGTTGTAATCCAGTAGTCAAGGTTCGGTATCCAAGGATGAACACCTAAGTTAACTGATAGCTTCTTGAAGGTTCCATCTGGCTTGACAAAAAATTACTTCTCAATAGATAAGATAACCTTGGATATAGGCCTGAGGAAAGATTTAGAGTCACTTTGTTTTGCAATGGCAACCAATCTTATGAACCTTGCCGTCTTTACTAGAAAGGATCTTTCAGATAAGTCCCATGAGCAATGTTTTTCTTTCCACTTTCTGGTCTTTCATGAGAACAAGATCTTCTACTTAGAGGTAGCCATTGATGAAAAGGTAAGCTAATACTCCGAAAGGCATCTGGTTTATGCTATACCTGTATACCAGAAGACCCACGCTGTCAATCCATGGATAAAGATTAAAAATTATGTTTTATCAAGCTGAGAGATAATCGCGGTGTTGATCGTATAATCCTCCTCCCAGTGTTTCACCAACAAGTAACGGGACCGAAAGAGAAAAGCCGGCACGCACAAGACTCCAGGCTCTGAAACACTGAGCCTCGTGGTACGCCTGGCACGAACCTCCAGGATCCCAGGTTGCACAGCCAGGGGGAAGGTACTGCACTTAGTGCTCTCTGCAAGAAAGAGGTGAAACATATCTTGATACTCACCGCCACGTGGGACGCCACGTTGTAGCGGTAGGTAGAAACTCTGTTCTAATGACACTAGCATCTAACTAAGAACCGATACCGCACAGAAATACATGATACTAACTATTACACTGTTGCACAAGAACTTATACAGTGTGTTCAGCTAAACCATTGACTGGACACTAAGTATTATTAACCCTTGTAGACACAAAGCATGATTAACTTTTGTGGACACTCTGGGGGCGATTATTAACTCCAAATATTTCTTGGTTGTTTTAACCACGTGGTTACTGACTTTTGTCTTACTAACTATTACAGTGGACTAAGGAGAATCGCTATCAATATGCAACACCTATGAATCATCATACATAAAAGTTAAAAAAATACTGTATATTAGTTAGTTTTGTCACCACCACGGTGGTTACCACATTAGTGTTGTGGACTGTATGGCTGATGAACAATTGGATATTGTTCTTACTGTCTGATGGTCTGACACCCATACATTACACATAATTCATTATCACAAGTGGTTTTAAATATTTGCACTGATTTTCCCTGCCTCTATAATAATATATATTTGCTAAGATCTTCTACTTGTAAGTTTGGTTTGACTTGTCGCCGTTTTCTTCTCCCTTGAAGAAAAGTAGGATATTCCCTTTTACCATCTACTCCAGAAACAGCCCGATGTTGAACATGTTTTTACCTTCTCTGATATAATTTACCAAATGTATATTCGTCAGGTGGACTAGGAACAGTTTCAAGTTTTTGCGTGAGAAGAGTCACTGAAGTGAGAATAAGATAGGATTCAGGATTCACGGATACAGGAACAAGAGGCCTTGAGTTGACTTGAGCTTAGAAGGTGGTTAAAGTCTCACAAGTTAGCCTTGAGAAATTCAAATCCATGAGCATAGAATACAATATCTTATAAGTGATGCCTTTCATCTTTTCCCATGATCTGCTCATATGAGAAGCATGGGGAGGGTTAAAGACCCATTTGCAGCCATTGTCAGCCAAGTGATCCTGTGCTGCCTTACAATTGATTTGCAATTCTCAACAGACAGTTGTGAAGTTGGTTCCACAGTTAGATCTCAATAGCTTTACTTGTCCTCTGATGGTGAGATATCATCTTAAAGCATTGATGAAAATGGAAATGTCCATGGATACTATCATTTATATGTGTGTAGCACGATGTACACTCATGCATGTCAACACTGCCCATCGTTTTCTCTCTGCCTGACTGAATATGTCCCAAAGACATCCAGGCCAACATAATTAAATGCAGGAACAAAAAACAAAAAAAAATGGTTAGCACCGCCAAGGAATTAGTATAAAAAAATGTTTTCTTTATTATAAATAGGATCAGATAACGGCAACGCGTTTCGATGTGGACATCACATCTTGATCAGGCCATGTACAAATTATCTGATATTCTATTTATAATAAAGAAAAAAAAACATTTTATACTCCTTACTTGGCAGTGCTGGCCAATTTATTTTTTTTTTTAAGCTTTTTTGTTCCTGCATTTTAACATCGGGGATTGTCCTTCATCACCCATATTGTGCTATGCTTCAGTCAAGGACTACTACTATATGCCCTAACAGCGTTGTGCCTGATTTGCACAACAACAAATGGTGCCACATAGCCTCCCTCTACCTTCTGGTGCTTTATCTGGTGGTGTGCTATGTTGGCACTGTGTTTTTTTACTTAGATTCATCAATATAAGTAAATGGTGGCTCCGTACTTTTCCTATATGTGGGGCAAATCAGACATTTGCTGTTGTTGCAGTCTTTCTCTTTACTTACACTGAACACAATGATGAATTTGGTGCGTAATCTGTCGTTTTGCTCCTACTATCCAGTTTTTTGGGATATGTTGTTTCTCGCAGAGACTGTACAATGTGTACAGTACTAACTGTGCAATGGCACGTACAAGCTTTATCCCTCCGGAGAAGCGTTCGAAGTGCTGACACCCCAAGCCAAACTTTTCTTTGGATCTGGAAACAAGAGTGCTAACCTCAGGATGAATCTCTGGATCATTTTCAGAGTCTGAAGATGCCTTCAACATCTCTTCTGTCTGGTTCAGGGAGAACTCAAGAAGAATTTGCAAAGGCACTAGAGGATGCTGCTATGTTGGCACAATCTGCAGGGTTGAGATAGGATGGAACATAATACCATTGTTCAAGTTTAGGAGCTTCCTAATCCTTTCAACATGGTTAGATTCATCTTTGGAGAATTCACTGTCCATTTTTTTTATAAACTCTTTTTCTTCTGTGGACAAGGCTATTTTGTTATCTTGTGTTTTACTGTTCAAAAAAAGTTTTTATTTCGTTTTCCAAGCAAAGGACAATCATTACAGTAATATAATTGTACATAGAGTAGGATCTATCAGCGTCCCAATAAAAGAAAAAAAAAAAAAAGTATAACGCAGAACAAAGGCAAATAAAAGTAAAGAAAAATAAACAGGAACACAAAATAGTGTACACATGTAGCATCATGACATCCAAAGATAGCATCCTAATTTCAGTAGGAATAAAGTCCAAGTTCCCAAGTCCTAAACTGTCCGAGAGCTAAATCCCATCGTAAATTCCATCGTGACCCCAGGTTACAACTCCCTGCGGTGTGGAACAATGGAGGTAAAGTAGGAGGGGGAGGACAGGGTAAAGAGGAGGGAAAGGGTGGTGGGGAAAGGTAACACGGGCTACAAGAAAAGGGGGGAGGCGGGAAGCAAAAGAGAGGGGGGGGAGGAAAGAGCTACCACACGCTATCTGGTAGGGGGATACCAAAAGAGCTGGATAACCAAGGCATCCAGTGGTTCAGAGACTTGATCCTGGCTGTCGATGTAGGGGCGAATACCAATTCGCAGTGCATGTGATGGTTGACAGAGGCAATTACCTCTGATACCTGAGGTGTGTGCGCCAGCTTCCACCTGCGAGCAATCACATTTCTAGCTGCACTCAAAATATGTGCGGTCACCCAACGTATTTCGAGGGGTACATCCTCCAGGCCTATGCCAAGAATAGCCAGCTCAGGGGTGATGGTGAGCGGTGACTCAGTAACTTGTTGGATTAACTTATCTATATTGGACCAGAAGCCCTGAGTATATATGCAGGACCACCACATGTGTAAAGGGGAGCCGACAACCCCGCATTGTCTCCAACAAAGAGGTGAGTACCCGAGGGAGCAATGCGCTAACCTGTTGGGAGTTAAGTACCATCGGAGCTGGACTCTTCTAGCTTGTTCTATATGATTCACACATTTTGAACATTGAGAGGACCACCGCATCGCCTCCCTCCATTGAGCAGTGGAGAAGGATTTACCAAGTTCCCTTCCCACCTGTCCATGAACGAGTGCTTAACACCAGCCTGACCAACTACCAGGATGGGATAGATATCCGATATTCTAACCCTACGGGGCGCATTTGGGAAACCAGCGATTGTAGGGCAGAGGCAGGGGGTGGGGGTGAGATTTGGGGTGCTACTCAGGAAATGACGGATTCTGAGGAATTGGTAAAATTGGGAATTAGGAATAGAGTATGTAGTGTGTAAGGTCTGAAAGTCCAGGAGGGTAGGACCAGTGTATAGGCAATTCAGGAGGTGATCCCTTTTCCATCCATGAGAGCAGAGACATATCCGAAATGAAATATTCTAGAGAGATGATAGGAACTGAGTGTCTCGGGACTGTAAATAGGCGTAAGGAGCGGCCCAGGTGACCCCAGATGAAGAGAGACGCCTGCATGGTAGAGAGTGGAACAGGATAACGAAGTTGTCCCAAGCTACAGGCCGCCAAGATGGCAGGGAGCGATCGATACTTAACAAATGCTCCTTCTATCTGGAGCCACCTGTGAGGCGCCCCCGACGACCAGCATTCCAGCGCCTGAACTGCGAGATTAGCCAAATAATATTTATGTAGGTCTGGAACCCCCATCCCCCCAAGTCTGATAGGTGGATACAATACAGCTCTGGGAATCCTAGCCCTTTTATTTTGCCAAATAAAGGAAAATAAATCATTTTGCAGGTTAGTTATTAGCTGTTTAGGAACCCGAACCGGAAGGCACCGGAATAGGTAGAGCACCTTAGGCAGTTATCTTGTGTTTTACAAAACACTGATCTCCCTAAGTTATCATCATAAGGAGTAGGAATTTCATCTGTTGCCTGGATAAGCTTACAGAACATTTCTTTCATTTCGTAATGTTTACAGCATGACTTAAAGTGGGTTATGCAACCATTTTTGGACATATAAGTTTTAACATAGTTAACTTCAGATGGTTTGTGGCTCTTACATAAGCATACATTGCCCACAATTACCAAGCCTAAATCAAATATCTGTATAGGGCATCGTCTGGAACATTGCATTTTTGGTGCACATTATGGACCCTCAGGATATCTCTCCTCAGGAAGATTCTAATATTGACATTTATGTCCATAGGAAGAATTTTATTAGCTAGGTGCCTTAAGTGGGGATGATCCTGTGTGTGTAGCTTCTGGAGTCGAAATTTCTTCTCTCCATCTGGTCACATTCAACATTCCATGTGATTGAAGAAACAACATACCCAGTAGTGGCCTTTCTCAGGAAAGCCTCTACACAACCAGAGCAGGTGTTGAAGGTATATGTTGTTGCTTGCCCTTTTATTTCAAAGATCTTTTGCTTTGTTCATCTATAATGGCATACATTCTGGTGAGTTTCACAGGTTTCCCTTTTCTAGGTGGACATTGACCTGACACTTGGCACAGCTTTTTGGACCAATCTTTTTCCCACATTCTTCCATCCATAAAAAGGAGACAGTGGTTGTAGTTGAGTCTTGAGCTCCCCACCATGTAATAGGGTTAGATGTTGCTGAAGGTTGTGATTGTTCATAGCAGCAACACGTTTGTCACTACTGCATTCAGTATACTTAAGGACAGCATTACAGTCCTTTGCAGTGTGGTTTAAGGAGGCACATCATTTGTAACACACCCCAAGCTCCTTGAGAGTATCTCTAAGCTATTGCAAAGTCTTTGTCCAAAGCCAACAACATTCTTTAAAAGAGCAAAGTGTTTTATGGATAGGATATATATGACTGGGGTCGATTTCTTTAAGAGCAGGAGCATCCTGTTTAGCGGTGAAAGGTGTGTTAAGTGGAACATCAGTCCTTCTAACAGATACCATTCCCCTATACATTTAACTGTTGTGCGATCATACTTTGAGGATGATGATGAAGCTAGCAGGGTAGGTTTAACAAAGTTAAAGCTGGGATCATTTTTTTAGCTAGCTTGGCCACTGATAAATGTAGCCAAATAAGAAAAGAGGGAAAGGACACTTTACATTCTGTCTTGTACCTTGAGCCCTGGTCTGCCCATTTTTCCTACATGTTATGTGATAGTTTGAACACCACTGGGTTCATGCTGTGAGCAGTATCAAGGTAACTCAGTCCTTGAAGATGTAGGTTAGATTTAGCCAATTCCAGTTCATTTAGCAGTTCACTCATATTATGTAGCTTATGTTTATTTATGGAAACATTTAATCTTTTAAATAAGGCATTTTCTATGGCATTTTCTATGAACTACCATATGTTTGTTTAAGTTTCTTCCATGCTCCAGCAAGACCTGCCTCAGAATGGCCAACAAGAACTGCTCTTAATTACTTGTGCACTCTGCATATTCTGAGCCTAACCAGTTGATGATCAAGGCAAGATCTTCTGTGGCGGTGATGTTTAGGTAGTGGATTACGGCTTCAAAGGTCGATTTCCAGGCCCTATAGTTTTCAGAGCAGTCATCAAACTTTGAGAGGCTATTCGCTCCCTGTGTATCATGCAGCTGGAGAAGTCATACATGTTTGATCTCCTATTCCTTGTTTCCCTATTAACCTGTGGTGACCATAGGCCATGTAAGTTCTCTGATGTAAGGCTGAGATATATCAGGATAAAATGATGTAGCGTAAGAGTTAAGCTGTGGTTTAGGCTCTGGAAAAATCTGCTGGCTTCATGATGGAAATTACCTTCTCACTGGTAGGCGGTAATATCTGTTGGAGTACAACCATGTGGTAGATTAGTGGGTACATCCAACTGATGCTGGCATACAACTTAAAAGTTTCTATTTTGAGTGTTCAATGTGACTACCAGGAGGTATAGGTGATGATTGCTTTAGTATGTAATCAGTAGTGTGATCAGCTGGGCCTTAACTTCTCCTGGGATGAAGCAGTCAAGATCGGTATCTTGGTATAATTCTTGTTCAAGGACTTTCAGATTAGCTAAGGCAGCTGCTTCTTCCTTTTCCACTTGTAGAAATTTTAATTGGGCTTCTGTCTCTACTTCCATCTGTGTGACCATCTTTTCTCTTACCTCTGCTTCATGCTTTGCCATTTTTGCACTTACCTCTAAGGCTGCGAAGGCAGCTGCTTCTTCCTTTTCCATTTGGAGAATTTTTAATTAGGCTTCTGCCTCTGCTTTCATCTGTGCCTCCATCTTTGCCCTTACCTCTGCTTCATTCTTTGTCATTTTTGCCCTCATGTATCTCTGCTTTCTTCTTAGCAAAGAATCTTCTAACTGTAGTACAGAATTCTATTAGGTTGTCACATATTGCTGACCTTCTGGAACGTGACAATCTGGAAGATGGAGAAGTATGTTTGGTTGAAGTTTATCAATGTGATCTAATCTCTTGCAAGTGTATGATGCAGAATTTTACCTTATCCCTGCCTTCTTATACTAAGGCGTACTTTCTTTGACAAAAAAAATATTTCTCTCATTTAGCTCTGCTGAGGCATTATCGATATCAGAATTGCTCAGGAATGTGCTGTACTTTGCGGACAGTCCCTGTTAGTGATCATAGGTGGCAGGTTAACTGAGGCTGCTTGTAGTGTTCAACTCTTTCCTTAAGTCATGGCAGAACTCATCTTTGGTTGCCTCAAAGTTCTCTTTTATCTTTGTGTCAGTTTGATCACACATTTATATTGTATATGTTGCTGTGCAATAAGCTTCCTGTTCATCTGAGTTGTTAGAAACATGATGCATTTGCTTTGGTCCAGCAACAGAGGAATCCACTGATGTTTTTGTAGATGTGTTATGCTTTTGCTTAGAAAGGCACTGCCTTTTTAAGATTGAACTGCAGCTTGCTCACAGGTATGAAACTGCAGTTAGAATATGGCCATGTGTTGCAGAATATGCATATACATGCAAATACTGTAGACTTAGTTTTTCGTAGACTATTCTGCTACCGATGTACAAAAGAGAAGTCTATCATGAGTGTGGGTTTCGATCCCTTGTACAAACAATGGAAGATAGTGCACTCACTATAATCATTCCCCTAGCAACACCAATTGCTGTCCTTGCTTCTATCACTTCTTAAATCAGGTCTTGAGAATGACAGAACATATATTAGTGGCACTTCACTGGGCAGATTTATTAAAGGGGTTATTCCACAAAAACTATTAATCACTTATCGACAGAAAAGATGATAAATATAGGTTGTGAGATGTCTGACTGCTGTAACCCTCAGCAATTCCAAAAACACAGGGTCTCTAAATCCCTTGTCTAAATGGATCGATAGTGCACATACTGTTTAACCACTTTATTTTCTACAAGACTAACATAGCACTGTCTATATCAGCCCCAGAGAAGTGAACGGAGCAATGTACTGACATGCAAATCACCACACCACTCCATTCAGAGAGTGGGTCTGAGGATCCTCTCATTCTCTGGACCGCTGGGGAGTGCTAATTGTCTGATCCCACCACAATACAATATTTATTGACAGGATAGGTAATAGCAAGGAGTGCTTTTTGTAGACTGGCTTTCTATATGCCAGTGAAAAACTAAAGTTGATCAAGCATATTTAAAAGCATGTGCCTATTAATTCATTTGGTTATTTAACTGTTTTAAAGTCAGAAAATGAAATCTACACCTGCTATGTACAGATATAGATTTTCCCCAAAATGTGTGCCATTTCCTGTCTTTGCTGTAACTAAATCTGTCTCATTTAAAGGGGTTGTCCTGCCATATATATTAATGACCTATAATCAGGATAGGTCATCAATATCTGATCGGCGGGGGTCTGACACCCGGCACGTCTGCCAGTCAGCTTTTTGAAGAGGAAGCGGCTCTACTTGCTCCTCTTTACACTGCCTGGCATCCTGGAAGTACAGTGTAATTACAAGTACTCACTCCACAGGAGAAGATGCATAGTGCAATGGTCAGCGAGAATCAGTGAGCACCGCCTCCTATTTAAACAGCTGATCGGTGGGGGTTTACTATATTCACTAAATTCCCCAATATTTTTATTATATAGGTTTGATTTTTAAAAAATAGTGAGACTATATTCAAGAAACTGTCTTTCACAAGTTCATTTTTGTAGCAGAGTTGACTGTTCCTCACCTAGTTTTAAGCAGATTATTTTTCAGTTAATGAATGTGTTTTAACCTACATATGAAAAAGATCATAATCACTTGTTTGGTATAATTGGTTAATCATAAACCAGACTATACAACAGCAGCCCATACCTGCTGCTGTCCCACTCCTCCTCGTGGGCACGGGCGCCATGTGAATCTTCTTCTGTCCCTAATCCTTTAGGTTATCTAGCTTGCTATTCCCAGTGAAGGTGTGCTTTTCTTTTTTTATGCCTGTTTACTGACTTCTGCCTGTTTACCGATTCCTACCCTCTGCTTCCTCATCTGACCTGTTTATGATACTGACCCTTCGCTGTCTACCCTAGCTTCACGGATTCACATGAACCTGCCGGTTTCCTGACTATGAGCATTGCCTAAACCCTCAGTGCTTCACACAGGTGTCTCTGACCCAACCCCACCGGAACTATTCCACAAGGTAGTGGCTTAGTGACTTCTCTTCAGCAAAGTCCAGATCTATGTATAGTGGTTAAAGGGTGAAAACCAGGGGAATTACAGAATTAAGCCTTTAGGTCTACCCCAAAGTCAAGTCAGAGTGACCCTTCCTGATTTTTTCCCCCCAAACTGGTGTATATAGATAAACAGAAATAATTTGTGTTAGTATACAGCATGTCATTATGTATTGATCTCCAAGATTGGAAAGACCTTTCAGGTTTAGCAGCAGATTAGTCCTAGTGGTATCACTATGGCTCATTCTTCTGACGTTATCATAAGCTGGCTCTAGTGGCAGACCTAAGAGTGGTGTACCTTTTTTCAAAAGTAACTTAACACCCTGAAAAAAAAAATAATTGCCACCTTTCTATAGTGAGCAGCAAACAACTGTAATCATACACACAGCCTTTTAAAGGAGCATCTGTGGACTATAGACTCTTGCAGCTGCATGAAGAGTCATTCATTACCACGTAGTGAGAAGTTTAGCTACACAAGACCTTATCAGTATTTTATACCTGCTGCGTATGTTTTAGAACTGTATAGCACAATTAAAGTGTGGCACAGTATATGTGTATTATCTTGAAAGATACCCTGTCACTTTGTAGGGGAAGACCAGTCTGCAGGCAGTATGTTATAGAGCAGGAGGAGCCGAGCAGTTTGATGTATAGTTTTGTGGAAAAATTCTGTAAACCTTGATATTTATTAATTTAAAGCAGACATGCTCAACCTGCGGCCCTCCAGCTGTTCCAAAACTACAACTCCCATCATTCCCAGATAGCCTACAGCTATCAGCCTACAGAAAGGCATGGTGGGAGTTGTAGTTTTACAACAGCTGGAGGGCCGCAGGTTGAGCATCCCTGATTTAAAGGGCCTCTCCAAGATTTTTATATTGATGGTCTATCCTCAGGATCAGATCAAAGGGGTGTCCAGCACCCTGCATCTCAGCCAATCAGCTGTTTTGGAGTAACTCACTTTCTGGAAGTAGGCACTGTAACTACACAGCATCTTTGACTGCTACTCCCACTGAAGTGAATGATGGAGACAAAGTGGATTCTATGATGGTGAGCTGGGCTGGTTCGGATACAGCAAAGAAGACCCGTATCTCCAAACCATAACCTTTCTACCACCATGTATACTGTTGGTATCAGATTCTTCTGGCAAAATAATTTTTTTTTCTTCTAACAGGTCCTCTATTACTGTGGCCTAGTAACCCTATTTTTTTCTCACCTTTTCCAGAAGTGTTGGAGTTTTCCTAGGTGTCCATGGGCAAATTTTAGTCTTGACTTTACATTCTTCTGGTACACACCTCCCAGATCTACTTTGTGCAGACTCATTCTAATGGTAGACTTTGACACCGATAGTGTTAGGTTAGCGGTCCATGCCCACCGCTGCCATGCTACTCATCAGGTTGTCCGGCGTCCTCTGTCTCCATAGCTCCAGTCTGTGTTCCCTTAGGGCTTGCGAGCTCTCCCCTGTGGCCTCTTAAAGGGCCAGTGTGTGCATTTGCAAATCCTTCCCCAGCCAATGGCTGAGGGTCCCTGGGTGTTTAAGGCACCCTCTCAGGCAGAGAGTGTCTGAGCTTCAAAGTTCCTTGTGACCAGCAAAGGTGTTTGAAAGACTGTGAGCTTCAGTGATTTCCTTGGCATTTACCTGTGTTATCCAGCCTTTTTTCCCTGACTGTGTTCCTGCTGTATTCCCATCTTGCCTGTGTGCTTCTGACCTCAGAGTTCTGTTTCGGTTCAAGTTTGTGTTTTCAGTTATCCATAGTCTGTCTGTCTGGGCTACAGTCTTGTTTTCCCTTCCTGCCTTGTTTCTGCATCGTCCAGTACCCACCTAGTGTCTGCTGTTCAGTGTTGCCAGATATCTGTAGTTCCAGCATTAGTAACTATGTAGACTGCTTCTGTGATTGTGGCGCATTTCCAAGCATCCTAGCCAAGTTCCCTACAGTCATGTTCTGCCTAAAAACCCTGTATAAGTGACTGTTCAGACTATACCTTTGGTTATGGTGCGTTTTCTGTGCCTAGAGCCTATGGTGCTTGCACCAGTGTCCCTGACCTCAGTACGTCAGCTGCCAACTAAACTGGGACTATCCTAAGAGGTAGCAGTTTAGTTGCTCCCCTGTGGCAAAAGCCAAATCCCTGTACAGTGGTTAAAAGGTGAATACCAGGCAGTGGAGTGCCTAGGGGGGGTGAGGGTGGGGGGGACGATCCACTCAGGGGGTGCCAAAAGCAATGAGCGCTTCCATGAATACAGCGCTGCTGTGTCCTGGCTGCCTGCAGCTTCAGGACGTACAGAGCGCACTCTGACCTGACGCTGCAGGAGGTCAGGTGACTGCAGCGCCGGCCCTGAGAAGAGAAGACAGCCAGGACAGAGAGAGTGGTGGCAGGAGAGGTAAGTTTTATTTTACAGTCTGATCTGAGGTCTGATATGGAGGTCTAATGGGGGTCTTGAGAGGTCTAATGGGGGTCTGGAGTGGTCTATGGGGGTCTGGAGGTCTGACTGGGGAGGTCTGAATGGGGGGTCAGGATGTCTGACTGGGGGTCTGGAGGTCTGACTGGGGGGGTCTGGAGGTCTGACTGGGGGTATGTGGAGGTCTGACTGGGGGTCTGGAGTGGTCTAATGGGGGGTCTGGAGGTCTCACTGGGGAGTCTGGATGTCTGACTGGGGGGGTCTGGAGGTCCGACTGGGGGGGTCTGGAGGTCTGACTGGGGGGGTCTGGAGCTCTGACTGGGGTCTGGAGTGGTCTAATGGGGGGGTCTTGGGGTCTGACTGGGGGGTCTGGAGGTTGGACTGGGGGTCTGGAGTGGTCTAATGGGGGGTCTGGAGGTCTGTTTGGGGTCTGCAGGTCTGACTGGGGGGTCTGGCGTTGATATGGGGGTCTGAAGGTCTAATGGGGTCAGATATAGGGGTCTGGAGGTCTAGTGGGAGTCTGGAGGTCTAATGGGGGTCTGGACGTCTGATATGGGGGTCTGGTATGAGGTCTGATATGTGGGTCTGGAGGTCTGATATGTGGGTCTGGAGGTCTGATATGGGGGTCTGGAGGTCTAATAGGGGTCTTATCTGAGGTCTGATATTGGGTTGGGGTCTTACATGGAGGTCTAAAGGGGGTCTGATCAGAGGTTTAAAACTGGGGTCTTATATGGGGTCTGACATAGAGGTCTAAAGGGGGTCTGATCTGAGGTTTAAAACTGGGGTCTTATATGGGGTCTGACATAGAGGTCTAAAGGGGGTTTGGTCTGAGATGGGGGGATCTCATTTAGGGTTTTATATGGGGGTCTGATCTGAAAGGAAGGTGTTTTTTTTTAAATTACTAGCACACAATATAAAGGGGTGTTTTTGTACTGACACACTATCTGTGTGGTACCAGTATTTTTAGGTGGACTATTTCTGCAGTATAGTATTGGGGAGCACAGAGGGCACAGTAATGGAGGTGGCAGGATGGGGTGTTGAGAAGGTGGAAGGATGATGGAAAAGTAGGAAAATAAGATGTCTGTTTGTTAAAGTCTGCAGAGACGAGTCGCGGCTGAAAGAAGTCACCATGGTGGTCTAAAAGGAGAAGAAAGAGGAAAGAGAATATTTACATCAGAGAAGAAAAGTCAATGGATGTAGGAGGTATGTGGCGCTGTATGACCCTATATGTTCTGTAGTGCTGTATGTAATGTTTTCCAAGTATGTCTTTAAAGGGGTTGTCCGCTTTTTGTTTTGTACGAGTGCTGCCTTCTCTGCTCTGTTCACCTGTTTATCACTGCAAATGCTACGACGAGCATGTGAACAGAACAGAGAAAGCAGCTCTCATATGAGCTCTGCCCTCTCTTCAAACAGCTGGGGGCACAGAGGGCATTACTACTATGGAGGGGGCACAGATAGCATTACCAATGTGAAGGGAGCACAATGGGCATTTCTACATGGAGGGGGCACAGAACCAGAGGGCATAAGGGGGCACAGTGGCATTATTACTGCAAAGGGGGCACAGTGGGCATTTCTACTATGGGGTGGGCACAGAGCCAGAGGACATTAATGCGATGAAGGGGGCAGTGGGCATTATTACTGTAAAGGGGGCACAGTGGGCATTATTACTGTGAAGGCGCACAGTGGGCATTATTACTGTGAAGGGGGCACAATGGGGATTTCTACTATGGAGGGGGCACAGGGGCCATTTCTAGCACAGTGGGCATTACTACTATTAAGGGGGCACAATGGGCAATATTACTGTGAAGGGGGCACAATGGGCATTATTACTATGAAGGGGGCACAGTGGGCATTATTACTATGAAGGGGGCACAATGGGCATTATTACTATAAAGGGGGCCCAATGGGCATTATTACTATGAAGGAGACACAATGGGGATTATTACTGTGAAAGGGGCACAATGGGGATTATTACTGTGAAGGGGGCACAAAGAGGGCATTACAATTGTGAAAGGGGCACAGAGAGGGCATAACTACTGTAAGGGGGGCACAATAAGGGCATAACTACTGTGAGAGGGCACAATGTGGGCATAACTACTGTGAGGGGGCACACATCTGTCCAAAACTACTGTGAAGGTTGTACAATGAGGGCAATACTACTGTGAGGGGGTACAATTTTTTTTAAAGTATTGTGGGGGGGAGGGGGGGTCCAAGAAAGGACCTGCCCCGGGTGCCAAACACCCTAGGCATGCCACTGATACCAGGGGAGCACAAGAATTATGGCCTTAGGGTTTAGCCCAAAGACAAACCAGTTAGTTGGCACAGTGGGGCCACACTCGCTGATCCGTGGCAACTAGTAGTGAGAGGCGAGCTACTTGTAGGCCCTGTGATGAAATTCTGGGGTTCTTATGAACTCCTCTCAGCATTTCTCATTCTGCTGTATAGAAATAGGCTGAACTTGCTGGGGTGGCCAGGACTGGGCTAGTTGCCAACTGTCTGCCATTCTTTTTACATCCATTTCCCTACTCATAGGCGTATATAACTTTTTTTGAAGACATCTAGCTTTTTCGATTTAAGCTTGTTTGTACTACACATTTAATCTGCAAATAGCAAACCAAACTAAATGTCTTGTGTCTAAATACGACAGGTTCCTCCAAACAGTGGGTTGCCAACAGGGATGGATTGGCCATAGACCTTACAGGGAAATTTCCCGGTGGGCCAATGCCTAGGAGGGCCACTCAAGCCCTCCTCACAGCTGTATAATAATAACTGCAAGGTCAGGTGCACTCTGCGGTCATACTAAACCCTCATATTGATGTTAAAATTGAGAGATTAGTCAACATATCCTGCTGTGGAGGACATGTCTGAGCCCGAGCACCGCGCCAAGGTTTCTCAAGTAACTCGGGACCTAACACTCACCGTTGCCAGCTGGGTACACAATATCTCTCCTATGCACCTGGCCAGCAGCTGCAGGTGCCTTTCTGAATTCAACTGTATTGACATCTTCAGGACAGCAATACAGTTCAATACTGTGGCACAGGTGGCAGTATTTTGTGCTGCACTGTGGTATTTGGTTCAGCTGGGACGGTATATTGCTTGCCTAATTATGTTGCCTTGCCTTCTGTCAATTTGGACCCACCTGTTTTTTCCAGGGGCACTTTTAGTTCCCAATCCGCCCCCCCCCCCACCCCCCCAACCTGTGGTCACGTCCGTTTTTTTACAGATAATGCAGTAAATGTCACCTGCAGTCTTATGCAACACCACAGATAACACAGTGATAACTCTCTGAGTACAGATAATGTAGTAGATGGGTATGAGGCCCCAGAACACACACAGTGTGACCTGAAGTCTGGGGCCAGTGTGGGCCAAATTCTATGTCCATCGCCCCCAAACCCTACCGTAAACAGATATGTGGATGGACATTACATACATTGCTATAATATATACAGCAGAATACAGCACCATATACCTCTTACATCCAGTGACATTTCCTATGATCTAGACTCTTTCCTCACTGTCTTCATTTGGAGATAAGACCGCCATGATACCTTCTTTTAGCCACGTCTCTGCAGAGTTTCTCACAAAAATGTTGTAGATTGCTCACTTTACTATCGTCCTCTCCCTCCTGGTGCTTGAACACTGTCATCCTGCTGCTATTTCCAATACTGAGCTAGTACCATACAGATAGTCCCCCATAATATTATTCCCCCTGTATATTATAGTCCCCCTGCATTATTTTTATAATGGCCTCCTCTGTATTAATATTATGGCCCACTCTGTATTATTATTATAATGGACCCCTCTGTATTATAATTATAATGGCCCCTTCTGTATTATTATTATTATTATCATTATTATGGCCCCCACTGTATTATTATATTGGGCCCTCTGTATTATTATGATTATAATGGCCCCCTCTGTATTATTAATATGGACCTCTCTGTATTATTATAATGGCCCCTCTGTATTATTATTGCCCCCTCTGTATAATTATTATTATCATGGCCCCCACTCTATTATTATAATGGCCCCCTCTGTATTATTATTATGGCCCCCACTGTATTATTATAATGGCCCCCTCTGTATTAATATTATTGCCCCCTCTGTATTATTATTATTATCATGGCCCTCACTGTATTATTATAATGGCCCCCTCTGTATTATTATTATGCCCCCCACTGTATTATTATAATGGCCCTTCTGTATTATTATAATTATAATGGCCCCTCTGTATTATTATGGCCCCCTCTGTATTATTATGATGGCCCCTCTGTATTATTATTATTATTATGACCCCCTCTGTAGTATTATTATTATGGACCCTCTGTATAATTATTGTAATAATGGCCCCATTTTTTCTATATATAATTGCCTCCTTTTTCTTCTGTGATAATGCCCCCAACCTCCATTGTGCCCCCAGTGCGGCCTTCCTTAGGGTACTTACATAAAAAAAAATTTTATATCCTCCCCTCTTTTTCTCACTCCATTACCGCTTGTGGCATCCCGGTGCAGGCGTTCACGAACACATCACCGTGCCCTCCTACGCCGCGTCATCACGTCATCTCGCAAGACCTGATGCAGAAAGTCACAGTGAGGACCCTCCTGACCCATTTTTACCATGAATCTGGTTTGTTTCCATCCTGTATGTAACACTTCCTGTTGCTGTATCCAACCAAACCCATGATGCAATTCTCCTTTCTCTACGATAGCTGCAGGAATGCCCTCAACAATACCCATCAACTATATAGCCTCTCCCACCCAGCTAGTTACATAGACACTCCCCTATCATTGCCCCTGTTTCTGCTTTGACAAGCCCATGGACATAACATCATAGAAAGTTAGAAAGAGCTGCATGGACATGGTCATGTGACCACAACCCAAAACAGAAGTTAGGAACAATAAAAGTGGAAAACATACATTACAGGACTACACATACCTTCATAAATATTGTTGCAAACCAGAAACCCCTTTAAGGTTTTTATACTGTTACATAGTAACATAGTAACATAGTATATAAGACCGGAAAAAGACATTTGTCCATCCAGTTCGGCCTGTTTCCTACAAGTTGATCCAGGTGAAGGCAAAAAACACCTGTGAGGCAGAAGCCAATTTTCCCCACTTAAGGGGAAAAGAATTCCTTCCCGACTCCAATCAGGCAATCAGAATAACTCCCTGGATCAACGACCCCTCTCTAGTAGCTGTAGCCTGTAATATTATTACACTCCAGAAATAAATCCAGTCCCCTCTTGAATTCCTTTATTGTACTCACCATCACCACCTCCTCAGGCAGAGAGTTCCATAGTCTCACTGCTCTTACAGTGAAGAATCCTTTTCTATGTTTGTGTACAAACCTTCTTTCCTCCAGACGCAGAGGATGTCCCCTTGTCACAGTCACAGTCCTGGGGATAAATAGATGATGGGACAGATCTCTGTACTGACCCCTGATATATTTATACATAGTTATTAGATCTCCCCTTAGTCGCCTTTTTTCTAAAGTGAATAACCCTAATTTTGATAACCTTTCAGGGTACTGTAGATCCCTCATTCCAGTTATTACTTTAGTTGCCCTCCTCTGAACCCTCTCCAGCTCTGCTATGTCTGTCTTGTTCACAGGAGCCCAGAACTGTACACTGTACTCCATGTGTGGTCTGACTAGTGATTTGTAAAGTGGTAGGACTATGTTCTCATCACGGGCGTCTATGCCCCTTTTGATGCAACCCATTATCTTATTGGCCTTGGCAGTAGCTGCCTGACACTGGTTTTTGCAGCTTAATATGCTGTTTATTAAAATTCCTAGATCCTTTTCCATGTCAGTGTTACCGAGTGTTTTACCATTTAATATGTACGGGTGACTTGCATTATTCCTTCCCATGTGCATAACTTTACATTTGTCAGTGTTAAACCTCATCTGCCATTTTTCTGCCCAAGCCTCCAATCTAGGAGGAAAAGTATATGAACCCTTTGGAATTATATGGATTTTTGCACAAATTGGTCATAAAATGTGATCTGATCTTTATCTAAGTCACAACAATAGACAATCACAGCCTGCTTAAACTAATAACACACAAAGAATTAAATGTTACCATGTTTTTATTGAACACACCATGTAAACATTCACAGTGCAGGTGGAAAAAGTATGTGAACCCTTGGATTTAATAACTGGTTGAACCTCCTTTGGCAGCAATAACTTCAACCAAACGTTTCCTGTAGTTGCAGATCAGACGTGCACAACGGTAAGGAGTAATTTTTCACCATTCCTCTTCTCAGAACTGTTTCTGTTCAGCAATTTTCTTGGGATGTCTGGTGTGAATCGCTTTCTTGAGGTCATGCCACAGCATCTCAATCGGGTTGAGGTCAGGACTTTGACTAGGCCACTCCAGAAGGCGTATTTTCTTGTGTTTAAGCCATTCTTATGTTGATTTACATCTATGCTTTGGTTTGTTGTCCTGTTGCAATAACCATTCTCTGTTGAGCTTCAGCTGGTGGACAGATGGCCTTAGGTTCTCCTGCAAAATGTCTTGATAAACTTGTGAATTAATTTTTCCTTTGATGATAGCAATCTATCCAGGCCCTGCAGGGCAAAGCAGCCGCAACCATGATGCCCCCACCACCATACTTCACAGTTGGGATGAGGTTTTGATGTTGGTGCACGCATAGTGTGGTGTGTTTCTTCCAAACAACTCAACTTTGGTTTCATCTGGCCACAGAATATTTTGCCAGTACTGCTGTGGAACATCCAGGTGCTCTTGTGCAAACTGTAAACGTGCAGCAATGTTTTTTTTTGGACAGCAGTGGCTTCCTCTGTGGTATCCTCCCATGAAATCCATTCTTGTTTAGTGTCTAACGTATCGTAGACTTTTGTAAGTCTTTAGCTGACACTCTAGTTTCTTCCTTACCTCATTGAGCAGTCTGCGCTGTGCTCTTGCAGTCATCTTTACAGGATGGCCACTCCTAGCGAGAGTAGTAGCAGTGCTGAACTTTCTCCATTTATAGACAATTTGTCTTACCGTGGACTGATGAACAGCAAGGCTTTTGGAGATACTTTTATAACTCTTTCCAGCTTTATGCAAGTCAACAATTCTTAATCGTAGTTCTTCTGAGAGCTCTTTTGTGCAAGCCATCATTCACATCAGGCAATGCTTCTTGGGAAAAGCAAACCCAGAACTGGTGTGTGTTTTTTATAGGGCAGGGCAGCTTTAACCAACACCTCCAATCTCACCTCATTGATTGGACTCCAGTTGGCTGACACCTCACTCCAATTAGTTCTTGGGGATGTCATTAGTCTAGGGGTTAACATACTTTTTCCACCTGCACTGTGAATGTTTACATGGTGTGTTCAATAAAAACATGGTAACATTTAATTCTTTGTGTGTTATTAGTTTAAGCAGACTGTGATTGTCTATTGTTGTGACTTAGATGAAGATCAGATCACATTTTATGACCAATTTGTTCAGAAATCTATATCATTCCAAAGGGTTCGTATACTTTTTCTTGCAACTGCATATATAAAGCTGATAATTCAGATCAGACCGCAAATCTTCATCAGACCTACAATAAGATCCCTAATCTTCATTAGACCTCAGTTTAGACCCCCAAGCTTCACCAAACCCCAAAATCTGACCCCCAAATTTTATCAGACCTCAGATTAGACTCCCAATCTTCAGCAGACCCCTCAAATCAGACTCCCAATCTTCAAAAGACCTCAGATCAGCTCCCACAATCTTTATCAGACCTCAAGTCTGAGCCTCCAATCAAACCCCCAAATATTTATCAAACAGTAAAATAAATAAAGCAACTTACCTCTACTGCTCTGGATGGCACTGCCACTTTGCAGATCCAGTGTGCTCATCCTACTCATCCTGCACTTACTGCTCCCTGGTCTTCTGCCGGTGTTGCACTGTGACCTGAAGCTGCACAGCGTCAGGCCATAGTACGCACCCATGTGCACTATTATATATGGCCATTATATTTGACACCTGGAAAAAAAACAGGGAGTGGTAAACACAGCCAAAGCTAGCAGAGCTACACTCACCTCTCCCCGCGCCTCCTGCAAACTTATGTACACTTCCATAATGAAGGCACTTATTAGTATTTGCTTTATAAAACACTCTGACATTCCCCCCCCCACCACTTTTGGGTGGAAAAAAAAGTGTGTCTTACAAAGTGAAAAATACTGTATCTTAATGCAAACTTTCATAAATGATAATTCTAAAGCAAGGTTCACAGCAGGGGTTTTCAGACCCCGTCCTCCTGGACAGTTGCGGATTACAATTGGGGCGCTTGGGTCGGCAGCCCCGGGCCCAGGGTGAGTGAAGGGCCCATCACCGATTTGCCATCCCAAACGCCCCATTTTGCACCACCGGCAACTAATATAGCAAAATATTTCTGTAGCAGCAGCGCTTCACTTACGCATTGCCTGCTGCAGACAGTAGCAGCTGGGTGGGTCTGGGCCCCGCCCCCATCAGCGCCGCGGTGGAAGGCTCAGGCTGGAAGGAAGCTAGGCGGAAGACAGAGTTATCCCTGCCAGCCACCGATGTGCCCGCCCCATAAGGCCATAACCTAACTAATGCCCGACCCCAGTCTTCTCAGTGCCAGCAGCCAGTTTCATGCGCAGGCTGGGTCTGTGGGCGGCAAGAAAGCAGCCAGCCAGTAAGCAAGGAGGACCTGCTTCCAGCAGCAGCCAAAGCACCATAGTAAATTTTAATGATGGGCAGCAGGAAAGGGAGTGGGCTGTGAGTGTGGTAGAGGCACTCAATCAGAGCAGCAGTGCCAGAGAGACTGAGGCCAGTAGCAGCCATTTTAGTCAGATTACAGCCACTCTGCAGCTTTGGCTCTAATCTGACTGAAATGGCTTCTGCTGGCCTAAAGTCTCTCTGCCACTGCTGCTCTGCCTTTTTTTTCACAGGTGCCACTGACAATAAAAATGGTAAGGCTACTTTCACATTAGTGTTTTCAATTCCGCTATTGAGATCTGTCATAAGATCTCAATAACGGAAGAAAACACTTCAGTTTTGTCCCCATTCATTGTCAATGGGGGGCAAACATTTGGTTGCGTCCCCATCGTGGACAGAAAAACGCTGCAAGCAGCGTTTTTCTGTCCGCGATGTGGTGCAAAACACAATGTAAGTCAATGGGGACGGATCCATTTTTTCTGACACAATAGAAAACAGATCTGTCCGCCATGGACTTTCAGTGGTATTCATGACGGATCCGTCTTGGCTATAGAACACATAATACAACCGAATACGTTCATGATGGATGCATGCGGTTGTATTATTGTAACGGAAGCGTTTTTGCAGATCCATGATGGATCCGCAAAAAGCGCTAATGAGAAAGCAGCCTAATACTTGGTGTGCTGGGCTGGGCATGTGTGAGGAGAAGGATCAATAGTAATCCACCATAAATAGAAATAACTATGGGGCAGAACACAGAATGGGGGGGATGCGGGGTCATTGATAAATAGAGGAAAGGGGCCCAAGTTTGGGAAACAGCCCCGGGCCTATGATGCACTTAATCCTTTCTCAGATTTCACTAACGGTCACATGACCTGTGATATCAGCATCTCTCCCTGCTCTGATGATGTTTCGTGCACAAGCCTGAGAGAGCAGAAATGTGTCTGTGCACGAGATGTCACTGTGCTGGCCACGCCCCCCTGCACTGCCATCGGCAGCTGTCTGTTCTCTCCCTGGATTCTTTAGGAAAAACTTTAACCCCTTCAGTAGCACAGACTCAGGGCTGAAGGCTTCACTGAGTAGCTGCAGGCAGTGAGGAGAAAAATGTGCACAGGAGCTGACAGACTGCAGTATTTCTGCAGAGCATTGCACAAGAACAGATAGGGGGAAGATCCTGTGTGTATCAGCAGTGTCATTGTACAGCTGGGACTTGCAGTCCTACACATACAACATGCTACTGAGTATCCCAGCAGGCAGACTTATTCACTCCCTTTGCAGAGCAGGGGGAGTGGCAGATATTGTTGTTATTGCAGGTAAACAAAGTGCCAGAATAGAACCAGGGAAATGAGGAAATATATTTTTTTTGCCTAAAACTTGGTAAGCTTAGTTATATATTGCTGCCCATCGGACAACCCCTTCAAATTAAATCTCCTGCTCCTGCAGTAGAGCAGGTCAAGTCCCCAGCTGTCAGTTACAGCCAGGGACCCAGTGGAGAAGACTGAAGTGGTATATTACCACTTCTGCCTTCTCCTCACATTAAGGGCTCATGCACACGATCGTATTTTCGTTCCGTTTTTTTTTGCGGACCCTATGCGGAACCATTCATTTCAAAAAATGGAAGGTACTCCGTGTGCATTTCGTTTCCGTATTTCAATTCCGCAACATTTTGAGTCTAGTCCTATTATTGTCCGCAAATCACGTTCCGTGGCTCCATTGAAGTCAATGGGTCTTTGCCCATGTGTTTACTGTTTACAAACATTACAGTACATTACAGTAATGATTACAAATTTTCTGTTTTTGTTTGCGATCCACAAAAAACGGATCACATACGGAAACCATACGGAGATTTTTTGTGGAAATATGGAATGGAAATGGAACGGAAACAGAAACACTGCAGATACAAAAAACGGAACAACGGATTCGTGAAAAACGGACCGCAAAACACATACGCTCGTGTGAACAAGCCCTAATGCATATGCAATGCCCCCACAGGCGGCTGCTTTCACCTCTGACTAGGGCTTCTTTGGATGCCCCAGTTACTGTGGTAATAGTGCAATGTTGTCAGTGTCGCCCAGAGGTCTTTTAATGACTCTTAATGGGACATATGTGCTAAAAATAAATGCAAAAATAATTTTAAAAAAATATCATAAAATACAAATAAAATAAACATAAATAAATAAAAACACCTATGCCAACTGAAAATCTCCATTCCCTTACGTCCTACCACCAGCACAGATAGGGTTAACCACCCCCCGTGGACTGGCAGGACCGGCAGAATGTTTAATGAGCCCAAGACTAATAACTTAATTTAACAATTAAGTATCTCCTTAAAAGGAGGAAGTCAACCCCCAGCCCACTGTGTTTTTTTCTGTCCTCCCGGACAGGTGGACTAGGCGGTTTGTTCCCCCCTTTCTTATGGAAAGTGCAGGGAGCCTTCTTTTAGTTTGAGTAACGGCGTTGCTCTTTCCTAGGTACCTTGTCAGTTTGGCCAGCAGCTTATCTGCTGCCAGCCCCGCGCAGTTGCGCCTGGCTGGGGAATTTTGGCGGCGTCCTCGGTCCAGGATTCTTGGACCCTGGGCGCCGCCAGCTTCCGGAGGTAACGCGGGGATTCTCCTTTTGCGTCACTCCTGGGTAATCCGGCTGCAATTTTTTCACGGGCACGATTTTTTTATAGATGCGATTTTTTATCGTGGGAGTATTTTTTTCTTATGCTTCTTCCTGTGGAGGATTTACTGGGGGGAGGGTGGATTGGCTATCCCCCCCCCCCCCCCCCCTTCCTTTATTTTAGGAAGCAGTGTGCTCCAGTTCAGTCTCTGGCTGCATGTGCTTTTTCTGCTAGCTCCCAGAGTCCTAAAATTGGTGTTGTTCCACTTGTGGTGGTTTTTTTCCTCCGGTCCTCAGCTGCCTCCGGTCTGTTTTTCTACCTTTCCTGCAGAGATAGGTGGTTTACAAATGTTTTACTTGTCCCTTTTTTCCCGCAGTGATGTCTTCTCCGCGGGATTCGGAAGGCAGGAAAGTGGATTCCAAGAGGAAGCTGATCATACCTGCACTCGTGAGATCACAGAAGGTAAACAGCTTAAAGGGATTCTGTCACCTCCTATAACACAAATTTAGCTTTTAAACCAGTCATGCTCCACAGATTACCTTGAATCAGCTTTGCTTTTCTGTAATGTAATCCATCCAGTAGTTTTGCTGAAAAACTACTTTTATAAATATGCTAATTAATCCTGAAGGTGCCCAGAGGGGCGTTATCTTCTACTTTGTTTGCCCAGTAACGCCTCCCTGCAGTGCCCAAAACCGGCTCCTTACTCACTAAAAAACGCCTTTCTCCTGAATCCCTAACCGCCCCCCGGGGCGCCTCATCCCTCTCCTCCCCCTCCCTGACGGCCGAGCGAAGTCTCGCGCAGACACAGTACCCACTGAGGGCTGCGCCAGTGCGATGTGCTGGAGACTGAGGGCAGGAGCTTCATCGTCATCACTGGGCATGCGCTGAGCCTAGTGACGTCCGATGCTCGCTCTTCCCTCAGTCTCCAGCACATCGCACTGGGGCAGCCCTCAGTGGGTACTGCGTCTGCGCGAGACTTCGCTCGGCCGTCAGGGAGGGGGAGGAGAGGGATGAGGCGCTTTGGGCGGTTAGGGATTCAGGAGAAAGGCGTTTTTTAGTGAGTAAGGAGCCGGTTTTGGGCACTGCAGGGGGGCGTTACTGGGCACACAAAGTAGAAGATAACGCCCCTCTGGGCACCTTCAGGATTAATTAGCATATTTATAAAAGTCATTTTTCAGCAAAACTACTGGACGGATTACATTACAGAAAAGCAAAGCTGATTCAAGGTAATCTGTGGAGCATGACTGGTTTAAAAGCTAAATTTGTGTTATCAGAGGTGACAGAATCCCTTTAAGGCTGGGCAAAAAACAGCTTGGGAGACTGGTTGGGAATCCCTGGTTCCGTTGACTTAACCTACTCCAGATGTTATAGCTGCCGTTAGAGCGTTCTGCCCTCTAGTGAACCTACGTTGCAGGATATGTATCAATGGCTCTATTAAGGGAGTCATAAGCCTGCTGGATGAAAAGGCTTTCTATGCCTGCCCAGGCCCCTATGGAGACCTCTGTCCCGGTAGAGAGACCTTCTTGGTCTCCTTAGTTTCTTCCTCCTCGGATGAGGAGGAGCTGACATCGTGTTTTTCCCCCCTGAAAAGACACAGAAATTTCTTGAGTCCATTAGGTCGGGGGACCATGATGTTGACCGTGGGGAGCCTTCTGATCCCGCTAATGGGGCACCTCGTGTCTTCAAAGCGGATGAGACCCTCCTCTCTGTCATGTTTATAAAGTGGAAAAAACCTGGAAAGGGTCCGGTTTTAACAAAGAAGTTTAAATTCATGTTCCCGATGGCTAAACCCTTGGTGGATTCATGGGGATCCATTCCCAAGGTGGACATGGCTATTGCCAAGTTATCCAAGCGCACTCTGGTTCCTGGAGACAATGGGTCTAGCCTGCAGGAGCCCCTTGACAAGAGAGCAGAGTGCACACTAAGACGGGGTCATACGGCAGCTGCGGCTTCCGCTTCCACAGCCATAGCGGCTTCTGAAGTCTCTACGTTCCTCTGGTCTCGCCTGAATCAAATTCAAGTTGACATGAACCAGAGAGTTTTTCCAGGACGACATACTGGCTGCCTTCAAGACCATCAACCTGGCTATGGACTTCTTGTGCGATACCGCACAGCTCCAGTTGAACATAGCCAGGGAGCCTCCCCGCTAGCAAAGCAAGCACTAGGAACGAGGCCAAACATAGACCCTTGTGGCTGATGGGGGACCCAGTGCGCTTTTTGCACCCTGTGTCAATACTATTAAATGACGTCAGGGGCCTATATTTAGCATGGCCCTGGGGTCGGCGGCCCATATGCCTTTTTGGCTTAAGCCTTGGGTCGCTGACCTCAAAATACAGCTTATGTGGCCTTCCATTCGAGCCCAATCATTTGTTCAGTTCGGAGCTAGATAAGATCATGGAAGGCCTTTCAGACAAGAAGGTGAAGAGCCTTCCCCAGCAGTCCTTTCGAGGGCAGGGCAGACAAGACCGCGGTGGTAGGTCTGGCCAGCAAACAAGCTCTCGAAGTGACTGGAGATCGCAGCAAAAGGGGTTGAGGTGCTCTCGTGGAGGAGCCAAAGATGGAAAATCCACCTGCTGACTACGGGCCTCTTCGAGGCTGTTGGTTAATTCCCGTTACTCCTGCCATCCTGCCAATAAGCTTCCCCACTCCTATGCTTCATGTACCCGTCGGGGGTCGTCTCTCCCACTTCTGAGAAGAGTGGATCTAAGAGATCTCGGATCCCTGGGTCCTGAACATCATTTCCGAGGATTATTTAGTCAACCTCACCTCTATTCCTCTGGACAGGTTTGTCAAGATCAACCTTCTACAAGCTGCCAGGCATGCGATCCATGAGGCCTACATTCAGGACTACATTTGCAAGGGGGCTCTGGAGGAGGTTCCGGCAGGAGAACGGGGCCTAGGGATCTATTCACCAGTTTTTCTGGTTTCCAAGGCTTCAGGAGATCTCTGGATGATTATCGATCTGAGATATTTCGATCGGTTTATAAGGAAGGTGAAGTTTCGGATAGAAACCATCAGGTCATTAGTTCACGTCCTCAATCCTGGAGACGTGATGGCAACCCTGGACCTCAAGGATGCATATCTGCACATCCCGATCCATCCTGCTTCCAGTAAGTATCTCAGGATCACGGTCCAGGTGTCCGGTGTCGTCAGGCATCTTCTGTTTGTTGCCCTTCCCTTTGGCATTTCTTCTGCCCCTCACACTTTTGCCAAGATGGTGGTTTCTGTGGTGGCGGCTTTGAGGCTTCAAGGACTGACCATCATTCCTTATCTGGACAACTGGCTTTGAAAGCCTCTGCTCTAGCGGTCCTAACCAACTTCTTCAGGTACAATCGACTTTCTGTTCCGCCTAGGTTGGATCATCAGCTGGCAGAAGTCGAACGTAAACCTGTCGATTTCAGTAAGATATCTAGGCTTCATAATCGACTCCACTGGGATGTCGCTCCAGTTGACTCCAGAAAGAAGATCCCGGGTTCAGAACACGGCAAGTTCCTTTCCGTTCCCCGGCGAGTTCCAATTTGGACTCTCATGAAGATGTTAGGGGCTCATGTCAGCGTCTGTGGAAGCAGTCCCTTGGGCTCTATGGCACCTCCGCCCTCTACAGTCGGAGGTCCTCTCCAAATGGAATGGCAGCCCTGCTTGGCTAAACTTCCTGTGCTCCCTGTCTTGGCGAACTCGGTATTCCCTCAGATGGTGGTGCCATCTTTTAGACAGGAAGTCTATGACCCAGCCAATCTGGGTCATATTGACTACGTTGACTACGGATGCGTCCCAAGTTGGCTGGGACGCTCACCTAGACGACACTCCAGTTCACGGGACCTGGTTTCCTCAGGAGTGGATTCTTTCATCCAATCTCCGCGAGATTCAAGCTATTCGGCTAGCCCTCCTTCACTTAGCCCCTCAGATCCGGGGCAAAGCGGTGAAAGTCCAGTCAGACAATAGTTCAGTCGAAGACAATATTGGAGGTTCCCCCCACAGCAGACCCTGGTGTCGTGGGACACTCACCTCTGCTCAGATCTGCACAGATTCAACCTGACAGCCTGGAGTTTGATCAGTCCCTTCCCAGAATCGAAGGGCTTTCAGAGTCAGTCCTGAGAACGCTGTCTCATTCTAGAGCGGACTCTACCAAGAGAGCCTACTCTCGTATTATGAGGTGTGGGGAGTCGCTCTGGTAGATAGCGGTGCGGGTGCAGTACTGAGGCAAAACAAGGAGTCCAGAATGTGCAATAAACAGTGTTTTATTCACACTTGCACAACATAAATGAAAAACAGTCTCTTGGTGATAGTTCACACGTAACAGAAATAATGTGGCCAAACAAAACAGGCTTCAGTCACCTGGGAGGTTTAGGTGAGGGTTCACACCTAGCAGTCGGCCCAGCCGCAGGAGATTCCACCTTCAAGTTGCAGGGAAAAACACCACCTTGCTGAGCTCTTTCCTCCAGGTCATAGAACTCCACAGGACTGTTAGCAGCTCCAGGACAATCACACCCCCAGCTGCTGGTGCTGGCTGAGTTTTTAAACCCAGCCCAAAACCAGGACTGGGTCGTGGGGAGCAGCCACCCACCCTACACTTTAGCTGCTCCCGGTAAGAGCCGGCCCGGATCGGCTTTGCAGCCATGCTATTTAAAACTATGTCAGTAGCACTAGCTGCTGCTGACATCAACAAAAACAGCTCTTACCTCACCGAGGCTATGAACCTCGGTGACACATACCTGCCATCCACGACGGCACCCTGCACCTTACCACACCCCCCCCCCCTTTGTTCAACCCTGAGGGGGTGGACACATGTGAGGCAGTGGACGCGGGAAAGGGCATCTGCATTCACCTGCAAGCGGCCTGCCCTATGTTCCACGGAGAACTTGAAGTTCTGCAGGGATAGGAACCACCTGGTGACCCGAGCATTCCTCTCCTTGGCCTGGCTCATCCACTTGAGAGGGGAATGGCCGGTCACCAGACGGAACCTCCTCCCTAACAGGTAGTAGCGGAGAGATTCGAGTGCCCACTTGATAGCCAGGCACTCCCTCTCCACTATGCTATACCTGGTCTCGGCGGGACTGAGCTTACGGCTCAGGAAGACAACGGGATGTTCTTCCCCGTTGACCTCCTGGGACAGCACAGCACCGAGGCCTACCTCCGAGGCGTCGGTCTGTACGACAAACTCCCGGTTGAAGTCGGGTGTCACCAAAACCGGGGACCCACAGAGGGCCGACTTCAACGCGGAGAAAGCCTCCTCCGCCTTCTCACTCCAGCTAACCTTCCCAGACTTTCGCCCCTTCAATAGGTCTGTCAACGGCGCTGCTATTGTGGCAAAGTGGGGCACAAACCGCATGTAGTACCCTATCATTCCCAGGAAGGACTTTACCTGCCTGGCAGTGACCGGTCGGGGCCAGTTACGTATGGCTTCCACTTTAGTTACCTGCGGCTTGATGACTCCCCGCCCAATTACATATCCCAGGTATTTGGTCTCTTCCAACCCAATCGCACACTTCTTTGGATTGGCGGTTAGACCAGCTTTCCTCAGGGCATCCACTACCGCCTGCACTTTGGGCAAATGGCTTTCCCAGTCGGTGCTGTGGATGATTACATCGTCTAAGTAGGCCGAGGCGCACCGACGATGAGGTCGCAGCACAATATCCATTAACCTTGGAAGGTGGCGGGGCGCCATGCAGGCCAAAGGGTAACACCTTATAATGATACAGGCCCTGCGGGTAACAAAAGCAGTTTTTTCTTTGGCCGACTCCGTTAAGGGTACTTGCCAGTATCCTTTAGTGAGGTCTAGCACAGAAAAATAACGGGCTTGCCCTAAATTCTCAACAAGCTCGTCTACCCGGGGCATGGGATACGCATCGAACTTGGACACTTCATTTAATTTGCGAAAATCGTTGCAGAACCGCAACGTCCCATCCGGCTTAGGTATCAGGACTATGGGACTGGCCCACTCACTTTTCGACTCCTCAATGACATCGAGCTTCAACATTAATTGCACTTCCTCCGCGATGGCCCGTCGCCGAGCCTCGGGTACCCGGTATGGTTTTAACCGGATCTTGGCCTGAGGCTCAGTGACGACGTCATGTTGGATGAGAGACGTGCGGCCAGGGAGGTCCGAGAACACATCCGTGTTCCGACTGATGAACTCCCTGACTTCCTGAACTTGTTTGGAAGACAGGCTGTCTGCAATTTTACCGTGGTTACTGCTTCACAGGCCTCGAACTGTGGGGCTGGACCCTTCTCACCTAGAAGCCCTGGCCGGGGCTGTTGTCGCCGGCCATGTTCCTATCTTTCCACGGCTTTAGTAAATTCACGTGGTACACCTGCTCCGGCTTGCGCCGCCTGGCTGGTGTACCTTGTAATTTACTTCCCTACCTTCTCGATCACCTCATAGGGGCCCTGCCACCTAGCTAGGAACTTGCTGTCAAGGGTGGGTACCAGAACCAAAACCCGATCTCCCGGATTGAAGTCCCGCACCCGAGCCTGACGATTATACACCCTACTTTGGGCTTGTTGCGCTGCCTCCATATGCTCCCGGACCAGCGGCAACACCCTTTCCATCCGTTCCTGCATCTGGGTGACATATTCAATGACACTTTTGTGGGGGACAGGTTGCTGTTCCCACGCTTCCTTGGCAATATCCAACAGGCCTCGAGGGTGTCTGCCATAAAGCAGTTCGAAGGGCGAGAACCCAGTAGAGGCCTGGGGCACCTCTCGCACTGCGAACATGAGATAGGGCAGAAGCAGGTCCCAGTCCTTCCCATCTCTAGACACCACCCTTTTAACATATTTTTTAAAGTTTGGTTAAACTCTCTCGACAAGACCGTCTGTTTGCGGATGGTAAACGGACGTCCGTAACTGCTTTATACGCAACAATTTACACAGTTCCCTCATAACTTTGGACATAAAAGGGGTCCCTTGGTCTGTCAGAACCTCTTTTGGCAGGCCCACACGGGAAAACATTTCCATTAACTCTTTGGCGATGAGCTTAGCTGAGGTATGTCGCAGAGGCACCGCCTCCGGATACCGAGTTGCATAGTCGAGAACTACCAGAATGTGTTGGTGGCCCCTGGCAGACTTTGGTACAGGCCCACTAGATCCATAGCGATTCGCTCAAACGGGACCTCAATAATTGGAAGAGGTACCAGAGGACTACGGAAATGTGGCTGGGGGCTATTTATCTGACAGGTCGGACAGGACTTACAATAATTTTCTACCTCCTTGAACACACCGGGCCAATAAAACCGCTGCAGTATGCGGTCCTGGGTTTTCTGCCACCCCAAGTGTCCCCAAGAACATGTTGGTGGGCAAGCTCCATAACCAGCTTGCGATATGCGGTGGGCACCACCAACTGCTCAACGGGCTCACCTCGGAT
The DNA here is from genome assembly GCA_033119425.1 of Bufotes viridis. NCBI lineage: Eukaryota > Metazoa > Chordata > Amphibia > Anura > Bufonidae > Bufotes > Bufotes viridis. Next base: position 238,243,700 of record CM065592.1, read on the forward strand.
TTGGTTCACCCGATACAACATATCCTGAAGAACAATAAATCGTGGGAACATTAATTCAGCCCCAGGTTTCTGGGGTTTACCATCAATTATTACGACACTTCCCCAGGCCCTGGTTACGGTTTGGTCCCGGTGTTGTGCGGTCCCAAAATTTTCCCCGGAGACATTGATGTCTGCCAACTCAGGTCCCGGTGGCAAGTCCTCCGTGTCTCCCACCATTACACTCAGTGGGGTTGTCTCCCCCTCTACCGCAGCAGTGGTGGTCACCCCTACCGCAGGCCCTTCGGACTCGGGCTCCCAGGGCTCTGGCCTCCCACTGGAACCAGGCCACTCTGCTAGGGTTACCCCTGTCTCAGGGCTATTAGTCACTTTCACCCCAGGCCATAGTGACGGAAAACCAGGGAAGTCTCTCCCAATTATTAGTTCATAAGGTAGCTTTGTGGAGATCGCCACTTCATAAGTCCATGTGCCGGCCGCCGTGGACAGAGACATTACAGCAGTGGGATAGTCCTTTAAGTCTCCGTGTATGCACACCACACCAACTTTCCGGCCCGTATACTGGGAGGGCTGTACCAGGGCAGCACTTACCAGGGTTATTAGGCTCCCTGAGTCCAGCAGCGCCACTGCAAGATTATCACCGACTTGCACCTGGCACAGATGACGATTGTCTATTGTCTCGGGGGTGCCGGTCGCACACAGTCTCCGGGCATACATGGAAGCCCGGTACCCATAATTAGTCTCCATGGGTTCTCCCCACTGTGGACAGTCGGCCCTCACATGGCCCGGCTCGTGACACCGCCAGCAGACTATCGGGGCCGGGTCTACAGGGGGTACACCCCGAGCAGGTTTCTTGGGTACCAGTTGTCGGGACTGGATGGGAGACCTCCGGGGTTTGACCGGCCCCCTCCCAACAACACCCCCTTTCAAGGTTTTTGTGGCCTCATAGCGCTCCACCAGGTCGACCATGTCCAGGGCATTAGTGGGTGATACCTGGCCGATCCAATGCTGAAGGGGGTACGGCAAGGCCCTCCAGAACATGTCAGCCAGCAGACGGTCCAGCATAGCAGCCGGACCTAGAATATCAGGCTGCAGCCACTTTTGCAACCTGTGCAGTAACTCATCGTACTGCGGCCGGGCGGGTTCAGCCACTTGAAAGTCCCACTAGTGGACCCGCTGGGCCCGGACTAACACGTTCACCCCCAGTCTGGCCAGGATCTCCCCCTTCACCGTGGGGTAATCAGCAGCCTGGTCATCTGCCAAATCAGAGAACACCTGCTGGGGTCCGGATGCCAGGAACGGAGCGACCACTTCAGCCCACTGGTCACGGGGTAACTTTTCCCTCATGGCCACCTTTTTAAAGACCGCCAGATAGGTCTCAACGTCGTCCGAGGGGGTCATCTTTGGGATCGCCGCACGGACCGCTTTCCGGGCATCATGGACGCGTTGGGACGCTCCTGCCGTTTGCAAAGCCATCACGTGTTGTAAAAGCAGCTGATTAGTCTCCTGCTGCTGCTTGTTAGCCTCCCGCTGCTGCAGGTTAGCCTCCACAAGGGCTTTTACAACCGCCTCCATTTTGTCAGGGATCACAGGCTGCAACTTTGCCGGCCGAATATATGACATCCAGTCGTGCCCAGCAAAAACAAACTTCGGCGTTCACGCCAGCCTCACTGCGCATGCCCGCATCCTCCACCAAATGTGGGGAGTCGCTCTGGTAGATAGCGGTGCGGGTGCAGTACTGAGGCAAAACAAGGAGTCCAGAATGTGCAATAAACAGTGTTTTATTCACACTTGCACAACATAAATGAAAAACAGTCTCTTGGTGATAGTTCACACGTAACAGAAATAATGTGGCCAAACAAAACAGGCCAACACAGGGTTCAGTCACCTGGGAGGTTTAGGTGAGGGTTCACACCTAGCAGTCGGCCCAGCCGCAGGAGATTCCACCTTCAAGTTGCAGGGAAAAACACCACCTTGCTGAGCTCTTTCCTCCAGGTCATAGAACTCCACAGGACTGTTAGCAGCTCCAGGACAATCACACCCCCAGCTGCTGGTGCTGGCTGAGTTTTTAAACCCAGCCCAAAACCAGGACTGGGTCGTGGGGAGCAGCCACCCACCCTACACTTTAGCTGCTCCCGGTAAGAGCCGGCCCGGATCGGCTTTGCAGCCATGCTATTTAAAACTATGTCAGTAGCACTAGCTGCTGCTGACATCAACAAAAACAGCTCTTACCTCACCGAGGCTATGAACCTCGGTGACACATACCTGCCATCCACGACGGCACCCTGCACCTTACCACAGAGGATATTCTCATCCTGTTGTACCTCAACTGATGTGGCGTCTGCAGATCCGCCCCTCTCCGCTATCCTTCAGTTCCTGCAAGACGGCCTTGATAGAGGCCTGGCCCTTCTACTCTGAAGGTTCAAGTTTCAGCCATCTCGCCTTAACAGATTGCCTTAACAGACTTTTTTCTCAGGACCCGCTGATCAAACGGTTCCTTAAAGGAGCTGGAAGATTAAAGCCTACAGTACTGAGACCCATTTTTCAATGGGATTTATCAGTAGTTCTCAGGGGGTTAGCATCTCCCCTCTTTAAACCGTTAGAGGAGGTGGACATCAAGTTCGTCACTTGGAAGTTTGTGTTTCTCCTTGCAGTGATTTTGGCCAAGAGGGTCTCTGAGCTTCAAGCTTTCTCAGCACTTGAGCTCTATACCATTTTCTTACATGACCGGGTCCTTCTTAGATTCCTCCTGTATTTTAGGCCTAAAATTCCTTCCTTCCAGAACATCAACCAGGTGATATCCCTTCCGGTTCTGTCGACATCTACCACCTCCTCCTAGGAACCTGCTAGACATCCTCTGGATGTCTCGAGATGTCTCCGGATCTATGTGGATAGATCAAGGAGTTCAGGAAAGATGAGAATCTGCTAATCTTGTTCTGGGAAGTTTAAAGGCTGTAAGGCATCCAAACCTTCCATCAGTCGGTGGATTTAGGAGGCTATTAAGGAATCCTTTGTTCCCAATCTCTGGACCATCCGGGATTTGTGAAGGCCCACTCTACAAGAGCTGTGGCTACTTATTTTGCCGAGAGGAGTCTTCTGCCTCTCAACATGATTTGTAAAGCTGCCTCCTGGAGCTCTGAATCGACATTCAACTCCCATTATAGACTAGATGCCAGTCTAGCTGAGTTTTCGGCCTTTGGGCAGACTATTCTTAGTTCTGCCAGGCAGGAAGGCCCTCCCTAGGGGTTTCTTCTTGCTATCTCCCCATCTGTGCTGCTGGTAGGATTTAAGGGAATCTTTAATTTCTAACGATAATTTGTTTTCCCTTAGTCCTAACAGCAGCACACAAATTTCCCACCCTAGTAAGTCTAGATTTTTTCTTACTATAAACACAGTTAGCTGGGGGTTGACTTCCTCCTTTTAAGGAGATACTTAATTGTTAAATTGAGTTATTAGTATTGGGCTCATTAAACATTCCACCGATCCTGCCAGTCCACGGGGGGTGGTTAACCCCATCTGTGCTGCTGTTAGGACTAAGGGAAAACAAATTATCGTTAGAAATTAACGATTATTGCCTCTTGGATGACATATTATGTGTCAAAAATAAATGTAAAAAAATGAAAAAATATAACAAAATGTAAATAAAAAATAAAAAAAATGCCACGCCAACCAAAATAGTCGCCATTATTGCCTCTTGGAGGGGTGTATTATGTGCCAAAAATAAATGTAAATAATATAATAAAATAGAAATAAAATAAAAAATTAAAATGCCCACGCCAGCCAAAACCATCACCAAAGTCATTTACGATGCGTATTCTATATGACAACCAACACAAAATAGGGAACTCCTTTTAATAATTTACTATGATGTCAGTTTGCATATTTAAAGAATAAGAAACGACTTAAAAAAGAAAATTTTTTGCAGTTTTCCCCAAAGATAAATAAAAAAAGAACAATGCTAAAAAAAAATATTAGAAAGCCTTATGAGTCACTTAAAAAATAAAAAGTTACAAGCACTACATGCTCTAAATCACAAAAAAAGAGGTAATTAACCCCTTGTCATGTACGGCGGAAGTCGTAATTTTAAAGATGGCACCTGCTCGCAAGCACAGGGGCACCATAGCCTTCGAGCTTCTGCTGTTTCAAACAGCTGAGGTTCAGGGCTGATGTCTGCATTTTAACCCCTCTGATGCTGTGGTTAAATGTGAGCGTGCTCCTAAGCCCATAACAGCCTCTCCGGCTGAAGTCGTAGAAGCTGTTATGTTACAGTGATAACCCGAAACCTACTTGAGGCTCAAATACCTATCACTGGCATATTCCCATAGTGAATTCACTAATATAGTGAATGCTGTGTTCTGTGATGGATAAACATCCATCACAGAATACAATTGGCAATTTAACGATTTCTGGTTGTAGTCACATAGGATGACTTAAAAGAAGTTTAAAAAAATAATGTAACAAAATAACAAAAAGATATAAAAGTTAAAATCACCCCCCTTACCCCAAAATTAAAATAAACAATAAAAAACAAGCATAGGTATCAACACATCCGAAAACGCTTGTACTAGTAAAATATAGAAATATTTATCCCGGGGTAACAGAAAAAAATTCAAAATGACCAATTTGCTGTTTTTTGGGGGGTTTCTTTGTCACCAAATTTTTTTTGATAAAAACTGTTCAAAAAGTCACACACACTCCAATTTTTCAGTATTAAAACACAAGGAAAACTAATGGGGTATTATAGTAATTGCACTTATGTGGATAATAAAGGTAACAGGTCAGTTTTAACGCATAGGGAACTCTGCAAAAACAAAACCCATAAAACTGTGTCAGAATTGCGTTTTAGTTTTTTTTTCAATTACACCCCATTTGGATTTTTTTGGCCCTCCCCACCATATGCAATATTAAATGGCGCCATTAAAAAGTACAACTTGTCCTGCAAAAAAAAAGGCCCCTATATGGCAATGTGAATGGAAAAATAAAAAAGTTTTGACTCTGGGAAGGTCCTCTAGGGGTTAAGGTCTTTTCAGGTCTGATCATTAAAGAGGTAACCAATGAGTGCTGTCTGCTGCTAGTATTGCTTATTGGTTATTACACAGAACCTGTCACACAAATAAAACCTATAACTAGGGGGCATAGACGCCCGTGATGAGAACATAGTCCTACCACTTTACAAATCACTGGTTAGACCACACATGGAGTACTGTGTACAGTTCTGGGCTCCTGTGAACAAGACAGACATGGCAGAGCTGGAGAGGGTTCAGAGGAGGGCAACTAAAGTAATAACTGGAATGGAGCAACTACAGTACCCTGAAAGGTTATCAAAATTAGGATTATTCAGTTTAGAAAAAAGACGACTGAGGGGAAATGTAATAACTATGTATAAATGTATCAAGGGTCAGTACAGCGATCTCTCCCATCATCTATTTATCCCCAGGACTGTGACTGTGACGAGGGGACATCCTCTGTGTCTGGAGGAAAGAAGGTTTGTACACAAACATAGAAAAGGATTCTTCACTGTAAGAGCAGTGAGACTATGGAACTCTCTGCCTGAGGAGGTGGTGATGGTGAGTACAATAAAGGAATTCAAGAGGGGACTGGATTTATTTCTGGAGTGTAATAATATTACAGGCTATAGCTACTAGAGAGGGGTCGTTGATCCAGGGAGTTATTCTGATTGCCTGATTGGAGTCCGGAAGGAATTTTTTTCCCCTTAAGTGAGGAAAATTGGCTTCTGCCTCACAGGGGTTTTTTGCCTTCCTCTGGATCAACTTGTAGGAAACAGGCCGAACTGGATGGACAAATGTCTTTTTTCGGTCTTATATACTATGTTACTATGTTACTATGTTACTAGGGGGAAGAAGGAGGTAGGTAATAACCAAGGAGCTTCATTCTCTGCAGTAAAGTAAAACGATCATTTATGAATAGGAGGTAGGACAGCAGGAAGGAAATGTCGCCACTTAAAGGGGTTGTGCGAGCAGTATATATTGATGACCTATCCTGAGTATAAGTCATCAATATCTGATCAGTGGGGGTCTGACACCGTAAATCCCAGCTGAACAGCTGTTTAAAATGGATGCTTTGCTCCAGGCAAGTGCTGCTTCCTCTTCATTACATTGTGTGTTGTCTCCCTTGCAGAGGTGGCACAGTGTAATTACAAGATTACTTGCAATTACACTGCTCTTCCAAGATGATGGGCAGTGTAATGAAGAGTAAATAATGCTCGCATGGAGCGCCAACTCCTCTTCAAACATCTGATCGGTGCAGGTATGAAATGTCGGACCCCCCCATGTGATATTGATGACCTCTCCTGAGGACACAACCCCTTTAAGCCCCTATTACACTGCATGATTTTCAGGTTAATTATTGGGTGCTTATAGATATACTCAATCCTGATAACCTGATATATCCAGTGTTTATTTCTAAGTGGACAGGGTGAGTCCCGTTTACTGAGGGCACCTCTATAGGCTATTAGTGACTCCTGTGCGCCACATTAACGTTTTGTATTAATAGGAAAAAGAATACGTCTTATTAGGCTACTTTCACATTAACATTTTTTGCAGATCCGTCATGGATCTGCAAAAACGCTTCAGTTACAATAGACAACTGCATGCATCCGTCATGAACGTTGTATGTCTTCTATAGCCATGATGGATCCGTCTTGAGCATCATTCAAAGTCAATGTGGGTCAGATCTGTTTTCTATTGTGTCAGAGAAAACAGATCCGTTCCCATTGACTTACATTATGTGTCAGGACGGATCTTTCTTGCTCCGCACCACATCGCGGACAGACAAATGCTGCTTGCAGCGTTTTCCTGTCCGCAATGGGAATGCAACCAAATGGAATGGAATGCATTTTGGTGCATTCTGTTTCGTTCAGCTCAGTTTTGTCCCCATTGACAATGAATAGGGACAAAACTGAAGCATTTTCTTTCCCTATTGAGATCCTATGATGGATCTGAATAGTGGAATTGAAAACACTAATGTGAAAGTAGCCTTAGCCGTTCTGCGGTGAATTTACATTGTCATACAGCCATTGTTGCAGTGTATTAATAGCAAAAATAAGTATGTGTTGTTAGCCATTTTGCGGTGAATTTACATTGTCATACAGCTATTGTTGGGGTTTATTAATAGGAAAAATAAGTACTTCGTATTAGCCGTTCTGCGGTGTATTTACATAGTTATACAGCCATTGTTGGGGTTTATTAATAGGAAAAATAAGTACTTCTCATTAGCCGTTCTGCGGTAAACTTGCATTGTCATTCTATGGTGAAATTTTGGGATACAGCCTGTTTTTCGCAAATTGCTTGGTGAATGCTGAGTTTCTTCTGTAGGGACCGAATAATTAGTTCAGTGGTGAAATTTTTTGGGCTACAGCCTGTTTTGGGGTGTACAATTAGGAAATCTAATTGCGTCTATTAGCCGTTTAGTGATGAATTTATTTTTGGCTACAGTCTGTTTTGGGGTGTACAAAATGGAAATTTAATTGCGTCTATTAGCCGTTCAGTGGTGAAATTTTTTTGGGCTACAGCCTGTTTTGGGGTGTACAAATAGGAAATCTAATTGCGTCTATTAGCTGTTCAGTGGTGACATTTTTTTGGGCTACAGCTACAGTGGTTCACACCCAGAACCACTGGTGCTAAAGTGCACCTTCTTTCCATTGGTGTGCGCCTCTATTCCTCATTTCTCCTCACAGATATCCTGACTGCGGCACAGTGTCTGATAAAGGCTCTTTAGCCGAAAACGTTCACACGAGCACTGCCGCATGTCGTCACGTAGATGTTAAATAAAAACACTCAGAACTTAAAGAAAATCAGTTGCTGTGATCTATTATTGTCAAGCGTGGATCAGACAGGATTTTCAAACACCAGTGCCTGATGCATCAGACTAGATCATCCATGGTGCTACACCTACACTTTGACAAAAGAGACCTGTTTCTTCTGGCTACCTGCTTCAGCTTCTATTCTGATACTGACACCTGCCTGATGCTACATCTGCTGCCAGGTGCTTCTACAGCCACCCACCATCTTTAGCTGGTACTCGTATTGCCCCCCACCTCCCCACTATGTCACTGGGCCATTCTGTGGTCTCCTCATGCTGCTGCCACCTCACCACTCTGTGGTCTTTTTGTGCTGCTGCCACATCACCATTCTGTGGTCTCCTTATGCTGCTGCCAGCTCACCACAATGTCACTGGGCTACTCTGTGGTCTCCTCATGCTGCTGCCACATCACCACTCTGTGGTCTGCTCATGCTGCTGCCACCTCACCACTATGTCACTGGGCCACTCTGTGGTCTCCCCATGCTGATGCCACCTCACCACTCTGTGGTCTGCTCGTGCTGCTGCCACATCACCACTTTGTGGTCTCCTCATGCTGCAGCCACCTCACCACTCTGTAAAGGCAAAATAATCAGTGATGTCAACTCAAATTTACTGCTGACAACCACTCCACTCTGTCAGGGGGGCTCTACTTGTATAAGCGTTTAATAGAACAGGTTCTGTAGACATCTATGTGGAATTAGCTGACAACGGTGTAAAGGGAGTGCACTCTTTCATACTATAGTAGGATCTTGGTCCTCTGCATAGTTCTTTATACCTGGTGCTAACATTGACCTGTAAGGCTGAGTTCACATTTGAGTTAGTTGGTCAGTTTTGGCCCTGTAATTGACCAAATGAGTGAAGTGTGAAGTGATTCTAAAAGCGACGCCTGTCATCTGCGTGTCATACTGACTCACAGTATTGTTTCACTACCAAAGCAGAATTCCTTTGCTTGTTACTGCAAGACACAGTGTTCTACACCACTTTACAGGCCCTCAGTAGCCAGAAAATAGCTGTTTTTTTTAACGTGATTCGCCACAAATAAATTCCGATCGAATTGAATCTTTTCGGAAAGTTCGGCGAACCAACCGAATTGAATTTTTGAGAAATTCTCTCATCTCTATTCAATGTATTGTAAATGTATTTTAATTGGTTCATTCCCATTTATTATTAAATTACCTTTTAATATAATGATATTCCTTGTAATATAGTGAGTTTGGGATAGTTAGTTACTTAACAGATACAAATTCATTACTATATGGCCGAGGAGACATGCGTTCTGCACTTTAGACATCCCTTAGAAGGAGAGGCTTAGCCAACTTAGGTCAGGCTCTGGGAAAAGCACATAACTGTTCTGCCAGATTCCAACTTGGGCAGAAGGAGAAAGGGGATCTGCTTTAGCTGCTCATATCTCTTGATTGTCAGCAGCTAGAGACATATGCCTGGTCTTGTTTGAAAGCTGGCATTCCACGACAGCATTAGCACAACATAAGCAGGAAATAACACTGTTAGAAATGGAGTCAGGAATAAATGCAGTAAAACCTGCTTTTACTTTCACTTTCAGCTGTATCCACTGCCACCCAATTATTAACAGCCATACTGTATCTTTCCATGTAGAGAATATAATGCTGTAATTTTGGTATTGTTTGAAAGCTTGGAATGTCAGCTTTCGAACAATACTAAGCCAATATCTCTAGTTACCTATCCAGAGATATGAGCAGCTAAAAAAGCCGCTCCCCTCTTCAGTTTGGAGGAGGAGGGGGGCAGTTGGGGAGCTAATAGCCTGCAGGAGTAGAGAAAATAATAGTAAAACATATGTAGAAATTTGGCATTATCGTCATTGTACTGCCCCACAGAATAAAGTTATGTTATTTATACCAGACTGTGAACGCAGTAAATAAATTCTACAAAATAATGTAAAAATTGTCACTGGTCCTTAAGACTAAAATTAATTATATCACTAAGGGGTTAAAAATGCAATTATGTCCCCTGTAATTACTGTTACATATGAAAAATCCCTTAACGGGGAATTGCTTTCCTGTATAGGGATGTAAAAAATGTTCTCTGATTACGCTCGAGCAGTGCATACACGTGGTGTATTTACTGAAATGTCCGTGTGGTCTCTTATACATAGGAGAGACCTCTATGCGCATGAAGGATCGCTTCTCAAAGCATAAGTCTACCATACGCAAAAAGAATCTGCTCTTACCGATCCCTTACCACTTTGATCGCTGTAATCACAATGTCTCACATTTGCGATCTCAGATTATTGAACATGTACCGCAACCTCGCAGAGGTGGAGATAGGAGTGAAATGCCAAAAAAACGTGAAGCCTTTTGGATTCATAAATTGCAGACACTTGAACCCAGGGGATTGAACCGGGAGTATGATCTCAACAGTTTTTTGTAATTTCTAAGCTCCATTATTTTTGAAATTTACGTAATTGTAATTTAATTTATTGGTTTCTTCTTTCTTTTTTTCAGAAAACGTGATGAACCCCCAACGGCATCATCCCATCCGAACTTGGCTTTACTTTTGGAGAACTTCTTACATGCCATATCACTCCTGTATTTGTTGATGCTGCTGCGGTTGGGTTGTTCCTTCACGTTTCTCAATTTTTTTGTTTAACTTGTTACTAAGGTTACCTGACGTCACTTCTATCTATAGATAGATAGATAGATAGATAGATAGATGATATAACCAGGTCTTGTGACAGAAACAGACACTGACAGAAAAGGGGAAAATGTGCAAGAAGTGTCACTGAAGATAAGGAAAAGGCAGAGTTACTAAATTGGAATTGGTTTTAGCTCTGTATATACAAAAGAAGAGAAAGGAACTGGTACCTGTGGTGCTGGGGCTGTTAGTACATCCAGTAATATACTAAATTGGCTAACTGTAGATATGGTCCAAGATAAGTTAAAAAAGGTAAGGGTCCATTCACACGTCCGCAATTTGGGTCTGCATCCGTTCCGCAATTTCAGGACCCATTCACTTTCAATAGGGCTGGAACGGATGTGGATCCACATTTCCGGGATCCGCATCTGCATTTCCAGGATCCGCATCCGCATTTCCGGGATCCGTATTTTCGGGATCCACAATTCCGTTCCCGAAAAAAATAGAACATGTCCTATTTTTGTCCGCAATTGTTGACCAGAAAAGGCATTTTCTATTCTAGTGTCGGCAATATGCGGTCCACAAATTGCAGATCGCACATTGCCGGTGTCCGTGTTTTGCGGATCTGCAAAACACTTACAGACATGTGAATGGACCCTAAATGTGAACAAAGCTCAGTTCAGTCATTTCTGTGCCCCTGTTTATAATTTTTAAAGATTCTCTAGGTACTGGTACAGTGCCAAGTAATTGGCGCAAAGCAAATGTGGTGTCCATATTCAAAAAAATATCTAGGTCCTCCACAGATAATTATAGACCTATAGGCTTGGAAAGTATCGTTTGTAATTGGATTGAAAACTGGCTAAAGGACCGTGTCCAGAGAGTTGTGGTCAATGATTCCTATTCAGAATGGTCCCGGGTTAAAAGTGGTGTACCCCAAGGTTCAGTGCTGGGTCCTCTATTATTTAATTTATTTATTAATGATATCGAGAACGGGATTAATAGACCCATTTCTATTTTTGCAGATGACACTAAGCTATGTAGTACTGTGCAGTCTATGGAAGGTGTCTATAAACTACAAGCTGACTTGGACACTCTGAGTGATTGGGCATCAACTTGGCAAATGAGGTTCAATGTGGATAAATGTAAAGTTATGCATCTGGGTAGTAATAATCTCTGTGCATCATATGTCCTAGGTGATGTAACACTGGGGGATTCATTTATAGAGAAGGATTTGGGGGTCCTTGTACATCATAGATTGAATACAGAGTATACAATGCGAATCAGCTGCTTCTAAGGCCACCAGGATATTGTCATGCATTAGACGAGGCACGGACTCGCAGGGCAGGGATGTAATATTACCACTTTACAAATCATTGGTCCGGCCTCATCTGGAATATGCAGTTCAGTTCTGGGCACCAGTCCATAGAAAGGACGCACTGCAGCTGGAAAAAGTACAGAGGAGAGCGACTAAACTGATAAGGGGCATGGAGGGTCTCAGTTATGAAGAAAGATTAAAATAATTGAATTTATTTAATCATGAGATAAGACGTCAAATGGAGGACTTGATTAACCTATACGAATATATAAATGGGCCATACAAAAAATACGGTGAAAAACTGTTCCATGTAAAATGCCCTCAAAAATCAAGGGGACACTGCCTCCAATTGTGGAGAAAAAAGTTCCATCTCCAGAAGCGTCAAAGCTTCTTTACTGTAATGTGAAGCTGTGGAATAGACTTCCTCAGGACGTGGTCACAGCAGGAACAGTGGACAGTTTTAAAAAGCGTTTAGATGAATTCTTAAAAGTAAACAACATTAATGCTTATGAAAACGTGTAGAAATCTGAGTCTCATTTGCTTCTGGGATTCGCGTCCTCACTTATCCCTTGATTGAACTTGATGGACTTATGTCTTTTTTCAACCGTATTAACTATGTAACTATGGAAGTGTGCCTGGGCCTCATGCTTTTAATGGAAAAGCTAGACAAACAAAAATGGACATACACATAGACACACACAAGCTGCATACACACCATACAGAAGCCACTCAAATATAGCACACAGGGCATGCCCACACCACTCTAATAGGATACATAAAGCACATCCCACTAATACATAGGACACATGGTGCACACATGCCACTCACTTAGCACACATTAATCAAACAAATGGCACTTATACATAACAAAACACTCACCTGTTAAATCCAGTACGATTCCAGTGCCAATGATTCTTATTTCTGATTATCTCTTTACATGGCAGCAGTAATGATATGCTGTTCCAGTATGTGACCTCTGCAGCCAGTTACTGATGCCAGAGGACACATTTTCTATGTACCGGCAAGACTGCTATGCCCAGTGATGTCATTGCTGCTGCCATGCAGACAAAGACTTGAGGAGTAACACTGAGCATTGACAATGGCATGGAAGGGGATTTGACAGGTGGGTAATGTCTATTTTGATATTTTGACCCTATAGTGACCAGCCTGTTTTGGACCTTAGTGACCAAGCAATTTTTTTCTTCATTGTTGCGTTCCAAGAGCTATTGTAGCTGTATGAGGTCTTTGGGTTTATTTGTGGGACAAGTTGTAGGTTTTAATGGCACCATTTTGGGGGACACATAACTTACTGATTAAAAAGTAACTAAACTTTTTAATAAAATTTTTATAAGATGTTCCTAATACCATAGTAAACTTTTTCTAATATACTTTATTAAGGCGTTTTGTATTTTTATTACACTTTTACCCCCCTAAAGCGCAACGTTCCCTGTGTGCTTAAAATTCACTTCTCTGTACATCGCTGACTGCTCAGAGGTGTACAGAGTACAGACATGACATTTTATGAATGGGGTCACAGCAACAGTGAGTACGGGCAGGAGAGCATATTGCCGCTCCTGCCCGTGCACCCCGGAGGTTTACTAACTCCTGGCATACCACATGGGTACCCTGTAACCCTATGCTATGCCAGGATTAGCTGAGTGGAGCAGGCTCCTGCTTCTGCCTGCTTCATTAGCTAAGAGCTGACGTGCAGGACTCTTAGCTTAGCAAAGCAGACAGAAGCAGGAGCCGGCTCCCATCAGCTAATCCTTGCATAGCACATGGGCAGTGGCGTACACACAATCCATGGGGCCCCGCTGCGAAACTCATGCATGGTCCCCCCCCAACCCACCGCCGCACCCACCCCCACTACCTCCCCTACCATTCACGCAACATGCCTCCAGTCACCCCCCCCCCCACACTGCACCGCTCATCTCTCTCCACCAGACAACCCCCCCCCCTTCCCCCCCGGCTGGACATCGCAGGGCCCTCACTCCAGACAGTGGCATGGCAGTGCACCGCTTCTCTCTCCAGTCTCCACCAAACCCCCCACCACCACCTGGCTGCGTCGCTGACAGTGGCACTGTGGCTCATGATGGGCTGGGCTGGCTCTGGATGATGCGAGCGAGTCCGTCACGGCAGTCCGGGTCCCGTCCGAACGCTGCGCCTGTGTGAGTAACAGCGCGTGCATGTTCCCGCAAGACCTGCCTCCGGAGTTCACAGGTCTCACGGGATTGACTCCGTGCTCACTCCAGCCCGGCACTGAGATTCTGGATGCACATGCACTAACTACTTAGCGCAGCACAGCGCCGCAGTAGGGTCCAGGGGCCCGCGGGTGGCCAGGCCCCCTGGGGTGCCGGGCCCAGTCGCAACTGCAACCCCTGGGACCCCTATATGTATGCCACTGTACATGGATACAGAGTACCTCACCTTCACACACTGTCCGCCAACTGAAAATAAACTGCTGCAGGAGCTTCTAGATAAAATGTGCATACTGACCTCAGAAGTTGGGAAGAAGAAGCATAATGTTGTACTAAATGTTTGTACTAAAACAAGACAAATAATTATCACTGCCTCTGACTGCCAACCGTGAGGGGACAGTACTGAGGGGGCCATGTGATTGGCCTCTGACAACTGACCATCCAACCTCAATGTCTGTATGTAATTTTAGGTTTATTCATGAGATATTTTTTAAGGTGTGTGTCTTGTAGCAAAATGTGCCAATGTTTTTGTAGAACTTATAGAATGACGGCGTTTGATGTGCTGAATTGTGTGATAAAGTAGATATCTTTCTGGGCTTTTTGTTCTTTTTTGCTCGGTTCTAGGCATTCTGTTTGTGTTAATTGCAAACTCTTTTTATACGCGTCTTGTATAATATTGTTGGGGTATTGTTTTTGTTAAATCTTTTTTCTAATATCTTTGCTTGTGTGACAAAATCCTTATGATTGGTACAGTTTCGCCTGATCCGTTTAAACTGACTGTATGGTATATTTTTAAGCCATTTTTTGTGGTGGAAGCTGGTATAATGAATGTAACTATTAGTGTCAATAGTTTTGAAGAAGATTTTTGTTATGAGGGTGTTTTCTTGATTAGTGATAACGATGTCTAAAAATGTTATCATTTCCCAGATAATAAACAGATCATCTATATATCTTCTGAAGTGGGTGATATTGTCCTTAAAGGTTTGGTGGCCCCAAATGTGTATCCCCTTAAATACGCCCATAAAGAGGTTTGCGAAGGATGGCGCTACTCGCGTCCCCATAGCGGTCCCAGTGCATTGGTGGTAAATGTTATTATTATATATGAAGTTGTTGTTTTTCAGGATAAATAGGAGATCTTCACATAGGAATTCTATCTGTTGTGGTTTGAGGAATTTATCTTTTTGGAGGGTGTTCCTTACGCAACTGATACCGAATTAGTGACGTATCTTAGAGTATAGAGCAGTTACATCGAGGGTGGGAGACCATAACTGGGTGACCATTCTATTGTTTGTAATTCGTGGATGAGTTGGCTGGAATCATGTAAATAACTGGCTAATTGTTTTACATATGGTTGTAGGAACAGGTCAAGGTATTGTGATAAATTGCTTGTGGTGCACTTAGTGTTGGAGACTATGGGGCGTCCGGGCGTTTGTGTGGTATTTTTGTGTATTTTCAGTAAGTAGTAAAAGTATGGGGTACATGGAGTTCTTGACGTTAGTAAGCTTTTCTCTTTTTTATTTATTTATTGGTTTGTGAAGGCTTGTTTGATTAGTGCGTTCAGTTTTTTGTTAGCTCTGGGAAGGGGTCTTCCATGGTTTTTTCATAGTAGCGGGTATCGCCTAGGATGTTCTCGGCTTCTTGGATGAATGGGCAAACATTCTCTCAGACACATCCCAAAGTCTTGTAGAAAGCCTTATCAGAAGAGTAACATAGTAACATAGTTTATGCTGAAAAAAGACATCTGTCTATCCAGTTCAGCCTGTTATCCTGCAAGTTGATCCAGAGGAAGGCAAAAAAAACTATGAGGTAGAAGCCAATTTTTCCCACGACCCATCTCTAGTAGCTATAGCCTGTAATATTATTACATTCCAGAAATACATCCAGGCTCCTCTTGAACTCTTTTAGTAAAATCACCATCACCACCTCCTCAGGCAGAGAGTTCAATAGTCTCACAGCTCTCACTGTGAAGAATCCTCTTCTATGTTTGTGTACAAACCTTCTTTCCTCCAGATGCAGGGGATGTCCCCTCGTCACAGTCACAGTCCTGCGGATAAATAGATGATGGGAGAGATCTTTGTACTGACTCCTGATATATTTATACATATTTATTAGATCTTCCCTCAGTCATCTTTTTTCTAAAGTAAATAACCCTAATTTTGATAATCTTTCAGGGTACTGTAGTCCACCCATTCCAGTTATTACTTTAGTTGCCCTCCTCTGAAACCTCTCCAGCTCTGCTATGTCTGCCTTGTTCACAGGAGCCCAGAACTGTACACAGTACTCCATGTGTGGTCTGACTAGTGATTTGTAAAGTGGTAGGACTATGTTCTTATCACGGGCATCTATGCCCCTTTAGATGCAACCCATTATCTCATTGGAAGCAGCTGCCTGACACTGGTTTCTACAGCTTAGTTGGCTGTTCACTAAAATTCCTAGGTTATTTTCCATGTCAGTGTTACGCAGTGTTTTACCATTTAGTATGTATGGGTGACTTGCATTATTCCTTCCCATGTGCATAACCTTATATTTGTCAGTGTTTATCCTCTTCTGTAGCAGTATACTGTCCTCTTCCGTTTTAATTACTTTACACAGTTTAGTGTCATCTGCAAAAACTGATATTTTACTGTGCAAGCCTTCTACAAGATCATTAATAAATATATTGAAGAGAATGGGGCCCAATACTGAACCCTGAGGTCCTACACTAGTGTCAGTGGCCCATTCTGAATGTGTACAATTAATAACCACCCTCTGTTTTCTATTACTGAGCCAGTTACTTACCCACATGCAGACATTTTCTCTCAGTCTGAACATTCTCATTTTAGATACTGACCTTTAATGCGGTACAATGTCAAATGCTTTGGAGAAGTCCAGATATACGACATCCATGGATTCGCCGCTGTCAAGTCTAGAATTTACCGCCTAATAGAAACTGATTAAATTAGTTTGACATGATCGATCCCTCATGAAGCCATGCTGATATGGCGTTATTTGCTTATTTTCATTGACGGACTCCAATAGGCATCTCTTAGAAAACCTTTAAACAGTTTACCCACGACAGATGTTAAACTTACCGGCCTATAGTTTCGGGAATTTGTTTTTGGACCCTTTTTGAATACTTGCACCACATTTGCTATGCGCCAATCCTGTGGAACACTCCCTGTCAGTATAGAGTCCTTAGATATCAGAAATAAGGGTCTGGCTATGACATTACTTAATTCTCTTAGGATACAGGGGTGTATGCCATCTGTCCCTGGTGATTTGTCTATTTTAATCTTTTTAAGACGCCGGTGTACTTCTTCCTGGGTCAGAGAGGGCACTTTTAATCGTGAATTTACATTAAAATTCTGCATTTCATCAGTAACAGTTTATTTTCCTTAGTGAATACAGTGGAGAAAAAAAAAAATTTAATAGCATTGGTTTCTCCTCATCGCTGTCTGCAACTCCCCCCTCATTACTATGTAAAGAGCCAACAACTTCAGATTTATACTTTTTACCATTTGTATAATTAAAGAACATTTGAGGGTTAGTTTTGCTCTCTTTGGCAATTAATCTCTCAGTCTATAGTTTGGCTGCTTTTATTAGTTTTTTACATATTCTATTTTTTTCCTTATAGTTTTTCAGTGCTTTCTCGCTACCCTCCTGTTTTAGTGATTTAAATGCTTTCTTTTTGTAATTTATTGCTTTCTTTACAGTTCTCTTTATCCACATTGTTTTTTTTCTTGTTCCTTAATATTTTATTCCCATAAGGTATGTACCTCTCACAATTAGATTTTAGGATGCTTTTAAAAATATCCCATTTTGTGGCTGTATTTTTATATTTGATGACTTTGTCCCAGTTAGATAGGCCTATGGCCTCTCTTAGTTGGATAAATTTTGCTTTTTTGAAGTTTGGTTTTGCTTTTTTGAGTAAAAGCTGTTTTAGCTGCAAAAGGGAGACCAGCTCCATATTAAATGAAGAATTGCAATTTCATGGGAAATTTAATAAACTACTAATGTCATTAATGCCTCGCATGTGGCAGGTATTCATAGGCCGACTAAAGAATTCCCATAGACTGCAATAGCAAACTATACAGGAAGCAACAGTCAGTATTTGCTGTGCGAGGACCAGCAGAAACTTGACACAGTCTGCGAGTGCCACTTCATTTAATTATATTTTTTACTGAACTCCACTATAATCGTTGTAGCCTTCTTCTTGTGAGTTCAGGATGGACACCGGAGAAAAATGACGGATGGGTGAAACTTGAAAGTTGCATGTGATGCTCTCCAATAGATTTGTATAGGACATTGCGCTGGACCTGTATAGAAGCTAGATGGAAAAACACTGTAACACTGCAACATTTTGTGATATGGCGGCCTGCCAAGGTCACACTGCAACTAACTCATAAAATGAACAATCCCATAGCTGTCTATGGGATTGATTCCTTCACCAGTTTCCCTCCAGCGTTTCTACAACAATATGGAGGGAATAAAAACTGGACCAACGGATATATGTAAAGGGGCCCTTAACCCATAAGATACCAGCGCTGTACATGTACGGCGCTGGAATGTGGGTCAGAAATCCCAGCACCAGCCCGACCAGTGGCAGGGGTCCGGCAGTCACTGATAGCCGGACCCCTGCTGTATGCGCAGGCATCGGTGAAAACATTAAACATTAACCCTTGCACTGCTGTGGTCAGTAGAGATGTCGCGAACATAAAATTTTCCGTTTGCGAACGTCGAACGCAAATTTATGCAAATGTTTGCGAACAGGCGAACAGGGCGAACCGCCAAAGACTTTAATAGACAGGCGAATTTTAAAACCCACAGGAACTCTTTCTGGCCACAATAGTGATGGAAAAGTTGTTTCAAGGGGACTAACACCTGGACTGTGGCATGCCGGAGGGGGATCCATGGCAAAACTCCCATGGAAAATTACATAGTTGACGCAGTGTGGTAAGTTGAATTCGCAATGCGATTAATATAACCTGCATTAATCGCATTGCGAATTCAACTTAGAGCTGGGTTCCTAATGGTTGTATTGCTAGAATATAACGAAGATTGAGAATATAGCGCTATATTCTCAATCTTCGTTATATGCTAGCAATACAACCATTAGGAACTCAGATCTAAGTTGAATTCGCAATGTGATTAATATAACCTGTATTAATCGCATTGCGATTACAACTTAGATCTGAGTTCCTAATGGTTGTATTGGTAGAATATAACGAAGATTGAGAATATAGCGCTATATTTTAAATCTTTGTTATATTCTAGCAATACAACCATTAGGAACTCAACTCTAAGTTGTAATCGCAATGCGATTTATACAGGTTATATTAATCGCATTGAGATTACAACTACTAACACTGCAGCTTCACAATGAATCTAAGATGGATGCCGTCCTTGCTTTTTGATAGGAGGTGGGAGGGTCTGGGAGGGAGACTGATGTACTAGCCCTAAAAAGGGCTTTTTGGGGTGCTGTCAGGACACTGTCCTTACAGCAGAGATCAGATGAGTCTTTCAGGACTGGAGTGGACACTGAATACACTAGCCTAGCTATCGATTTCCCTATTAAATCAGCAGCAGCTACACTGTCCCTCCTCTCACTAAGACTGCAGCTTCTGAATGAATCTAAAATGGATGCTGTACAGGAGATGGGAGGGTCTGGGAGGGAGGCTATGCTGCTGATTGGCTGGAATGTGTCTGCTGACTGTGAGGTACAGGGTCAAAGTTTACTCAATGATGACGAATAGGGGGCGGACCGAACATCGCATATGTTTGCCCGCCGCTGCGAACGCGCACAAGCTATGTTCGCCGGCGAATAGTTTGGGACATCTTATTTGCGAATTCAACTTAGAGCTGGGTTCCTAATGGTTTTATTGCTAGAATATAACGAAGATTGAGAATATAGCGCTATATTCTCAATCTTCGTTAGATAATTCTAGCAATACAACCATTAGGAATCCAGCCCTAAGTTGAATTCGCAATGCGATTAATATAACCTGAATTAATCGCATTGCGAATTTAACTTAGAGCAGGGTTCCTAATGGTTGTATTGCTAGAATATAACGAAGATTGAGAATATAGCACTATATTAGTTATATTCGTCAATTCTAGCAATACAACCACTAGGAACTCAGATCTAAGTTGAATTCGCAATACAGGTTATATTAATCGCATTGCAATTACAACTTAAATCTGAGTTCCTAATGGTTGTATTGCTAGAATTGACGAATATAACGAATATAGAGCTATATTGTCAATTTTCGTTATATTCTATCAATACAACCATTAGGAACCCAGGTCTAAGTTAAATTCGCAATGCGATTAATACAGGTTATATTAATCGCATTGCGATTACAACTACTAACACTGCAGCTTCAGAATTAATCTAAGATGGATGCCGTCCTTGCTTTTTGATAGAAGGTAGGAGGGTCTGGGAGGGAGGGTATGCTGATTGGCTGGAATGTGTCTGCTAACTGTGAGGTACAGGGTCAAAGTTTCCTCAATGATAAAGTATAGAGGCGAACGCGAACATCGCATATGTTCGTCCGCTGCGGCAGACAAGAACAAGCTATGTTCGCCGGGAACCGTTCGCCGGCGAATAGTTCAGGACATCTCTAGTGGTCAGCACTGACCACGGCACGTGCGGAATCCTACCGGGTGCGGGGTGGCCATCGGGTCCCCGCGCTGCTGTGTCGGGGACCCGATGGCAGGGAAGGCAGCCCGATGCCTTCCTTAGGCATCGTGGCTGCCATCCATGACAGCCTGTGAGATCCAGCCCCCTGAATCTCACAGGCAGGAAGCTGTTAGCGTATTACAGTGTGTAATACACTTACAGCCAATGCATTACAATACAGAAAAAATAAGTTTAAAAAATGAAATTTTACAAAAAATTAAAGTTTTAAGTAAAAAAAAGTGTCCTTTTCCTCCAAAAAAGTAAAAAAAATAGGGAAAAAAAGAAAAGTAGATATATTAGGTATTCTAGCATCCGTATCAACCGGCTCTATAAAAATATCAAATGACCCTAACCCCTCAGGTAACCACCTGTGCTAAAAAAAATGTTTTTATCACCTTACATCACTAAAAGTGTAACACCAAGCGATCAACAAGGTATATGTCCTCCAAAATAGTACCAATCTAACCTTCACCTGATCCCGCATTTTTGTTTCAAAAATGCTTTTATTGTGTTAAATGTAAAAAAATATAAAAAGTAGACATATTATGTATTGCCGCGTCCGTAAGAATATCACATGAACTAACCCCTCACCATAAAAAAAATAAAATGGTGTCAAAAAAGCTATTTTTTACCGGGTTGGCAGGGCTCTGTTTCACTGGGGCAGTGAAAGGACCCTCTCTGCTGCTCAGGGTTGTGAGAGAGTGTTGCGCCACGCTGGAGCTTGAAGAAGTTTCCACAGTAAGCTGAAATGTTGGAATGGGTGAATAAACATGGATCTTTTAATTGGATTGCTGCCTCTCTTAATTGTTACACCCCATATTGCTGCCTCTCTTTATTTTTACACCTCATAGTTTAGCGCTTCTTTAGGAAAAAAATATTTGATTAAGAGCTCATGCACATGACCGTATGTATTTTCCGTTTACGTTCCGTTTTTTGCGTTCCGTATACGGACCGTATACGGAACCATTCATTTCAATGGATCTGCAAAAAAAACTAAAGGTACTCCATATGCCTTCCATTTCCGTTTTTCTGTTCCGTTCAAAGATAGACCATGTCCTATTATTGTCCGCATAACGGACAAGGATAGTACTGTCCCCCCAGGGGCTAGCTGTTCCGCAAAAAACTGAAAAAGCCATACGGTGGTGTGCATGAGGCCTAAGGGGGTTGTCCAGGTTAAAGGAAAAAAAAATCTACTTCTGTTCCATGAATAGTGCGATGTCCATCAATGTGATATGTCTGGTAGTATAGGGCTTATTAAGACCAGCGTCTTAATAAATGTGCCCTAATATTTGTAATTTGTTTGCAATTTGTTTACAATGTATGTTAATATTTTTTCCTCCAGATTTATCACTGTGACTTTTTAAAAAAGTTGCAAAAGAAGTCGCTCCAGTAAAGGTTTGGTGTACAAAAATTGGGAGTACCGTATCTAGAAAAGTGTTAGATTTAAAGATGCATCAAATTTATTAAACAACGTGCAACATTTGATACATTTGTCACAAATTGCCCAACACAGACTTAAGCAAAAGTATTATCCCCATGATAAATTCCCCTATTAAAATAGCTATTCTAAAAATATTTAAGGCTAGTTAGCCAGAAATGACTGGATCTTCGACAGGCACTGTGGCGTTTTGAAATGTCAGCTTTATACAATCACGCATCTGTGAGAGAGCAGCATCTATGTGCACTGAGGTGACTTGTTGAATTAGACATTCTCCTCTTACAGTTTACGCATTAGGCCTCTTTCACACTTGCGTTCTGAGGATCCGGCGGGCACTTCCGTCCCGCCGGATCTGTCAGAACGCAAGTTGCCTGAAAGCTTTAGAAGACTTGATCAGGATCCTGATCAGTCTTCGAAATGCTTTCAGGTTACTATGGCAGCCAGGACGCTATTAAAGTCCTGGTTGCCATAGTAGTAGTGGGGGAGCGGGAAAGCGGTATACTTACAGTCCGTGGGGCTCCCGGGGCGCTCCAGAATGACGTCAGAGTGCCCCATGCGCATGGATCACGTGGTCCATGCGATCACGTAATCCATGCGTGTGGGGCACCCTGATGTCACTCTGGAGCGCCCCGGGAGCCGCACGGATGGTAAGTATACTGCTCCCCCGCTCCCCACTACATTTTACCATGGCAACCAGGACTTTAGCGTCCTGGCTGCCATGGTAACCATTGAGAAAAAGCTAAACGTCGGATCCGGCGATGCGCCGAAACGACGTTTAGCTTAAGGCCGGATCCGGATTAATGCACTTCAATAGGCATTAATTCCGGATCCGGCGTTATGGCATGTCTCCCGGATTTTGGGACGGAGACAAATCCGCAGCATGCTGCGCTTTTGTCAACGTCCAAAAAACGTTCACATACTGAACGGAAGACATCCTGATGCATCCTGAACGGATTGCTCTCCATTCGGGATGCATTAGGATAATCCTGATCAGTATCTTTCCGTCCTAGAGCCCCGAGGACGGAACTTTAGGACAGAAAGCAAAAACGCTGATGTGAAAGGGGCCTTAGACACCCAGGAGTTAATCAAGTAGCTTTTTAATCTGGAGATTTTATTACAAGATGTTGCAGAGAATCCAGATGGTAAAAGAATTATGCCAACAATATCTCCTTGCTAAGAAGATGGAGATTCTCCTCAGAAAGCTGAGCACAAACTAACAGCAATGCATGACTGGGAAAACAGGGAGTGGCTAGGATGAACTAACTAGAAGCTGAAACAGAGGGGGGAGGAGAAGAGAGGAGCATACCAATACACAATGCAAGATACTTAAACAGAACACTCCCCATCTGGTATCGTTAGATACCACTATATATATGCATACAATGGAATTGTATAAAATAACAATGAATAATGTCCATAAACCTGATGAATAATGTCCATAAACCTGAAAAGGAAACATGCAATAAACATTTATTCAAACCAAAAAAGGATATGTCTTCAGTTTAGGCCATAGAGCTGGTACTGGAAACAGTCCTATAAGATGAAGAGTATCTTTAGTAGAAGGAATTTCAACCTGGAAGTTCTGCAGGCATGAGTAACACAACTTCTGTAACGGGGCAGAAGGAGGTCTTGATTACTCCACCTCTCGCGGTTCTCACTTCCACCTTACAAACCTTTCCATCCGAACTGGAAACGACTTTAGTAATAAATCCAGTAGGCCAGTTGAGACGATCCACTTGTTTGTCTCTTAACAGAACAAAATTTTCTTCCTTTAAATTAGGCCTTGGTTCTTGCCACCTTCTGCATTCTTGCAAGAGGCAGAGGTACTTTCTTCTCCACCTTTTCCAGAACTGACTGGTGAGATGTTCTACCTGCTTCCACCGAAACTTATAAAGGTTGTGCTCTTTGAAAATGCCAGATGACAGGAATATTTCCTATCTTTTCTGGTTTATTCTTGAGTGATCTTTTATGCACCCCAAATGTGGATTTTATCTTTTTTACTACAGGAGACTGTCTGTTGCTTTCATTAAAAGCTGAGCGAGACTTGGTTCTCCTTGATCTTGCCAAAGATTTAGAGTGAGAGCGCTTATTTTGTGAGACTGATTTAGATGTAGATTGCTTACTGTCTATGGATCGTGAACGCGAATGCTCATGTCTGCTTTTCACTTCTGAAATGGGATCTGTCTTTGTACATACAGACTTGGGTTGTTGACATGCAGTATTTGTCAACTGACATTGGCGGTGAACTTTTCCCTGTGGTTTCCTGAAAAGGCTGAGCAATATGAAGATGCTCATCCGTTGAAGCCTGGGAAGAACTATGATCCTCTTGGGTGCAATCAACAACTGCAGATGGAACTGAAGGTTCTTGCAAAGTATCTGAAATAAACTCTTCCTCCGTTGAAGGAACCTCCTTTATAGAACGTTCAGAAGATCCTTCCTTTACAGAATTAAACTCATTGTCAAACGGTTGACTTGAAGGCTCACATTTTTATTTATTATGATAAACTGTGTGAGGACTGCAAAGCTGGGAAAGGCTTGAAGAGGGCTCCAATTGAGATCCTGAAGGCCTTTCTACAAGCTGCCCTTTTGTCCAGTAACATTCTTTTGCAGTTGACTCCTTGGGAATTAAGCTGCTTTCTGATGAACAAGTTTTTAGAATATTTGGGCAAGGAACCTCTTGCACATAGCAGTGGTTAGGACACCACCTGCAGTAAGAAGTTCGTCCCCCTATTAATACATCAGTTCTGAAAGAGTGTACTTGGCAGGGTCTACAGGCTCTGTCGAGACATACATTCCCCACGATGACCCACTGTAAGTTTCTGGGGATATGGAGCATTGAAAGGGCCATTGCAAAGTTCAAGGACCTTATGAGCCTCAAGAATGACTCTACCTAGCAAGAGTAAGATCTCGGCATGGCTATCAAGAGGAGGAATCTCTCTGGCTATGTTCCTGAGATGAGGGTAATGCTGTGCGGGAATCTTATCCCTTGCGTCCGGCTATTTGTCACACTCAATAAGGGATGGAAGAGAGAGTTTGTTATTTCCTTTGATGGGCTTCAAGGTGAAACCATTAGCTCTTCTTCATGAGGTTGTCACAAGACCAGAGCATGTTCCTAGGGTGTATGGTGTAGTTTCTCTATCTATCCTGAACCGATCAAAGAACTTAGGGCTAGCTAGGGAACGATTACTTTGGTCATCTAGAATAGCATACATTCTTATGGTCTTCTCTGGTTGTGCAGTAGGAAACACATCCACGAAGCAAATCTTAGAACAAGACTTACCGCACACAGGTCCTTCTCCATATACCATCTGGGCGTGATGGTAGTGGTTGGTCGGTCGGCACTCTCCCCGCCATGACTCTCCCCGCCTTGATCGGAATGGGGCTTGTGCCAGCTAACTGGTTCTAGGTTCCGCCTGATTGGTCCCGGGTGAACAGCGGACACATGTAGATCACTATTACATTCAGAACACTTGACTGGAACCTCACAGTCTCTGGCGAAGTGCTCAGTGGATGCACAGTATCTGAGGCAGATATTATGACTCCTTAAGAACTCCTTACGTTCCTCAAAGGGCTTTGCTATGAAGACACTGCATTGACTTAAAGGATGGTGTTTATCAGTGATAGGGCAATGATGATCTAGTTCCTTAGGGCTTTCATTTCCATTGGAAGCAACTGTGTTAGTAGTGGGCACAACCCAACCACTGTCTTTTTTTACGTAAATTAGACCTTTAGGGTTTCTCTGTCTGGGACTGAAAGTCTTGTGTCTCTGTTTAGTAGAGCCAAAGATGTTGGTTCCCAAGGTGTTGAAGCTCGGATCGTTTTTGGCTCTAGCTAAGTTTTTGATGAACTTACAGAAGAATGAAAATGGTGGAAAGGGAACGCGATGTTGCTCCTTGTATTTTGAACCTGTTGTTGCCCATTGGTTTTGAATATTGAGGGGTAATTTCTCCACGATCAGACCCACACCATGGGAGGTATCAAGAAAGCTGAGACCTGGTAGCTGCGGTTCTCCCTTGATGATTTCAAACTCAAGAAGAAGGTTGCTTAATTCCTGGAACCCTCGGTGGTCTGTATTGGATAATTCAGGAAATTCGTATAGTCGTTTAAATAAGGCACGTTCAACTACATCCGAGCCGCCGTATGTCTGCTCTAATCTTTCCCATGTGAGATGAAGGCCTTTGACTGGTTCGTAGATATGAACGGTTTTGAGTCTCCTAACACAGTTTGACGACCATGGACCTAGCCATCTAATTAGTAAATCAAGTTCTTGCATAGACGGTACAGCAAGGGTTTGAACTGTTGTCTTGAAGGTGGCCTTCCAACTTCTATAGTTCTCTGGGCGATCATCAGTTCATAAGGCTAGTACTGATGAGGTCCCTGAGGGTGAAGTACTTAGCGATTTCTGATGCGTCATTTCTTTTCTGCATCATGGTGACGGGAACTTCTCCCTCACTGGTGTTGTTGGCACCATCTGATACCCTATGTTTGGGGGTTGAAGGTGGAATGGAGTGGCAGCTGGGTTGAGCGTAAGTGAAGGCTTCACATCTCATAATGTTGGCGCCAGCGTCTTGGTTGCTATGCAACTAGTCTCAGGAGGTTTTAATGTGATTTGATGAGCTTGAAGCCCCTTAGTCTCTAATGGCACCTAAAATACTTTGTAAGGTGCCAGAGGTTTGAAAGATAGAGAAATATCCACTGGACTGGGGTCAACTGTATAGTTATTGGCTGACTCTTTTTCTACTCGCATGAGTTCAGCAGGCTGGCATGCAGAGGCTGAATCTTCTGGTGCACATGCATTGACTTTGCTTTGGTCTAGGACCAATTGCAGGGTACGCCTTTCTAAGTCATTAGATATCTTGGACATAGGATGATAAGCTTCTTCTTCTTCAGCAGCTTCTTCAAGAACTCTGAGTTCAGCCATGGCTGCTGCTTCTTCCCTTTCCTTCTGAAGGACCTCCAACTTAGCTTCAGCCTTGGATTTGGTCTCTTGTGCCTGAGCCTGTATAGCTGCATGATTAGCTTGAGATCGGGCTTGTATAGCTTGTGCTTAAGCCTGTATAGCTGTTTGATTAGCTTGAGATTGGGCTTGTATAGCTTGCGCTTGAGCCTGTATAGCTGCTTGATTAACTTGAGATTGGGCTTGTGTCTCTGCGACTTGTGCCTTAATGGCTGCTTCCTTTCTAATGCAGTGATCTTGTACCTTCGCTGCTTCCGCTTTTACGCGTGCCAACACCAATGAGGTACTCAGCGAAGAGTGCTGTGAGCGAGACCTTAGCAATGAGGACTGAGCAATAGATTTCGAGGAACAGGATGAAGCCTTGGAGTGCCTTGAAAGGTTGGAATGGCAGGACGCAGTTTCATATTGTTGTGATATCTTGTCCTCTAGCATTGACTTGACTGCCATAAATCTGCTATATCTTTCATCATTAAGTGCAGTGTGGGTCTTTATTTCTAGGATGAATTCCTCTGAGTTGAGACAATTTTGTACACATGGCCTTTAATTGATCTTCATTATAGCCTGATCCATGTGCTTCATCCATACATTGTTCAGTCTTTTCCCACAAACTGGATAAATTATTACATAACTCAATTTTATTAGATAAGAAGGCCTCTTGCATTTTTAATGAGGGTTTGGAGATTCTTTTAGCTGTATCTTAAAATTCCATTTGTAACACAGCAGTGACCTCTAGTGGTGGTTCAGTCTTTTAATAGCTTACAGCAGGCAGACGATATTTACCTCAGAAAACAGGCTGAATGCAGTTCCTAGTATGTATGAAACTGCAATTGCTAGAAGCTTCTGCGATCCTAGTGAATGCAGTACTGAGCAGTATAAGATATTACCCTCCACTGCAGCAAGCAAAAGACTAATGATGATGGATTATTACTTGGAGGAGGTGAATATTCTGTCCTTAGCAAGAGAAGGAGAGTAATAAGGCAATTCTTTTACTGTGGCGTTTCAAAATGTCAGCTTTATACAATGACACATCTGTAAGAGAGCAGCCTCTATGCACACTGAGGCGACTTGTTGATTTAGACATTCTCCACTTACATTTTACTCATCAGACACCCAGGAGTTAATCAAGTAGTTTTTTAATCCGAATATTGTATTACAAGATGTTTCAGGAAATCCAGATGGTAATAGAATTATGCCAACAATATCTCCTTGCTAAGAAGATGGAGATTCTCCTCAGAAAGCTGAGCACACACTAACAGCAATGCATGACTGGGAAAACAGGGAGTGGCTAGGCTGAACTAACTAGAAGCTGAAACAGAGGGGGGAGGAGAAGAGAGGAGCATACCAATACACAATGCAAGATACGGAATTGACTACAATGGGACATGGCCAGATCCCCAACGAGTTCCATTATACTCAATGGGCTTCAGTGGGGTCGGGTTGTCTTCAGGCAGGCTGTCCCTCTGCCAAAACAGCCTGCCAGAAGAATTTACTGGTAGTGTGAAATTAGCTTAATGCTGGGTAATCTTTCCTCGACTTTGCATATCATTTTGACAACAACATATTAATGAAGACTGCCAAAAAATGACCTCCCACAACTGATTGGCTAACATAAGCTTTGTTTAGTATCATTCTCTTCCTCTCCCAGCATTCACCAAAACAGTGCAAGATCTTCTTATCTGTGCCCATGATAGTGTAGTTAAAATAATAATGATGATAATATAATAATAATGAGATATATTGGCTAACCTTAAACAAGGAGAGTAATAATAATTTCTATGAGAGTGGTACTTAAAAGTCATCCATCAGCAGTTTTGTACCTATGAAACTGGCCGACCTGTTACATGTGCGCTTGGCAGCTGAAGACATCTGTGTTGGTCCAATATTTATGTGTCCGCATTGCTGAGGAAAATGAAGTTTTAATATATGCAAATGAGGCTCTAGGAGCAACAGAGGTGTTGCCGTTTCTCCTAGGGGCTCTGCTCTCTCTGCAACTGTCCTTTGACATAGATATAGTGTTAACAAACTGAGAGCAATAATTACCTTAAAGGGGTTATCCAAGTTATATTTATTGATGACCTATCCTCAGGATAGGTCATCAATATCAGATCGGCGGGGGTCCGACACCCGGCACCCCCGCCGATCAGCTGTTTGAAGAGAAGGCGAGCGCCGTGCCAGCGCTGCCTCCTCGTCATGTTTACATGCTGGCCGTTGCATCTGCAGCGGTGAGCATGTGTAATTACACCCAAGCCGTTCTATTCATTTCAATGGGACGGCTCTGTAGTATACACAGAGCCGTCCCATTGAAATGAATGGAACGGCTTGGGTGTAATTACACATGCTCACCGCTGCAGATGCAACGGCCAGCATGTAAACATGACGAGGAGGCAGCGCTGGCACGGCGCTCGCCTTCTCTTCAAACAGCTGATCGGCGGGGGTGCCGGGTGTCGGACCCCCGCCGATCTGATATTGATGACCTATCCTGAGGATAGGTCATCAATAAATATAACTTGGATAACCCCTTTAAGCAGTCACTGCAGTAGATAAAAAATTATATTGGATGGAAATGTAATAATATGGTTCTATTGATTATAAGCTCTTTACCGCTTCTAGTCTGCCTGTAGTTATAAAGAGGCAAAGGGAGAGAAAAAATCCCCCACCAGGTCTCTATGATAAAGAGAGGGGTGCACTCTATGTATTGTAATCTAAGCAAGCAGATCTATCTGTCTGTTTGTGTCTGTGTATATCTATGTCTATCTGTCCATTTAATATACATCTGTCTGTCTATCAGTCCAGGGGGGTAACTACTGCCATAGCAGCTGCTAAGAGCCCAGTGGCCCCAACTGACTTGTGCCTCTGGGCTGCGGCTAACCAGCATCAGGGCCTAGGAGTAGTGATCAAGAGAAAGAGTCAGCAGGGACCGGGAGAGAATGAGCACAATGTGAGTGGAGCCAAGTAATTTGGAACCCCTCTAAGGCACCAGGTCCCTTCGCCACCATGATTCAGCACTCTTCTGTGCAGGCGTTGCAATGACATCATCGTGCCACCTGTGAAGTTGCACCAAGAAGAGGCCAGGCATGCATCAGTGTGAGATATCGTGGGACTGGGGATAGAAGATGAGTATGCTCATATATAAACACTGAGCACATTATACACAGGGGGAACAGCAGGCAGGAGGCATTATATACTATAGGCACAGTAGGCAGGAGACAGTATACAGGGGGGCACAACAGGCAGGAGACACTATATACAGGGGGTGCAAGAAGCATTATATATGAGGGGCACAGGAGGTATTATTTACCAGGGGCACAGTGGGCAGGAGACATTATATACCGGGGCACAGTAGGTAAGAGGCATTATATGCCAGGGGCTCAGTAGGTAGGAGGCATTATATTCAAGGGGCACAGTAGGCAGGAAGCATTAAATACGGGGGCACAGCATACAGGAGACACTATACATGGAAGCACATCAGGCAGGAGGCACTATATACAAAGACACAGCAGGCAGGAGACACTATATACAGTGGGCACATCAGGCTGGAGGCATTATATAGGAGGGGCACAGTAGATATGGAGACATTATATATGGGGGGCACAGCATGCAGGAGACACTACAGATTGAAGCACAGCAGGCAGGAGGCATTATATAGGAGGGGCACAGTAGGTAAGAGACAATATATATGGGGGGCACAGCATGCAGGAGACACTACACATTGAAGCACAGAAGGCAGCAGGCATTATATACAGATGTCACGGCAGGCAGGATGCATTATATAGGAGGGGCACAGTAGGTAGGAGACATTATATATGGGGGGCACAGCATGCTCGAGACACTACACATTGAAGCACAGCAGGCAGGAGGCATTATATACAGGTGTCACAGCAGGCAGGAGGGGGAGGTGTATCTATCTAATATACATTATGTCTGTCTGTGTATCTTCATATATTGGGGAAGATTTATCAAAACTGGTGTAAAGGGAAAACTAGCTTAGTTGCCCATAGCAACCAATCAGATTCCCCCTTTCAAATTTCCCCTAGTATATATTTATTTTATGCACTTATGTAGCGCTGACACATTCCACAGTCCTTTACAGACATTAGCATCACATTGTCACCAATAGGGCTCACAATCCAAGGCCTCTTGCACACGACCGTACGGCTTTTTCAGTATTTTGCGGCCCGTTTTTAACTGATCTGTTGTTCCTTCTTTTGTTTCCGTTGTGTTTCCGTTCCGTAGTTCCGCAAAAAATCTCCAGATGGTTTCCATATACGATCAGTTGTTTGCGGATCGCAAACAGAAACATACATTTTTTAATCATTAATTTTATGTACAGTAACGTGTTTTAACAGTAGACACATGGGCAAAGTGGGCATGGATCCGCAAAAAACAGAAGACATATGGATGTGTTCGATATGCATTCCGTATTTTTTGCGGACCCATTGACTTGAATGGAGCCACGGGTCGTTATTTGCAGTCAATAATGGAACAAGTTCTATCTTTAAATGGAACGGATATATGGAAATACAGAAACAGGATGCATACGGAGTACATTCCGTTTTTTTTTTTTTGTTTTTTGCGGAACCATTGAAATGAATGGTTCCACATACGGACCGTAAATGGAATCCGCAAAAACGGAACGGAATCGGAAAGAAAAAATTTGTGTGCAAGAGGCCTAAGGATATATATTATATCTGTGCATCTATCTAAAGTACAGTATATCTATGTCTGTCTATCTATTATACATTGTGTATCTATCTAATATATACCTCTCTGATACATCTATCAATCCTATATTCCATCTTTCTTTTCCTATACTACTGCAGGTCACAGCCAGTAATGTAAGTGCACTTCTTCCAGGATACTACCTATCTTCTGCATGTGCTGGGCTGAGCTGGATGGTTTCTGGTACCATATAGCAATCACCTGTCTGCTCCTATACTATGAATGATGTCACAGCAGTAACTTTACAAGGTGAACATTTCCTGTTGTGTGTTATCATATGGGGGGGGGGCACAGATAGAACAGCCTGGATGGTACTGCTGACAGTAATGATTATTGATCAGGTTTCATTGCTGCTGCTGCTGCTGCTGCTGATAATAGGACAGTGGATTAATCCTATTAGCATCCAACACCCAAGCAATTAACTTGTCCCACAGTGATAGCATTGATAGCATAGAGGGGTACTCCATGCTGTAGATAATGAGATCCCGAGCAGCAGGAGAATGGGGGGCATCCTGAGGCTGCCGCAATGGCCACCCCAATATTAGTTACAATATGGAAAGTTTATCTAATGTATGGTGTGTATATTTATATATATAATCTGTGCGTACATTTTTGTAGTACATATTCGCTGTAAATTACACAGTACAATAATTTCCCATATTAATATAATTATATATGAACAGTATTATAAATTGAATGTTATATATCACAACAGGATTGCATGTTCAGTAATACATTATACATACATAGAATAAGAATAGTGTGGTATATCCAATTATCCAATTCATTTCAAAACAATGTTACATATTATATATATCCATATAGTTGGATAGTCATTATACATTCTAAATTAATACAATGTTAATATATATTTACCATACACTGTATAGGAGAACCGTGTTAACATTTATTCCATATACAATATAATCCTCTACACTTCATCCAGTATATACCATATATACAAGAACAGGATCATTTGTTTAGCACATACTAATTTTCAGAACGTGTTTTTCATTATACAGGATAGATAGATAGATAGATATGAGATAGATAAACAGATATGAGATAGATAGATAGATAGATAGATAGATAGATAGATAGATAGATAGATAGATAGATCATAACAGTACAGTATATTCGTTGTACAGTACATAGCAGAACAGTACATTCGCTATACAAGATATAGCAGTGCAGTATATACAGTATATATCAGTGTCAGGATCATTGTGCGACATTTGAGTTAATCTAGGCTCTAGGCGTATTCCTTGACTCCTATTCTGCTTGCTTCTCGGGGGCTCTGCAGGGCTTCCCATGGCAATACTGTGCAGTGTTTGGAGGGGTCTGTGGTACAGTATCAGGTGGTATCAGCACAGAGGTCCCGTGCAGAGATCTGGACCATGCGCCTTCTGCTAGCCTCACAGACTTCCAGTTTAATGAGGGTAAAATATTCCCAGAGCTAATAGTCCTGTCTGCATCTCAATGACAGCTCCTAATTGGCATAGTAAGATGGAGAAGTGACATTTGCATATGCCTAGTACAATTCCAGTGCAGTCCCCCTATTAGGTAAATGTTTATTCTCCAGCACTGGCTGTGAGTCCTCAGCTCCTGCACAGCTCCAGTAATACAGGAATGGGTCCACACTCTGCAGCAGGACTGCTACTTTACTACAGGAATTTGTGAATGGAAGAAAGCCGATAGATCAGTCATCATGAGGATGTGCTATTAGAACCGTGTTTTCCTTGCAAATTGCAAGATGTTAAAGTGTACACATATATATATTAGACTGCCATGAAGATTGATGATGATAACCGATAAAAATACATCACTGTTTTATATTTAATTAATGTTTAAAGAACAATACATACAAATAAAAGAAAAGCAAATACTCTCCCAGGACCTAAAAAGGACCATAGACATCATTCATAAACCATAAAAACATAGAAATCTAGCAATTAAAATATGTTCTAAATATGTATGATCTCAAGTGTAATAAAAGCAAATAGCACAGTGATCTGTCTGTATATTGCATCTAAACTGAGCTTGTGTGCAAGATAGACAGGTAGAGATAGATAGATAGATAGATAGATAGATAGATAGATAGATAGATAGATAGATATGAGATAGATAGATAGATAGATAGATAGATATGAGATAGATAGATAGATAGATAGATAGATAGATATTAGATAGATAAATAGATATGAAATAGATAGATAGATAGATAGATAGATAGATAGATAGATAGATAGATAGGAGATAGATAGATAGATAGATAGATATGAGATAGATAAATAGATATGAAATAGATAGATAGATAGGAGATAGATAGATAGATAGATAGATAGATAGATAGATAGATAGATAGATATGAGATAGATAAATAGATATGAAATAGATAGATAGATAGATAGATAGATAGATAGATAGATAGATATGAGATAGATAGATATGAGATAGATAGATAGATAGATAGATAGATAGATATGAGATAGATAGATATGATAGATAGATATTAGATACATAGATAGATATTGGATAGATAGATATTAGATAGATAGATATTAGATAGATAGATAGATAGATAGATAGATAGATGATAGATAGATAGATAGATAGATAGATAGATAGATAGATAGATATTAGGTAGATATGAGAAAGATAGATAGATAGATAGATAGATAGATAGATAGATAGATAGATAGATAGATAGATAATATTACTGGCAATGAAATACATTTTCTGGACACTACAGGTGGCACCTGGCTTCCTTCTGGTTACTCTAGAAATTAGAATAAAGCATTTTCCACAAGTCTACTATCCTTGGAAAAACAGCATAAAAGTTGGAAAGTTTGAGAGTACAATATGAATGCATTGGCTGCATGCCAGGCTTGCTGTAGACTCCATAGCCCTACTGTAAGGCCTGCGGCATATACTGGATGCAGTCCTCAGCGCTGTGCAGTAAGGGGATTGATGAAAAGGATAGTTTACCTATAGGAGGCCTAGTGACCCCTTACAGCGGC
Organism: Bufotes viridis; assembly: GCA_033119425.1. NCBI lineage: Eukaryota > Metazoa > Chordata > Amphibia > Anura > Bufonidae > Bufotes > Bufotes viridis. The sequence goes on from CM065592.1 coordinate 238,278,430, forward strand.
TGCCAGGCATTGTGCTGACACAATCTGCTCAATGCTCTTCACTTCTCGCACTTCTATCCATTTAAAACGAATTAACCAAAATCCTTAAAATCATGTTTCATCAGACCTTTATATGGGGATTATGATTATTAATATTATTAATAGACACAGATAAATATATATAATTATACACAAACACAGAGATTAAATATATGTCGTGATCAGGCAGCAGACGTTACACAGAAAGTTTCTACCCAGTCTCTTCAGTAAAGGGTGAGAGGCTGGGGCAGTGGGCAGGGGTCTGGGGCACAACAGGTGGGCGGCGCCACATTACTGTCACTGCTGTCACAGGGCACTGCATAAGTCCTGCCCTCAGGTCATCAGTCATTCACCAGAATCCCAGATATACATATGTGTCCTGTAATCAGAGCGCACAGTCTGGCACAGGCAGACTCACACAGTACCTGAATGCTCCCCAGCTTGGATGGCACCCTGCACCTGCACTGGAGCCTGTAGGGTTTCCTCTGGGAGGCACATATCATTCATATCGCCCTCCCCTGGGCTGTGCTGACGTCACGCTCCTCTAGGACTGGGGAAGAGCAGGGCAGCAGTGGGCACAGGACGCATTTCCCTCCTCCCCAGTGTCCTGTCACTTGCTCCAGTCCCCATATTATTCTAAGTCACTCAGAGCCTCCAACTTCTCAGTCCCTGCACAGAACCAGCACTGCTTAGTGGCAGAGTCCCTCCTGCATCCACCTCCCAGCTGTGAGCCCACCACCCCAGTCTGCTGCCCTGGGGATGAATACAGGCTGAGACCACTAAGCAGCACAAGCAGCACTAATAGCACTTGCTCTGAGTAGTCACAAGCATCTTTTTTGGCTTTGGGAATATTTGACAGAGTCAAGACCAGGACAGAAGATAAGACATTGATTGCTCCCTTCTTTAAGACTTTTGATTACAATTTCAAGTCCAGAGCCTTGTGCCAGGAGGATGCTTGGATTGTCCCAGCGAGGAGAGCACTGAGCTCTGGAGGTCACCTGTCACTGGACCTTGCCCCAGGCTGCTGGACCTTCTGCCAATATGAGCAAGCCTGCCGGATCAACAAGTGGGTAACACACTCTGCTTCATATTGTCGGAAATCTTGTGAAGATAATTAGATAGAAAGTATATGTAGATAGATAAATATCTGATAGATAGATAGATAGATAGATAGATAGATAGATAGATAGATAATGAGATACATAGAAATGAGATAGATAGATAGATAGATAGATATGTGATAGATAGATATATAGGAGGTAGATGGATATTAGATAGATAGATAGATAGACAGACAGACAGATACATAGATAGATTGATAGATATATCGATCGATAGAAAGATATGAGATAGATAGATAATAGATAGATAGATAGATAGATAGATAAATAGATAGATATGAGATAGATAGATAGATAGATAGATAGATAGATATGAGATAGATAGATAGATAGATAGATAGATAGATAGATAGATATTAGATAGATAGATAGATAGATAGATATTAGATAGATAGATATTAGATAGATAGATAGATAGATAGATAGATAGATAGATAGATAGATATGAGATAGATAGGTGGTAGCACTCGCTTTTCCTCCACATTGCAGTTCCTATGGTGTGCTCACTACAAGTTTACTTTAGGACTTTGTGATAAGTTATTACAGTTTGTGCAGAACAAGGGGAGATTTTACAGGCGATCACATAATGAAGGGAAAGCGGATTTGTTCTCAGTCTATTGCACCCAGAATTGCTAATTAAACAATCCTGGAAACCAGGGATCGTAGAGGAGAAAACAACTTTAAAGTCACATTGCCTCTAATCCTGAATGCAGGCTCCATACACTGCGCTTGATTGTGTATAGGGAAAGTCGCTGCAGCTAATCCTCAGCACAGGTTACTGGGGAGAAAGGCGCATTCTTCTGGACAAGTGGGCGAAAAGTCATTGTGCCAGAGAAGTAATGCAAGAATACTGCCCACTGAAATAGATGTAGGTATAACTGATTAATTACTAATTCTACACAATGTGTGAGGAAGGATAGATAGATAGATAGATAGATAGATAGATAGATAGATAGATAGATAGATAGATAATAGATATGATATATATAGATAGGAGATAGATAGATAGATAGATAGATAGATAGATAGATAGATAGATAGATAGGAGATAGATAGATAGATAGATAGATAGATAGATAATAGATATGATATATATAGATAGGAGATAGATAGATAGATAGATAGATAGATAGGAGATCGATAGATAGGAGATAGATAGATAGATAGATAGATATGAGATAGATAGATAGATAGATAGATAGATAGATAGATATCTAGATAAATAGATGTGAGATAGATAGACAGATAAAAAGAGACATAGAAAGAATGAGATAGATAATAGATAATAATTAAATAAAAGATAAATAAGTAGCTAGATGGGTACTACATAGACAAATAAATAAAAGATAGCTAGATGGATAGATAGATAGATAGATCGATAGATAGATAGATAGATAATAGATAGATAGATAGATAGATAATAGATAGATAGATAATAGATAGATAATAGATCGATTAGACAATAATTAAATATGCGATAAATAGATAGTAGATAGATAGATAGAAATAAAATCGATTAGATAATAATTAAATATGACTCAAATCGATAGATAAAGATACAGATATTAGACAGATAAATAGACAGATATAAATTAGATAGATGGTTAACTATTAGATAGATAGATAGATAGATAGATAGATAGATAGATAGATAGATAGATAGATAGATAGATAGATTTGTCCGTTGGTGCCCCCCTCAGCCAGCAGCCCTTCTCCTCAGGACTAGTGGCAGGCTGCACAGGTGCGGGGTGTAATTGGGGCGTCCTATAGTCCGGCCTGCTGAGTGTATAGCTATGTGAACTGATCTCTGCCTGGGTGGTAAGAAGAAGCCAAGCTGCAGTCCCTCAGACCCAGCCTAACTTCTTTCAACAGCCTCTGATGGTAATTACAGTAATCTAAGCTGCCATATATCTTTAAGCAATTATAGGACACAAAATGTCCTGGAGCCCCCTGCTGCGGGATGTTCAGAGCGGTTTCCCAATTCAATAAAAATCTGTTTTCCCTCGCTGTCCTGTCAAGGCCATGCTGCCCAAACACAGGCCTCCTCGGAGCCTAATGAATGACCCCGGGTCACAGTCACAGGGCTGGCACAGCCCCTGGCACCACAGAAGCCATGCACTCTGTATGGCATGGACTCCTGGTTGTATAGGCACTGTACATGTGGGTGTTCCTGGCCCATACAGTCCAAGCAGCAGTCATGTAATGGAGTGTGGGGTTCAGAGGTGGAGTCTGGATCAGTGGAGGCTAAGCCTGCAGGAGGGGGTGAGGGCTCTCCCTGTTGGCATTGTGTGATACCAGAATTCCCATGCTACTCTTTTTGACGGGTCACTGGTGAATCAATAGGTAGGTAGCAAAAAGACCTTGTAATTACACATGAATCTATAAACAGACAATTGCGAGTATGCTGCCAGTGCTGAGGGCACAGCATACCTGGAGACTGGACATGGCACCTGCCCCCATAGCTGCCCCTGGGATAACTAAATGAATTATGACTGATATTAATTGTAGGAAAGTAACTTTCCAGCCCCCCTCACTCCCACCCAGGCTTAATCCCTCTTCTCCCTGGCCCCGTTGTATATAGCAGCTGTCGGGTTTCATTTAGTAGGAGATGTGGCAGCTTGTGCTGGCTGGAGTCAGTCAACCCACATTCAATGGGGAAATCATTAAGTTAACACTTTATCTAATGTCTCTCTTGTTGTCCCCTGGGCATTGTTTTACCCCACCACTCCGTGCAGCCCCTTGTCATTTCATCACCCTAGTTCCTGATTTTCCCTCTAAAAACGCTTTAGATATTTCCAACCTGTGTGTATATACTCCTGTGCCCATTCCATAAACCTGTCCAATTATAATGTGCCCGTATCCGACTACAATATTCAATACGATGAGGTTTGGCGCTATATACATATACTGCATATATATATATATATATATATATATATATATATATATATTTATATTCATATATATTTTTTTCTTACTCCTTTATATGCTTTTTTACCCACTCCCTAAAAACAATTATAGAGTGACACTAAGTCACAAAGTTGTATCTTACTCCTTAATAACTATAAGAGTAGCATTATTATTTATTTATTTATTTATTTTTATAACAGTTTACCAATTTAATACAGTTTGTGCCAGCAATATAAAAGATGAATTGGTGACCTAGCAATGAATCAGGTACTTCACAAGTTTTCTCTACACTCGGGAAACCAGCACATGGACCATAATGTGTATTATGTTATATGAAATATTGTGCTATTCTTTAGCTGTGGATTATAAATGTAGTTAGACAGATAACTCGAAGATAGATAGTAAGATAGATAAATAGTAAGATAGATAGAAAGTTAAATAGATTGGTGATAGATATTAGATAGATAGAAAGATAGATAATGAGATAGATAACTATAGATAGATTCGATACATTCCATATGTAGATGGATTAATAGATATATGATACAAAAACGATGTCTCTCTATATATATATATATATATATATATATATATATATATAAGCATGCTTTTTTTGTGGTAGTATGTATGGTATTATATATGGTGCACATATATTATGTAAATTGTTTAACTGAAATTGTAGTTTCTGTAAAGCATGTAAACCCAGTAAAATATATCACTTTAGGTAGATAAAGCTTACTCAGATGACCATCAATTATTTCTATGCAGTTGCTCCCACTATTGCAAGTCCACCTAAACTGACTTCTTTATCCTCTGATTTAATGAACAGAGTAAGTTTCATTACACCGATTGATATGTGATAAATATAGTCACATTTTACAGATATTGTATAAACTATATGTCACATGGAAGCAGTGTTTGTTTCTTTGTTTGTTTGTTTTATTCATATATTAGAAATGTCTTAAGAACTAGCTCAAAGTTACTTGTAGAATTGTAGACATGCATGTAGGAACGAACTGTAACTAAATATCATATCTAAATGTGTTTTTTCTGTTTGGAACTTTTTACTTTGAAAAAGTAAATATTTTCTACTCAAAACTTTTACATCACACATGGGATTGTCCCTAGAATCACTTACAAAGTGTATGGAATTATTCTGTTTTGCAAGTGTCTGATTTCTGCTTTTTTAATCATTAGTGTTAAAGACTGCATCAAATGTGATAGTTGCGAGGAATAGACTAATAAAGGCAGGAATGTGCACAGAAAGGAAGGTTACAGAAATTAAGCTCTGATCATTTTTTAGGCTAAACTTTACATGCATACATATATAATAATGTAATCTATTTCACATCTATCTATCATCTATCTAATCTATCTATCTATCTATCTTTCTATCGATAACAATGTCTGTAAAGTGCTGTGGAATAGCTATAATTTATGCACTAAATGAGTAAAAACTTAAATAAAAACATATCTATCTCATATCCTTCTAATATCTATATAATCTTTTTAATATATATTTTTTGTTTTGTTTTTAATCTTCCTGAATTTCCTTCTGTTAACTTTTACTTCTTAGTCTGATTATGATCTTTGAAGTTTAATTTAACATTTGGTTCCTGTTTCCTGGCTTCCCATAGCATTATTCTCCATATAGAAATAATTTTCTCCTTCACTTAACAGTGCTCAATACTCTATACTCAATAATGTTTAATATTATAGAAGTAATAGCTCAAAGCTTACTGTTTTCTTATCTTGGGAGTTCTAGTATAAAAGAGGGCTAGATTTCTATGGTTTTGGCTTGTTAGGTCCTGCAAAACTATTTTGCTTTCTTTTATTTGTCTCTTTCCACATATTTGTCATAAAACTTTAATAAACGTCAATTAAACATATCTATCTTATGTATCCTTCTACTAATCTATCTATCTATCTATCTATCTATCTATCTATCTAATCTATCATGGGAATTTGCCGGCTACAGAACCCCTAACTGTTTGCACTGAAAACAATGAAGTGAAGTAAAATTGTCTTTTTGGGAAATCCTTTTTTGTTTGTCCACCATCATCTGCCTAGACTTAGCATTGCAGCAAGGAAAACCTGTGTTGCCAGTTTAATAAATGCTGAATATAAAACTTCGTATAATGGGTCTCACTGGAGAAATTAAAAATATACAAACTTTCAATACAGGTAAAGTAAAAGAACTTTGGCAACAAAACAAGTAATAAAGTTTTACTTTTAGTTCACTTTGGTGAATGCATTATCAGATTAATGATATATTGCAGCAGATTATTTTGTGTATATGTTTATTTCACCGGAGTAATATAAAGTATAATTCTATGACGAGACGTAACATAGCATGGTAGGACTCAGTAGCAGATGGTTATCCCATGTCCTAGATTATTGCAGAAATAATAAATATATAATATAGGTGCTGTACACATTTACCTGTAGAAATAAAAAAAAAAACGAAATATTTCAAACACCGTGAGACCTCTGTTTAGGTATCATGTACCAATCAGCTGAGGGGTTGTTTGAGATATAGTACTGTGTAATAGTGTTAGGCAGGTGTGGGAAAATACTGTAAAGTAAGAATACTTTCAAAAATAGAAGTGTTCATAGTTTATTTTTAACCATTAACAAAAAGCAAAGTAAACGAACAAAAGAGAAATCTAACTCAAATCAATATTAGGCATGATCACCCTTTGCCTTCAAAACAACACCAATTCCTCTAGGTAAACTTATGCACAGTTTTTGGAGGAACTCGGCAGGGAGAGTATTCCAAACATCATGGAGAACTAACAACAGATCGTGAATGTAGGCTTGCTCAAATCCTTCTGTCTCTTCATGTAATCCCAGACAGATCCATTGATGTTGAGATCAGGGCTCTGTGAGGGCCACAACATCACATCCAGGACTCCTTGTTCTTCCTAACGATGAATAATAATAATGTATAATAATCTTTATATAGCGCCAACATATTCCATAGAGCTTTATCATCAGAGGGCTCATGTACAAACAAAATCATGCATTACATAGAAACACACAAGTCAACCAATTAAACTAGAGGAGTGAGGGCCCTGCTTGCAAGAGCTTGCAATCTATGAGGAGATAGAGGGTGACACAAAAGGTAACGAGTAGTTGTTTTGTACAATGGTCTATTAACCTTAACAAATTAGATAGTTTTTAATGACTGGCTGTATATTTGGGGTCGTTGCCCTGCAACAGAATACATTAAAATTATTAAGGCTGGGTTCACATCACATTTTTTCCCATCCTTTTAACGTGTACAAAAAACGGATACGTTAACGGATGCCTCAGACTGATGCCATACAGTGGCATCCATTCACCATAGAGTTCTATTGTAAAAAAAAAAAAAAGTATATGTTAACGTATACTTTTTTACTGGACTCTGCAGGATACAAAAGCGTGGTGTGCTGCGCTTTTGTATTTTTTTATAAAACATATCCGTTAAACAGATAGCAAATACTCTAAGTGAATCCACCTTTATACTTCCATGTTTGATAGTATTCTTGCTTTACAGCATTTATTCCCCTGCCTAAAACTTCTGCACAGTATATATATATATATATATATATATATATATATTAAACTGGCAGGGAGCCTATGAGTAATAAAAAAAAAGTTATGCTTACCTTCCTAAACATCCTCCATTCCAGTGTTGCTGTACTTTTCTTTGCCAATACTACAGCTATAATGCAATGTTGATGATGTGCCGTATAGTGCATGTGACCGCTACAGCCAATCGCTGGCCTTTGCTTTATACAGCATGAGACCACTGAGGCCAGTGACTAGATGCATCTGTCTTATGTGGTATACTGGCACATCACTGCTGCAGGACAATAAAGATAAATGTTATGTGACTTTATATAAATTTAAAACAAGACATGCTCCATACCACAAACAGAAAAAGCCTAGATTTATACAAATTTCTTTTCCTTGAAGGGTCTACCTATAAGCAGCCTAAAACTTGGTGATACTACCATTTTCCATATTTCAAAAATGGTAACATGATCTTTGGTATCATTATTACATTACTGGAAGATATATATTCAATTCCTTATGCAGTCTTAGAACTGGTATGCTGAGTACCAGATTCACATTACAAGTCCCCCCAAATGATCCTTTGCACATTAATCATGAGCTAGAATCACAAATTTTGAAGTTATGTCTTTTTGATGAGCTGTATTTTATATGTTCATTTTATCTGGTATGACCCAGCTGCACCAGTCTGACTTACAGTATTTGAACGTTGAAGAACGATCACAGTTAATACCGTACAGTACATGACTTCAGCAGACACAAGACCACACCAGGACTAATTCAGCATGGGTGGTCCATGTTACTAGCAGAGTTCCTGCTGTGCACTCGGTAAAGGAAAGAGTTAAACAACATCCTAATGAGGTGATGAACAAGCCCAACAGCAGCTGAACCTGTCTGCCGGGTTCGCCATTCCTGACTCGACTTCAAGCCATATCCACGTTTGGGATTTTTGGGCCAATTATTGGGAAAAAGGGTTTATACAAACACTCGTTCCCGATAACTGGACTGTAGAATTGAGCAACTGAACAGCCGAAGAATGAGCAAATACTCGTTTGTTGTATTTTTCAACAGCGTGAAAGATGCCAGATCATCAGCAGCACATCTCCCTGTGTAATCAGGGATGTGCTGCCAATAATCAATAGAGCAGAATGAGGAAGGAACGTCTGCTGTAGCCATCACTCCTCCTATATCACTGTGTATAATGAGACTGGTGCTAACAAGTTCCATTGATGATCGTCCTGTGATCATCAGTCAGTGTAATAGGACCCTTAGACACTATTAATGAAGCTGTCCTAATTTTGTGGAGGCTTTTCGACCTGTGCAGACTACCTGTATGATTCCATCAAAGCCAAAATGTCATACTCATGGCACTAATGGCAACTATCCCCAAAAATGGGTATGACTCTTGACCTTTGAGAGTATATACAATTGCATTATACACAACTATCCAAAATAGTGGATTTTAGTCTTGATTATGGACAATTAATGCTAATACATAATATTTTTTATTACTCCTGGATGATACTTTTATTGGGCTACTGTTCATTTACCTGGAAACATGCACGTACCATAACATTCATGTGAAAATCAGGTAATGCATTAAAGGGGTTTGTCCCTATTAACCTATTAGGGCATATCAATGAAGTGAATACTGCAGGGGAAATATATGGTTGGCTGTGATTTCCCTAAGCAAGAGCAGAATGGCCATAAAACCTACAGTTAAATTTCCCAGTGGGTCAATGCCCAGTGGGCTGCCTGACCATTCCTTATGGTTAAAGGTTGGGTACATAATGATGGGATGCTCTTAGTATTAATGCTAGGAGTATCAGGTACTTATGTTCTTGCCATCAGCCACAGGTCCCCTCCAGACAGGGCAGCAGTATTGTATGCTGCACTGTGATATTTGGTTCTGCTCGGGAGGTATTTTGTGCTGGACTACAGTATTGCTGACCCTGCTGACGTTGGCACTGTCCCTCTCTATTGGATTAATATATATATATATATATATATATATATAGATATACACATATATAAAACTGAATATTTCCCAATTTTCTTTCAGTTGGTTATTCAACTGATAAAATAACCAGTTTGTATCATTTTTTTAATCAGATATGTAATTTGCTGAGTTTCTTCAATCCTAAAAAAACAAACAAACAGATCCTTATTGAACCAGTGTATCAGTTTGCATTCCACAGAAATTATTTGTATCCTTCCATTGCAGCTAATGACAAAAAATGACTTACTTGTGTACATAATGCACACATCTGGCATATCATGCCAGATGTGACCTACAGTCATAAGTAGTGCCCCTAGCTGACATTCCCTCTAACATTTTGTATACATAACAGTAATTCAATTGTGTTCATCTTTTCACTATTTAGAAATATTTCTTACAGCTACTGTACATTTTGATAAAGATATAGGGGGTCATTTATTAAGACCGGCATTTTAGACCCCTATAGCTGGCGGTGGATCCGTCGAAGTAATGTAAAGGCGCCGGCCTCTACATAATTTCGATGTATCCAGCGCCAGTCTAAACGTAAGAAACCTTCCTAGCTGGCTTACCTTTAGACCATTTTCTACGCCTAAACCAGGCTCTTCCTTGCCCACAATGTAGCACAAAAAAAACCAGCCGGAGATATATAAATAGACAATCCTTTATTATCACATAATTAGTTAACCAGTTACATAAAATATATACTTAGGTGGACATAAAGAACATGGGACAAAACACCCAGGCAGGCAAAGTGGACTGGCAGTTAGACACATATATCTCTTTCTATAAATGGCATGCATAAAGGAATAATACACGCAATGTTATACAATCAAATGCTTATACAGGTTAATAATATTCTAGCGTTGTATCAGTCCAAAAGCAGCCCACAGTACAATAATATCACAATACCATACCAGCCACGTGTCCTGCGCCCCAACGCGCGCTTCACTCAATGCTTCATCAGGGGGTGCCCACGCTACTCCCTTTTTTTTTTTTAGATCTGGCGTGAGCAAGGAAAAGTGCCAGATTGTGGCGCAAATAACATTTACGCCACAATCTGTGCCAGAAATACGACTAATATAGGTGTATTTCTTCATAGTAAATTACCCTATAGACTAACAACCACATAGCCTAATAAATCAGATCTACTGGCATGGACACTTTAGTCCTATATTGAATAATCTGATGAAATATACAATTACATTGATGCTTGTGCCCTTTAGACCGGGTCCACATGTAGTGGAAGAAATCTTCAGCAGATTTCACCACAACTCTGAAGAGTTTTATACATTTTTATTATGTCTGATAGTTGCCAATGGCTTTTAAAGAGCCTCTGTCAGCATGATCAACCTTTTTAAACCAGGCATATTGCCTGGTAGGGTTGATCATGCTGATTAAAACAATATCTTTCTTTTCATTTTAGCTTGCATCGCTGTGGAGATTTGTGGATTTGCATATATTTATGCAAATTAGGCAGTTTGAGCATTGAAGGGCCGTCGTAGCTTTTGGAGCACTGCTCCCCTTTGATTGACAGAGCTAGACAGCCCTGTCTAATGGGGTCTGTGCTGTGGCTTACTTGTCATTGGTGGTCCAGCGTCCAGTCATTTTTGTCAGTGAGTTTTTGCAAAATTATGCATTTCTAGGGAAATACATGATTTTGCTAATGTGCTGTGCCTTATTTGTAGCACTGAAGTCGCCGGCAGCTTCGCCGACAGTGGAGGAGCGCAGCAGCTGAGAGGATGGAAGTGGATATTTTCTCCTTACCGCACAGCGCTCGCTCCCTTTGGCAAAGGGATAACAAAGTACAGATAAAGTAGTAGATGGGCATACCTCCCAACTTTAAAAAAAACCAAAGTAGGCACATTATCAGGAACACGAGTGGTGCTCTGCAGCAACTTTTTTTTACACTAAGCCACGCCTCTAAAGATCCCTTTACATATATTAGTTAGTAGCCGGACACAACTGATGTATGTATACAGCACTTCAGTGCATACAGTGCCTTGAAAAAAAATTCGTACTCCTTGAACTTTTCCACATTTTTTCACATTACACCCAGAGATAAGCGGATTTTTAAAAAACGTAGAATTGCTGGTTCGACAAATTTTTCGGAAAAAATTTGGTTCGACCCGAATATATTCACAACGAATTGCATAAAAAAATTGCAATTTCCTGGCTGCTGAGAGCCTAGCAGTAACACGCATAGGGAGTCTGCTTTGGTAGTGAAATAATACTGTGAGTCCGTATGACATGCAGATGACAGGCGTCGCTCTTAGAATCACTGCACACTTCATTTATTTGGCAGTCACGGGGCCAAAACTGACCAAATAACTCAAGTATGAACTCAGCCTTACAGGTCAATGTTAGTGTCAAGAAGGAGCTCAATCCTTTTACAACGTCGTCAGCTGATTCCACATAGATGTCCAAAGAACTTGTTCTATTAAACGCTTATACAAGTAGAGCCCCCCTGACAGAGTGGAGAGGGAGTCAGCAGTAAGTTTGTGTTGACGTCACTGATTATTTTGCCCTTGCTTTGATCCATCAGAACAATAACCCCCAAAAAATGGATCCTGTCTGTGGAGCATCCGCCTTCACTCGGTCAGCATTCGGTCAGTAAGCAATCGCTCAGTATTTCTAATGCCAAAAAAAACAGGAGTGGATCCAATGTAAAATGTGAACAGAATATTTGCATGTTTTCTGTGTTTTGTACCCACTCCTGCTTTTGGCTACCAAATCATAAGCCAATTCTGATGGGACCATACAGGCCTCACAGCTGCTACACAGAGAGGATCCGTTGTGCATCTCATTTTTCCTTCCTTCTGACAGATCAGAAAAAGGGTCAAATAAAAGATGACATCTGCCAAGCCAAAAAGTCAAAATAGTGGCCCAGTCATGAAGTGGGGAATGTGGGAACAGCATGAGAAGTCCACAGAGTACCCCTATGACATAGTGGTGAGGTGGAAGCAGCATGAGGAGTCCACAGAGTGGCACAATGACAGAGTGTGGAGATCACGGCAGCATCAGGAGGACACAGAGTGGCCCAATGACAAAGTCTGGAGGTGGCGGCAGCATCAGGAGGTCACAGAGTGACACAATGACAGAGTCTGGAGGTGGCGGCAGCATCAGGAGACCACAGAGTGGCACAATGACAGAGTGTGGCAATCGCGGCAGCATCAGGAGGACACAGAGTGGCACAATGACAGAGTCTGGAGGTGGCAGCAACATCAGGAGGCCACAGAGTGGCACGACAACAGAGTGTGGAGGTGGCAGCAGCATGAGGAGGCCACAGAGTGGCACAATGACAGAGTATGGAGATGGTGGCAGCAGCAGCATCAGGAGGAGGCCACAGAGTGGCACGACGACAGAGTGTGGGGCTGGGTGGCAATAACAGTACCCGCTGATGATGATGGGTGTAAGAAGGAGCACTTGGCATCAGATTTGTGGCATTAGGCGGGTGCCAGCATCAGAATAGTAGCTGAGGCAGGTAGCCAGAAGAAACCGGTTTCTTTTGTCGAGGTTTGGGTGAGGCAGCATGGATTATCTAATCAGATGCATCAGGCATTGGTGGGTGGAAATCCTCACTGATCCACGCCTGATTCATCTTGACAAAGGTCAGTCTCTCCACATTTTGGGTGGACAGGCGAGTTTATCTTGGGGTAACTATGGCCCCCGCGGCACTAAAACACCCGCTCTGATGCCACACTACTGGTCGGGCAGGACAGCTTTTCCAGGGCAAACTCTGCTAGTTGGTTAACAAAAAAACTGCCACACCGCCGAGTGGGGATTTTACCCCCAACACTCTGCACTGACTGACTGCTACTGTCGCTGCCTCCGTGAACCCGCGCACCGCTACTTACCGGGCAGGTAGGCTCCTGCGAAGCGGGTGGTCTACCCCGGGCATGTTTCACTCCCGACCTCCCACTGCTGCCACCCTGATGACTCCCAGCCATGCCAATTTTTTTTCTACTTTTACACAACAGACTTTTCAACAGATATATGCAACACTGGATGGCAAAAATATTTTTCTTTCGCCATTAATACACGGCAAACTGGGCTTCAGAATATATCACTACACCGCAGAACGGCAATTAGGCCCAAATTTTGTTCTACTTTTACACAACGGGCTTTTCAACAGAGAAGTACAATGCTGGACAGCAAATATATTTTTATTTCACCACTAATACACGGTAAACAGGGCTTCAGAATATATCACTGCACCGCAGAACGTCAATTAGGCTCTAATTTTTTCTACTTTTACACAACACGCTTTTCAACAGATATATGCAACCATGGACGGTGAAAAAATTTTTATTTCGCCATTAATACACGCCAAACTGGGCTTCAGAATATATCACTACACCACAGAACGGCAATTAGACCCAAATTTTGATCTAATTTTACACAACAGGCTTTTCAACAGAGAAGTACAACGCTGGACGGCGACTATATTTTTATTTCACCACTAATACACGGCTTCAGAATATATCACAGCACCGCAGAACGTCAATTAGGCCCAAATTTTGTGCTACTTTTACACAACAGGCTTTTCAACAGATATATGCAACGCTGGATGGCGAATATATTTTTATTTCACCACTAATACACGGCATACAGGGCTTCCAAATATATCACTGCACCGCAGAGTGGCAAAGATATTTTTTCTTTTTCCACTAATACACGGAAAAAAGGCCTTTAGAACAGATAAACGCACCGCAGAGCGGCAAAGATATTTTTCCCTCTTCCACTAATACACATAAAAAAGGGCTTTAAAACAGATAACTACACCACTGAGAGGCAAATATTTTTTTCCTTTTTCCACTAATACATGCAAAAAGGGCTTTAAAACAGATAACTGCACCGCTGAGCGGCAAATATATTTTACTTTTGCCACTAATACATGACAAAAAGGGCTGTAATTTATGCCCTTCAACACACTAATAAGCCCTTTTCTCCCACTAATACAAGCCAAAAAATGCTTTAGAACATATAACTGCACCGCACAAGGGCAAATAAGACAGAAATATTTCCTTGTAATCTACCCTGTTAATGCCTGTATCAAACAGCACTTGCACGGTGCACCCTAATAAGACAGGTTTGCTGGAATTACACAGCTGTATAATGGCAATTTGGGTCCCCAGTCAGTGCAGCAAGGTATAATCGGATTGTTCCTATTACCCAGGCTGTCGCCTCTCTGACTGAACCCTGTTCAACATAAATGCTGGTGGAATGATTCCTCCCTATGCTTTCCCTACACTTGGAAATAGTTTTTTTCACCACAATCAAGTCTTTCCTATCACTGTCGCTAGCGCCTGCAGACATGTCTCTCCCTGCACTAAGCACGCTGGTGAATGTCAGAATCTAAGATGGCCGCCGTATTTATAGGGCTGTGGCATTACAGGGCTGGCTGGCTGCTGATTGGCTGCATGCATGTCAGTATGTGATCCCACCTTCCCAAAGTTTCTTGCCCCATGTCCTCACACGTGTAGCAGCCATTTTAGGACAATTTGATTCGTTACCACGAATCGTGAGGAAATTTGAAATCGGTGTGAACACCAAATAAAGATTAAACAGACGATCCGAGCATGAAAAAAAACCACTGAGAGCAGGGAGAGGGGGCTGCTTCAGGAGCGACTGGCCAGGATGCAGCGCACGGTGCCCAGGGATAATAGTAATTGCAGGGAGATCCCTGGGCGCCGCTCTACACATACATATCACTATCTAACAATCGTTGGACCAGTGAAAGGTCCTCCCAAGTTTCAGCACACAGTATACCGGCGTATAAGATGACCCCCGACTTTTGAGAAGATTTTCATGTGTTAAAAAGTAGTCTTATACGCCAGAAAATACAGTATGTGTCTACCAGCTTTGCACATCTAGAGGCTGAAATTTGCGCCCATTAGTCTTTGCAAAATAGCTCAAGCTCAGTCAGATTGGATGGAGAGCGTCTGAGAACAGCAATTTTCATGTCTTGCCACAGATTCGCAATGGGATTTAGGTCTGGACTGGGCCATTCTAGCACATGAATATGGGTTTTTAGGCCAAAAAGTTAAACTTTGGTTGCATCTGATCAGTGCACCTTCTTACACATGAGCTGTAGATCTCTTCCAGAGTGACCATGTGCCTCTTGGCTGCTTCTATAATTAGTGCTCTCCTTGCCCGGGCTTTCAGTTTAGGTCATGGCCATGTCGTGGTAGGTTTGCAGTTGTGTAATACTCCATCCATTTTCAGACGATGGATGGAACAGTGCTCTGTGGGATGTTCAGAGCTTGGGATATTTTTTTTTTACCTAACCCTGCTTTACACTTTTCTACAACTTTATCCCTGACCTACCTGATGTGTTTCTTGGTTTTCATGATGCTGTTTGATCACTTATGTTCTCTAACAAACCTCTGAGGCATTCACAGAACAGCTACAGAGTACATGGGGCTGAATACAAATGCACACCACATTTTTCAGATTTTTATTTATTAAAAATTTTGAAAACCATGTATAATTTTCTTTTCACTTCATACATACTGGTTACTTTGTGTTGGTCTATAGCATACAATCCCAATGAATACATTTAAGTTTGTGGGTGTAATGTGGAAAAGTACAAGGAGTATGAATACTTTTTCAAGGTACTGTAGATCTGGCATCTATATACTGATAGCATCAGACAGGAAAACTTGCATGTAGCGTTTTTCTTTCTGGCGTTTTTTGACATCAGGCATCATCAGTGATGTGCTGGATGAATATGAAAGATCCAATAGAAAACTATGGGATTAGTTCTGGCTTTATAGCCCAATTCAATAATATTGGAGTAAAAAATGAACTAGAAAGTTGTGCAAAAAGCAATACATTTTTATTATTCAAGTTGGAAAACACGATTAGTACAGACGTTTAAAATCAAGTAAAAACAATACACACAATGCGATACACCACAAATGGTATCAACCATCAAAGTAAGTACAACTGATGGGACCTGGTATGGAACATATAACAAATAAGTAACAATGTGTGAATAGCACTGAATTGGGGATCAAGCGTAATATATATATAAGATCCCAAGCTCTCTATATCAAACCCAGATTACACACATGGTATATAAAAAATGTGTATCCTCAAAGTGATTAAATGTTAGAGTCTGGGATTGAAAAGAAAACAACAAGGCTCTTAAGGTATTCACACAACAATAATAACATAATAAATGTACCAACCAGGAATATATCTCAGTGGTGTCGCCAAAGAACGCGCCCCAAACTTTCTAGTTCATTTTTGACTCCAATATTATTGAATCGGGATATCATGTTATTTGATATTGAGTCTATTGTTGATTGGGAATAATTTTGTTGGGTTAAATTAGTTCTGGCTTTAGTTCCTCTCTGGCTGTTCCTACTTTAGGCTGGAGGGGAACTGAACCAGATCGCCAAATATATGTGGACCTGGCCTAACTCCTCTTAATGTTTATCTATACACTCCCCAATCGCACCCAATCCCTTTTGCAGCGCCACAAAGACTGTCCCCTTTAATGGCCCGACAAAATAGAATGCTACCTTAAGTGCCCCCCACACACACACAAAGTAGATTGTCCTACTATTGTCCACCCCTGAATTGTTAATAAAATAAAAAATAATACTCACCTCTCCCTGTTCCCCTGGAGAATAGAGCACATATGCTCTCCTCAGCAGCAGGCGCAATGAAGTGACATCATTGTGCCTGCTGCTGTGAGCACAGGGATCGGGGAATTCAGCCCTGCAGATGTTATGAGTGTTGAGAGTTGAATTGTGAAGCAAGGAGAGAAGGGCTCCATGCTTCACCATTGCACCTAACAGGGTTGTGCAGCAATTTATGTTGATGACCTATCATCAGGATAGGTCATCAATATCTGATCGGCGGGGATCTGACACCCGGCAACCCCACTAATCAGCTGTTTGAAGAGGTGGCAGTGCTCCATTCGAGTACTGCTTTCTGTTCATTACACTGCGCTTCATGACAGTGTAATGATGAGTACTCATTCTATTCAAGTATTTGTACAGTAATTACACTAAGCTGCCTTTCCACAGGAGACGATACGTAGTGTAGTGACCCCCACTAATCAGATATTGATGACCTTTCCTGAGCATAGGTCATCAATATAAATTGCAGCACGACCCCTTTAACTGTTTCTGTGTCTTAAAGGGGTTCTCAAAAAATGAAAATACTTAAATATTATTTTATAATAAAGATATTCACAAATACCTTTCATTACTTAGAATGGCTTGTTTTGTCTGGGCAGCAATCATTAGGAGAAATAAAATGTCCGCCGTCCTATCAGTAAACACAAAACCTGTCCTAATCACACAGGAGGACAAGTTAATTCACCACAATGAGCCATAGTGCTGCCTCATCCTCCTCTCTGCTCTGCTTGTCAGGAATTATGATCCTGAATACAGTTGAATCTCTGTGGGAATGGTGATGATGAGGAGGCATGAGAGGAGGGTGAGGTGTGGCTAATCAGCAGCAGCACTTGTTTACAGCCTCCGTTACCACAGCCTGTCCTGTCCATCCTCTCTGTACTTCATGTCTCCTCATTAACTAAATTCCCAAGAGATTCAGCTAAAGTTCTTATCATCTGTATTCAGGATCATGATCCCTGACAAGTAGAGAGGAGAAGGCAGCTCTTTACCTCAGTAACTTGTCCTTATATGTGATCAGGACAGGTTTTGTGTAAACTGATGGGACAGCGGCCATTTTGTTTCCCCTGATGTTTGCTCCCCAGACAAAACGATCCATTATAAATAATGAAAGGTATTTGGGAATATATTTATAATAAAGTAATATTTAAGTATTTTCATTATCTTAATTTCTGGAGAACCAGAGCAGAGACAGTTGAGAGTGGGACATGCCACAGCAATCGAACTCCGGGACTGTCTTGCTGGATCTGGGACGGTTGGAAGGTATAGATGGTACTTACACTCCTAAAGCAGTCCTACGTAACATCACAGATAATACTCTAATAAATCTCTGAGTACAGATAATATGGTAGATGTTACCTACAGTCCTATGTAACACCACAGATAAGACAGTGATAATTCTCTAAGTGCATACAATGTAGTAGATGGTACCAGTAGTCCTATGTAACACCATACATATCTCCCTGAGTACAGGTAATGTAGAAGCTGTTACCTAAGTCCTATGTTACACCACAGATAATACATTGAAAACTCTCTGTGTGCGGATAAGGTAGTATATTGCAGCAGCAGTCCTATGTAACACCACAGCTAACACAGCGATAACTCTCTGGGATGTAACGAGTAACCTGGGATGTAACGAGTAATAATGGGTAATTTAGAAAAACGTACAAAGTAACCCTAGTTGTTATTGGCTACACTCTATGGCTCTTTCTTCCTTTTTATGGTCTTGGCATACATTATATTCTATTCCACTCATCTTCCCTGGTCATTCACTTTATTTTTCCACATCTCACAGCCATACATATTTAGCTGTAGCTTCTAAAACAGTGCAAATATACTTCAGGATTGATTGGACAATGTCAGACTGTGTAGAGAGATGCCTTCACCTGGTAACACCCAATCATCACCTTATTAATATATCTCTAGGAAGAATAAAAGAGGAACAGTACAATGTAAAGTTCAAAGAAAAGGTGGTATCTTATGGGAAACAATTATTTACTAAAACTGACGAGTCTGAAGAAAGCATTGTCACCTTGCTGATGACATATAACAGCTAATGAAAATACAATATTCAAATCAAACATCATCATTATCAATCAATGACAATGCAAAACCATGAGGACCCAACTAGGGAAGCACATTGCACCACTACTATATAAGACATTCCTCTTTTCCAGCACATCTCTACAAGCCTACTAGTAGACATGAGGGTGGCTCATGGTCGGCCAGAATAATCTGAAGAGTAAGATGATCACGTATAAAAATCTAGTTTAAAGAAGAAAAACTGCGCTGGTGACCATGGCAATTAATGCTTACTTTCATTACAGGCCGGATCTTGGATATTCCTTGTAAAGTATGTGGTGATCGCAGTTCGGGTAAACATTATGGAGTTTATGCATGTGATGGGTGCTCAGGATTCTTCAAGAGAAGCATTCGGAGGAACAGGACTTACGTATGCAAATCCGGCAATCAGGTTAGTACCGTGGTGTTTTCATACCACCATTGTATAATAGTAACATATAACATCTACTTAGTAATCTATAATAATGATGCTATGTTAAACTGCATTGCATTGTTTTACATACCACACAAGAAATGCATTGTAACCGAGTCCTTGAGTGTCACTAATTCATCAGCTTTATTAGATGAATGCTTATGGAAGTGCTTGTTCTTTCATTAGTGAGCGAATACAGGTGTGGATATTCATTGCAGCCATAATAGTGCAGAATTGAAATGTTGAAAGATATTCTTGATACATGTAAGCGGGAAACAATGCAGTAAAGATGTTGAAATTCTAACCAATCAGTTCATCTCATTAGCAAGAGTTCTTCGCCTATGAGGGGACATCTTCAGAGATAAAGAAGCGCCCACCTGCCTGTTGATTGACTGGGCCGGACATCTAGCCCGTGCCTGACTATCAAGGCCCTGTACGGCAAAAGCTCAAATTCAACTTCGGGAGCAGCGTCTGTTCATGCGCCACTACCCAGAAGTGTAGCGGTGCTAGCGCACTCACTGTTCCTGAAGCTAAATTTTAGCTTCTCTACCTTCACTATTACTCAGAGCAGTGGTGCAGGGCCCAGATTTTCAGGGCCAGGCTAGATGTGCGGCCCTGTCAATTAACAGCCAGATGGGCACTTCTTTATATGTGGGGACAGCCCCTCATAGGTGAAGAACTCTTGCTAATGAGATAAATTCACTCATTAGAATCAATTCACTCATCCCTAGTTGAAATCTATATGCAGCTCAGCTTTTTTATAATGCAACTGAATTTTGATTGACTGTTACAAATTGTAACAACTTTCATTTATAGTGAAAGTGAACCTCCACATCAGGACACTATAAAATCATATATAGTATGTGTCCTTTATACACTGCTTGAGAAAGGTTCCAGTTGGGACCGAAACGTCGCTTGTGCACCTATGGGTAAATAAATATCCTGTGTTTTTTCACTTTACATTGGAGTGCTGCTCAAGTTTTGATTATATTATTGGAACTGGCTATTCCTGTGTGCTTGCACCCACTCTGTTCGCCAGGCCGGTGCTGTTACCTTTTTTCATTATCATTTATTATATGTATATATATATATATATATATATATATATATATATATATATATATATATATATATATATATAAGCTTTTTGCATGTCTAGAATCCTCAAAAATATGGTTAATGCAGAAAGCTGTAGTTTACATTAATAAATCAGGTATATACTTAGAGGAAGACTTGGTTTATGCATGTGTCCTAAATGCTGAGTAGCAAGGGACATAAGCAAAACACACAGCCTTAGGGATCATGCACATGACAGTACAGGGTGGGCCATTTATATGGATACACCTTAATAAAATGGGAATGGTTGGTGATATTAACTTCCTATTTGTGGCACATTAGTATATGTGAGGGGGGAAACTTTTCAAGATGGGTGGTGACCAGGGCGGCCATTTTGAAGTCGGCCATTTTGAATCCAACTTTTGTTTTTTCAATAGGAAGAGGGTCATGTGACACATCAAACTTATTGGGAATTTCACAAGAAAAACAATGGTGTGCTTGGTTTTAACGTAACTTTATTCATTCATGAGTTATTTACAAGTTTCTGACCACTTATAAAATGTGTTCAATGTGTTACCCATTGTGTTGGATTGTCAATGCAACCTTTTTCTCCCACTCTTCACACACTGATAGCAACACTGCGGGGAAATGCTAGCACAGGCTTCCAGTATCCGTACTTTCAGGTGCTGCACATCTCGTATCTTCACAGCATAGACAATTGCCTTCAGATGACCCCAAAGATAAAAGTCTAAGGAGGTCAAATCAGGAGACCTTGGGGGCCATTCAACTGGCCCACGACGACCAATCCACTTTCCAGGAAACTGTTCATCTAGGAATGCTCGGACCTGACACCCATAATGTGGTGGTGCACCATCTTTCTGGAAAAACTCAGGGAACGTGCCAGCTTCAGTGCATAAAGAGGGAAACACATCATCATGTAGCAATTTCGCATATCCAGTGGCCTTGAGGTTTCCATTGATGAAGAATGGCCCCACTATCTTTGTACCCCATATACCACACCATACCATCAATTTTTTTGTTCCAACAGTCTTGGAGGGATCTATCCAATGTGGGTTAGTGTCAGACCAATAGCGGTGGTTTTGTTTGTTAACTTCACCATTCACATAAAAGTTTGCCTCATCACTGAACAAAATCTTCTGCGTAAACTGAGGGTCCTGTTCCAATTTTTGTTTTGCCCATTCTGCAAATTCAGTGCGCCGATCTGGGTCATCCTCGTTGAGATGCTGCAGTAGCTGGAGTTTGTAAGGGTGCCATTTGTGAGTAGCTAATATCCGCCGAAGGGATGTTCGACTAATGCCACTCTCCAGTGACATGCGGCGAGTGCTACGCTGTGGGCTCTTGCTGAATGAAGCTAGGACAGCCACTGATGTTTCTTCATTAGTGACAGATTTCATGCGTCCACATTTTGGCAAATCCAACACTGAACCAGTTTCACGAAACTTAGCAAGCAGTTTGCTAACTGTAGCATGGGAGATGGGTGGTCTCGTATGGTGTCTTGCATTGAAATCTGCTGCAATGACCCGGTTACTGCGTTCACCAGACATCAACACAATTTCTATCCGCTCCTCACGTGTTAACCTCGGCGACATGTCAATGGCTGTAAACAAAGAGAAACTTGTAAATAACTCATGAAAAAATAAAGTTACGTTAAAACCAAGCACACCATTGGTTTTCTTGTGAAATTCCCAATAACTTTGATGTGTCACATGACCCTCTTCCTATTGAAAAAACAAAAGTTGGATTCAAAATGGCCGACTTCAAAATGGCCACCATGGTCACCACCCATCTTAAAAAGTTTCCCCCCTCACATATACTAATGTGCCACAAACAGGAAGTTAATATCACCAACCATTCCCATTTTATTAAGGTGTATCCATATAAATGGCCCACCCTGTAGTTTCATTTCAATGGGGCCATAAAGATGTGGACAGCATGTCCATTCCATAGCCCCACAAAAAAAAAAAAAAGAACATGTCCGTTTTGTGGACAAGGAAAGGACATTTTTAGAGAAGTTAATAAATAAATGGTGGCATGCACTCGGTCGGGGTCTGTGTTTTGCAGATTCACAATTTTTTGCAGCACGCAAAACACTTACGGCCGTGTGCATTAGCCCTTAGCGAGGGACTTTTAAAAAGTACCTATAATCTCTCCTGACATGTTTTAGTAGCTACCTGCATCCCCTCTGTTATAACAATTATGGAGCATCAATTCTTATGACTGTGTGTCATGCCTTTCCTTTATTATTCCTGTAAGAAATTCTGAATGAATTACAAGCAGTGAAGATCCATGGGAGTTATTAGCTTGGGGGGGGGGGGTCCCTGCTCAGTCTGACACTATCCAGTCATTGCTGCTAGTGTCAGACTGTGCAATGAAATACACTCAACTGCTAACACCCATCTGGACCTCCATTGCAAATTGTTAGTATTTCACTCATAACTTGTAGCAGGCATAAGAAAGAAATGGCACGTTATAGGGTCATAAGAATTGATGCTCCAGAATTGTTATTGCATAGGGAATGTAAGTAGAACAGACATGTCAGGGGAGGTTACAGGTCCTCTTTAAGATCAGTTTTACCCTAATGCATTCTGAATGGAAAAGGATACACTCAGAATGCATCAGTTTGCCTCCGTTCAGTCTCGATTCTGCTCTGGAGGCGGACACCAAAACGCTGCCTGCAGCATTTTGCTGTCCGCTTGACGAAACTGAGCCAAACGTCCTGGCACACAATGTAAGTCAATGGGGACGGATCCGTTTTCTATGACACAATCTGGCACAATAGAAAACAGTTTTGGTGTCCGCCTCCAGAGCGGAATGGTGACTGATCGGAGGCAAACTGATGCATCCTGAGTGGATCCTTTTCCATTCAGAATACTAATATTAGGGCAAAACTGATCAGTTTTGGACTGCTTGTGAGAGCGTATGAAGATCTCGCAAACGGAAAACCAAAACGCGAGTGTGAAAGTAGCCTAAGAAAAACTACGACCTAATGTGTAACTGTTGTTTCAGTTTATCTTAGAGACAGGGATATAAAATGTTTCTGTAATGTATTTTATAAGGAAAAGATGTTTCTTTGTCCTGGAAAAAAGGGTGTAAAGAGTCTTTTTAGAAAAGCTGTAAGCGAGCATACCCCACCACCAATTACTTCAAGTTCCTCCTCATTAGGCTACATTCACACGACCGTAGTGTATTACGGATCCGCAAATTGCGGATCCGCAATACACCCAGCCGCACCCCCCATAGAAATGCCTATTCTTGTCCGCAGGCTGCGGACAAGAATAGGACATGTTCTATCTTTTGCGGAGCCGCGGACCGGAAGTTCGGGGCCGCGCTCCGCAAATGCGGAAGCGGAGAGCACCTAGTGTGCTCTCCGCACCTCGCCCGGCCCCATAGACAGTGAATGGGTCCGCACCCGTTCCGCAGAATTGCGGAACGGACGCGGACACATTCACGGTCGTGTGAATGTAGCCTTAGAGTCATTTACTGAGGAGCAAAGGGGAAGGAGGATCAGGACCTCCATTTTAGTGATCATGAAAAACTCAGCAGTGGGGCACCTACCTATCCTGTGGATAAGGGAGGAATGTCAGTTATGGGAAAAACTCTTTAAACAGGGGTGTAGCCATAGTAGAAGCAGGGGAAGCAGCTGCTACGGGATCTGAACTCAGAAGGGACCCACCCAGAAGGAGGACTAAAAGTTTTTATTGTCAGGACCCCCTCAGCAGTATCATACAATATCATTTTATACAATGACATGACATACAGTATATATATATATATATATATATATATATAATGGACGGAACAGCTGCTTGGGCTTGGTCTGAGAGGGTGATCTTGGCTACCCACAGGAGTGCGGTTGCACAGGAGAATGGGGTTCCAAAGAAGTTGCTCGGGAAGGGGTGGCCCATTCAAAAATTTGCAATGGGTCCCAGTCAGGGGGGGACTGGGAACTTAAAGTGGCCCTGGTAAAAATACTAAAAGTGGCCCTGTTTTGTAGTCAGGTCCAAACTGATAGAAGGCAGGGCCAGCAATACCATATTGTGGCACATTATACCACCCCAACAGAGCCAAATACCACAGTCCATCACAAAATACTGCCAGCAGCACAAAATACATCCCCAAAAACTTCCACTGGCCGGCCGTGAGGAGGGCCCAGGCAGCCCCCTGGGGCATCGACCCACCGGGAAATTTCACTGTAAGGTCTATGGCCAATCTGCAACTGGGCCCAGTCATTTCTAGTTACACCGCTACCTTTAAGGCTAATGTTCCCCAGATATTTTAAGTATAACTCTTACCTGCATTATTAAAAAAATGTACATAGAAATGTTGATTGTTCATGAAACAGAAGCAATGGAAGTTGTATAAGTAGTAATAAGTTAGAGCAACTGGACTTGTTGTAGGTTCCCTTCAAGACATTTTGCTGGTCATCTCAATGGCTTTCTCAATAAGAATTGAGAAATTTCTAATTGAAAAAGACAGTCGGATGACTATCGAGACATCTTGAAGGGAAACTACAACAAATCCAGCTGCTCTGATTTATTACTACTGATATACTATGACATTGATGAATGAGAACATCCACAGACAATAGAAGTTGATAGAAAATAGAAAGGCGCAAAAGTACATGAAGAAAAATCTAGCAAGAAATAAGACCAAAGAAACAAGGATGTAAGTTTAGAGATGTAATGGGCAAAACCAAGCATAAAAGAGAGCCTGTATTTAACATTTAAGCCATGGATGTAACTATAGCCACTGCACTTGCAATTGGGGCCCTGGTTGGGGTGCAAGAACAATTGCTTTTTGCTATAATGTGGTTTTTCTGATATATTGTGCTATTATACATACCTTTAATTATAGCTTTCTAGGCTGCTATTTTAATTTTCTGACACTAAGTGGTGGGGGGTCCATCTTGTTTCACTATGGGGCCCTATGAATTATAGTTATCCCCCTTATTTAAGTCATGAATTATTTCTAAAGCCCTTGTTCCTTATGCTTATCCATTTGCACATACTTACCTACTAATATGCTATATATAGCAGCTCACTATTTGGACCTCATCCTATGAAAAAAATAAAAGGCTCTTTCTATAAAATATGCTTGGAAGCCAATGGGAAAACTTTCATTTGCTCTTGGGTAATCCTGTTTTTTTCCATTTGTGATGGGGGTAGAATATTTTGATATCACCTACTTGCCTAAGCCAGGTTTAGACTTTCCCATGGCATACAAAAAAAACTTATGGCTTATCACTGCATTGAAAGAAGCCATATAATCGGATTGTAATTACACCAGTCAGAAAGGATAACTATAGAAGACATAAAGCTAAAGCTAGGATAAACAATGAATAAAAAAACAATTGAAGTGTTCTTTGCTCTTCAATATATCAAGACATTGAGAAATGACCTCACTGTGCTGCTCTTTTGCTGCATGCTATAAGCTATGTGATACATATCCTGAGAGCTGTGGTTTTTGCCTCGCTGTAAATGTGATATTTTACTCTCATGTTTCAGCCGCACTGGATGTAATAAATAGTGAAAGAAAACCAGCATGATATGATTGTCAACCATTCATTTCCACAAGTGGCTATATAATAGGACTAGCGGATTGACACTATGAGAACTATGAGTTATTTTCTGCATTTTGTTTTATAAATTACAGGTTTACATTTTCAGGCACATACATTCATTAAAAAGGGTTCACATAAAAGAGAAAATACACAAACTCCATATATATAACAAAAAGAATTTTACAGCACTGGAGTGCGGCTTACTTGCCGAGCAGCATTGTGGAGCATGATGGTAAATGGGGCCACCTTCTCCGTACTCAGCTGATCAACTGTGCGTGGAAAGCCTCACTTAGGCCTCATACACACGACCACATTTTTGGTCCGTGTTAGATTTATATTTTCTACAGATTGCACACAGACCGATTCATTTTTATGGGTCCACAAAACAAACAAAAAAACTGACAGCACACGGACGTCACCCATGTGCTGTCCACCTCCATGCGGCCATGCCTCAAATTGTAAAACCTGTACTATTCTTGGCGATTTTTGCAGACAACAATAGGCTTTTTTTTATACAGTGGGTCCCGCGAAAACCAGACCACATCTGTATTTTGCAGACCACCAAATGGATACATTTGTGTACAGGAGGCCTTAGACTGATTAAGTCATGACTCTAGTTAAAAATTGAGTTTGATCCTGTAAATGAAAATTGTTGTATTGTCTGCAATAATATAATAATTTAGAAGAGTGACAGGTGCAGAGATGATATAAAAGACCATTGACTACCCATTTTCTTTCTAAATGTAAGCATTTTTAAAGTGGTTGTCCCATTAATAAATAGTACATTTCTCTATTTGGTCTGGCAAGAACATGCATTTTCAAAGGGAACCATTTAAACATTTTAAAAAGTATTGCTGTTATGGCGACCCCTGTATTCTTTAAAAATTTCTCTTAGAACGTCCAACTAATGTATGCAGTGCTGCTGGTCACACATGCTCAGTAGCTTAGTTTTACCATCCACAACCTCTTGAGTGAAGGTTGAATAACAGCATGTAGACCAGGGGTGCACAACCTGCGGCCCTCGATATCATTCTGTGCGGCCCCCAAACATCTGGTAAAAGACATGTAGGTCTATATCTTATGGCTTCTTACATGTATCTTTCATGTATTCTCCTATTAGATGGGAGTCCTAGAACTGTAACTAGACATTTATAGTATATACTGTATGTTCAATATGCCAAAAATACAGTATTTTAGTTGGCAATACCCCTGTAAGTTTTTATTTTCAGCCCTTGGAATTGGTTCAGGCTGACAATGTGGCCCCCAACCAGAAAAGGTTGTGCACCCCTGATGTAGACCCACAAGCATTTTTTTAAAGATTACATTTGAAATGGTGTTATCTTGCCTGATCTGAGAAAATTTAAATTGAATGCTAGGACAATCCCTCAAAACCCTTTTATACATTGAAACACTGTGGGGGCCCTTCTTTATTTGTCCATAACATAGAAATGGAGTTTTATTTTGCAAAAATCTGTCCCCTGTACAAATAAGACATGTATAATAAAATGTACACTACTTGGTCTATTATATGTATAACGAAGATTGATAATGGTCACCGTACTACCTCAGAGTGCTCTACCAGGATGTCCAAGGGAAGTTACTTTTTTCCCCTTGTTAATATCGACCTTGCCTATAATATCCACTTTTGCTACAGAATAACGGCATCATTTGACATTAAAATGTAAAAGATATATATATATATATACTGTGTGTATATATGTATATATATATATATATATATATATATATAATTGAATGTGAAATGTTAATTTGTACATGTAACAGTCACAAAAATCCCAATTTAGGACACCAAAGTAATCAAATGAAATGTTAATTTATCAAAATTAAACTTTGAAAAGCTGTGGTTTTCCTCAATACATAGACATAACCTCTTTTATTTCTGTACAGGGTGGGTGTCCAGTGGACAAAACACATAGAAATCAATGTCGAGCATGTCGTCTCAAGAAGTGTTTGGAAGTCAACATGAATAAAGATGGTAATTAAAACACACACTAAACGTCTGGTTCCCATTAATAGGAAATGTGATCATTTCTGGCCTAAATATACAATCATCTATTGTCGCTCATATAACAAAAAGAAAAAAAAATCCAATTATAAGATTTTCTTAGCAATCAGCGAGACAGTCACTGGTATCTTTTTACATAAGCAAAATCAAAAGCATTATGCTTAAGAATAGAAGCCTACATTAAAAATGATTGACGTTGCTCTGGTAAAATATAGATTAATGCCGTTATTTAGAGAAAAAAAAAGGAAATCATAAGGAAGAAATGTTCTCTCAAGGACACAGTATGAGAGAAGATTTTCATGATTTTAACCTTTTAATGAACTGAAGTTTCTAAGAGCCTGCTCTTTGCATCAATTTACCAAATGAGTTTGATTAGTACTAAGATGATTACTGGATTGATTTCAGCTGTTCAACATGAAAGAGGACCAAGAACATCCACCATAAGAAAGCAAGTGGCTCTGTATTTCAGAGGACATAAGGATGTCAATGGATCTACTCCGCACTTTCCATCAGCAGCTTTGCCAACACCTACCTTTTTCACTACTGTTAGTCAACTGGAGCCTCATAATCTAGAGTTAGCGGCTGTATCAAGCACCCCTGAGAGACAGACCTTAATTGGACTAGCTCAGCCAACCCCAAAGGTAAGATTGTAGCCTTATTTCCCAATAGCGTAAATTGATGGTTTCTACTTTCTGGTATACCACATTTCTGGGTTTTTCTTGGCATTTTTATAGGGCTTGTCCAGGATTAGAAAAACATGGCTGCTTCTGCCCAGAAACAGGACCATAGGTGTCCTCGGTTGTGTGTAGTCTTGCACCTAAGCTCCATCTAAAGGAATGGGGCTGAGCTGCAATACCCCACATAACGTGATGGCAAGTGTAGCATATTTTGGCAGCCATGTTTTTCTAATCCTGCCTTTGTTGTTGCTTTTAGTCTTACACTTTACATTTTATCATACAGTATCTTTGTTTTTATGCCACACTGGTTCTTTTTGTCCAGCACATGAACAGTAGAATATTGTGGAGACATTTCTGTTCATTAATATCATCCACAGTACTGCTACCACGCGGTGACCATGACGCGTTCACGCTTTCTTTTGTTACTTTATGTTGTATTTGTGTGTATTTACATTTTTCAGCAGTTCCCACTATGTAGAATTTAGAGACTAAAGCCTCATTCACACCTCAGGCTTTTGGTCAGTGATTTCCATCAGTGATTGGGAGCCAAAACCAGGATTGGAGCAACCACAGACATAAGGTATAAGGGAAAGATCTGCACCTGTTCTGTGTTTAGAGATGCACCTGGTTTTGGCTTAAAATCATTGATGGAAATCACTGATGTGAATGAGGCATA
The DNA here is from genome assembly GCA_033119425.1 of Bufotes viridis. Taxonomy (NCBI): domain Eukaryota; kingdom Metazoa; phylum Chordata; class Amphibia; order Anura; family Bufonidae; genus Bufotes; species Bufotes viridis. The sequence goes on from CM065592.1 coordinate 238,308,195, forward strand.
GGGCTCATGCACACGACCGTATTTTGTTTCCTTGTCCGTTCCGTTTCTTTTGCTGATAGGATGCGGACTCATTCATTTCAATGGGTCCGCAAAAAATGCGGACAGCACACCATGTGCATCAGTATGTCCGTTCCATAGCCCCGAAAACAAAAATAGAGCATGTCCTATTTTTTTCTAGTTTGCAGACAAGGATAGGCATTATTACAATGGATCCACAAAAAAAACGGATCCGCAAAAAAAAAAAAAGGAAGTTATACCAACATCATCTATTTTTTTGCAGATCCGCAATTTGCAGACCGCAAAACACATAAAATCGTGTGCATGAGGCCATAACCTGTGATTTTAGAAATGTCCTCTGCTCTGCTTATTCAGAACAACTGCCGGCATCCATGCTTTGTCAGTGGCATCAGCCACCTTAATGCCAAGCTTGGCTTAAAAACGATAAATCAGTTTTGTCTTGGTTCAGTTCATATTTTTCTTTCTTGTTGCAAGGTTTTTTTCTTGGGTTTTGGCTCAAACAAAAGTTTCAAGCTTTAAATGACACTTTCCACCATTTAAATTCAACTTTTTCTACTGTCAAAAAAATATTAATAAAACTGAAATGTGCTACTGGGCCTGAAGGAAAGTTAAATGCACAAAAAAAAGGTTTAGTGGCCCTGAAGCAGTTTGCCTATTAAATTGAGATGTGTCAACGCTTTACGCTTTCAATCATTATTAGACCAGGAAATATTAGGAGTTAGCAAATGGACTTGATTAAATGTATGTACTATTTTGTGTTTAGAGCTCCAATGCAGATCAATGTGTCTCCATGTGTCTCCAATGTGTCCTCCAGTAGTACAGTCTTCTACCAGAACCCAGACATCAGAAATTGGACTGGGGAGACACATCCCCAGTCCAATCCTTATGCCCAGACACTGATTCTGAGAATGACAAGATGTAGTTTGGTGACATTGCTATACAGGTGACTGCGCTCCACTGAAATCAGTGGAAACCCTCTAACCAGAGTACTGACAGGCCACATAAAGTTAAAGAGGACCAGTCACCTCTCTTGACATGTCTGTTTAAGTAAATTATTGTATTCCTTATGCAATAACAATTCTGGAGCATCTTTTCACATAACTGCCGCACCATTGCTCTATTATTCCTTCTAAAAGTACATGAATAAATGTATAACTGGGTGTTACCAATGAGTAGTGTGTCCCTGCACAGTCTGACACTGTCTGCACTGATCGGACTCCTCCATCTGGTAACACCCAGCTGAGCATTTATTCATAAACATCTAGTAGGGATAATAGAGGGATAGCGTTATAAGGATAAATGCTCCAGAATTGTTATTTTACATGGAATACAAATATTTGCTAAAACAGACATGTCAGGAGAGACGACAGTCCCTGTTTAAAGGAAAACTCTGGTGATAACAGGAATTTCCCATTGTACAAATTAATTAATTACTCCATCAAGCTCATATTATAAGCTGAATATTAATCAGTTGAGTTTGCATTGTAATCTGGCATCCAGAGGGAACCCTGAATCTGCATTGGTTGTTAATTCAGCATGGCCACTGGTTGTGGGAGATGGTGGATGAGGGGCATCAACAGAGGCAATGTCTCACTGCAAGAAATAAGAATAATAATGTGATACAGCAAATAATATTTTAACCTGTTAAATAAATTAAAAAACAGGATCAATTTGACCCTATCTGCGGGCGAGTAAATATATGTGTATATTCAATTAATTATTGCCTCGCTGGCATTTACGTGCCCTACTTGCCCCAGATACTAATTATTAAAACTTAGGGTCCTTTCACACTTGCGTTCTGAGGATCCGGCAGGCACTTCCGTCCTGCCGGATCCGTCAGAACGCAAGTCACCTGAAGCATTAGAAGACTGATCAGGATCCTGATCAGTCTTCGAATTGCTTTCAGGTTACTATGGCAGCCAGGGCGCTACTAGCGTCCTGGTTGCCATAGTAAGGCGAGGAGCGGGAGCGGCATGCACATTCCGTGCGGCTCCCGGGCGCTCTGAATGACGTCAGAGCGCCCCATGCGCATGGATCACGTGATCCATGCGATCACGTGATTCATGCACTGGGCGCCCTGACGTCATCCTGGAGCGTCCCGGGAGCCGCACGGAATGTAAGTATGCCGCTCCCCCGCTCCCTGCTACACTTTACCATGGCAACCAGGACTTTAGCGTCCTGGCTGCCATGGTAACCAGTCGGAAAAAGCTAAATGTCGGATCGGCAATGCGCCGAAGCGACGTTTAGCTTAGGTCGGATCCGGATTAATGCCTTTCAATGGGCATTAATTCCGGATCCGGCCTTGCGGCAAGTGTTCCGGATTTTTGGACGGAACAAAAAGCGCAGCATGCTGCGGTATTTGCTGCGTCCAAAAAACGTTCCGGTCCTGAACTGAAGTCATCCTGATGCATCCTGAACGGATTTCTCTCCATTCAGAATGCATGGGGATGATCCTGATCAGGATTTTTCCGGCATAGAGACCCGACGACGGATCTCTATGCCGGAAAAGAAGAACGCAGGTGTGAAAGGGGCCTAAACTTTTATTAGTTGCTTATTATATAAAATGAGAATAGCTGAAGTGCATAATTATAATACAGTGCCATGAGCAAGAGCTTCTTTAGTATTCCATATTGTACCACAGGAGAAGGTTGTAAGGGGTGTGCACTTCCCCAATTCCTTATTTTGGTCAGTTACTGTCACTGATTCTACTGTTTCCTATGAAGAGTTGTCTTCTAAAACTTAGATCCTGCCCCCCAACAGGTTTCACCAGCTTCATCAGGGGTATTGGGCAGATATAAAAGAAAAAAAAAAGCACTATTTTTTTTTACATCCAGCTGTTCATATATTATAAATCTTACCTATGTATTAAATATTAATTTCAGTGCAGTCAGATTTAGCACTTAGGATTTAGGACTTATACCAGTCACATAGGCCTAATGTTGAAATATAGTAATAGTATAATTACAATATATAATCAAACCTAAAACAATTTCCTTCTTTCTAGTATCCTCACGAAGTGAATGGAGCTCCCCTGTACCTCTATGAAGTGGCCACAGAATCAGTATGTGAATCTGCAGCACGGCTTCTTTTCATGAGTATTAAATGGGCAAAGAGTGTGCCAGCGTTTTCTACTTTGTCTTTACAAGATCAGGTAAGCGTTAAATCTTTACAGACCTGTTTGCATTGTCTTTATTTTTCTATCTTACTTTCTTTGCTTATGATTATTATGCCCTTCATTACTATGCAATTTACTAATAAGACTAAATTCTAAGACTAGAATCCCATATAGAAATTTTGCTTATAGGTAGAAATATAATAAAACACAAAAATAGTTTAAATATATTTAAAACCAGGTTAATTAGACTATACTACTACTATAATTTACATATTGGGATGCCACCGAAGTTTTGATTGTAATGTATAAGCAGGTGGTATTTTAAGAGTTAGTTCTGTAAGATATCAGATCAGTAAGGAGGATAAAAACAAAAAAATTACTATGTAAAATGCACTACAGAGTTACTTAAAAAAAAATGCCATTATATGTATGTTAAGACCAGATTTCAAACATCCATTGCAGAGGAAAGCTTTATCCTTTTCCTATGATTTGTTTCCAATTTAAAAAAAATAATAATATTTGAGGTAAAAAAAAATGTAAATGACATTGCAAATTAGATGCATGAATTTGGTTAAACTTGTAACAGTTTTAGGAACTACATGAATTACCATTAGTATCTCTGAAGATTTAGCATTATATAACTAGTGGTAATTTCATCGGTTTTCACTTTTTTTTTTAACTTGTGTTTTGACCATTTATCTGAACACCCAACCAAAAAGTAAACATTGTTGATTTCATTTTACTGATTCCTAATATAATGCTTTATCTCAGTTTCCAAATTTTAACATTTAATTATGCTGCATATTATCTCGCGTATAACAGTTCTATATAGACAGTGTTGTTCTTTGGATGCTGAGTATTTGTTTCCTTATATGAGAAAATTTGTAGTTTAGAGGCAATTTAGTTTGGAGGGGAACTATTAAAGACAGCTTCTTGTCTGATCTCCACAGCGCAGTGCATTCTCGGTATCAATAACAAAACATAATTGAGGTAAAATATTCAGCTCTAAAGAGTTCTAAAGAGCAAGCAAAGGGATCCTAAAATAAGAGTGGTATGCATGGCTGATGTGCTTCTAAACCTATCATTCATATTGTGTGGCAGCTGATGCTCCTGGAAGATGCGTGGAGAGAGCTATTTGTTCTGGGAATAGCACAATGGGCCATCCCGGTTGATGCTAGCACGCTACTGGCTGTATCTGGTAAGGACTGCTCAATTTAATGACTTTGTTGTAGAAATTAACATTAAAATACATTGCCGGGAATATGAACAACATGTGAAGAATAACAAATCCCATGTGAACAATAGACCATACCTGTCATTTATAAATCTATATTTAAATGCAAATAGTGTTGTCTTGTTGTATTCATAACTGCTTGTATCATCATTGAAATGCTAATCACTGTGTTTGTTATCGCCAAAAGGAGTACTTTATTATCATTTTCATAAAAATCGACACTGAAATAGTTTATACCCGGCTGACAGATACACGTTAAGTGGAAGAGATTTAGAGGGGATTAGAAATGTAAAACTATACATTTTAACTATGTTTTGATTTCAGGAATGAACAACGATAACACAGATACACAGAAGTTGAGTAAAATCATAGCTGAAATTCAGGCGTTGCAGGAAGTGGTGGCGAGATTTCGACAGCTTCGACTAGACGCGACAGAGTTTGCCTGCCTCAAATGCATTGTCACTTTTAAGGCTGGTACGTGGCTAATAGTCTGCATATAACTAGATTGAACATGTAAAAGTGCACTTAAAGTAAAAAAATAAATAAATAAGCAACTGCATCCAACTTCTTTTTTTTTTTATAATAAACCATATGACTATAAGTAATGCAGAAGAAAAATGTCTATTGTATCATGTTAAATTTATATAATTTGTTATATGTTGGCTATCAAAATTGTGATAAACACTTAGCTATGTGCAAGTGAAACATATATATGGTTTGTAATTTATAAATAATCATTTTTAAGGGGATCTGTCACAAGGTTTATGCTGGTCTGCCTAAGGACAGTATAAGGTAGTGACAGAGACCCCCAATTTCAGCTCTGTGTAAGCTGCATCAGAAGGCGAGTACAGAATACTTATATTCATAAGCAGCAGGCTCTCCTGCCCTCCTGCTGCTGATTGACAGCTTTCTCTCTATACTAACATAGGGAGAAAGCTGTCAATTGGTGGCAGGAGGAGCTAGAAGCTCATGAATACTGAGGTCTCAACTGTCCAGCACTTGGCTCCTACATCTTTTATAATTTTATCCTATTTCCTCCCCTTGGAAAGTCCAGACCCACAAACTCCTTTAATTGGGCTTTTTGTCCCAATTCTTGAAAAAAATGATAAAGACGTGTAGTAGCTCAGTGCATGTGGTTAAACTTTTTAGTACATGAGCATATTAACTGTATGAGTATAAATTTAAATAACCTGTGATATTAACATTGTAATATAGATAATATTAATTACCAGTTTGCAATATCCCATGTCTATTGGTTTGCTGTGTTACTGCATATTAATAGATTGTTATTCTTTCAGTCCCTACACATAGCGGCTCTGAACTGAGAAGTTTCAGGAATGCAGCAGCCATTGCAGCCTTGCAAGACGAAGCTCAACTCACTCTCAACAGTTACATACATAGCAGGTGACTAAATAACATTCAAGCTTAAAGTGATTTACTAAGCTAAATGCACCAATATGGTCTCAAGTGACATACATGCCTGACAACACATTTAAAATGTGTTTTAGACACTTTTTGCACCTCATTAGTGAATGGGGCATGGCTCAGAAGGAAGGAGTGTGACCTAGCGAGAAGCATGGTTTAACTCCCTAACAGTTTTGCCTGAGCTTGGGCAGCAGCGTGAGGAGGGCAGGGCTGCTTAAAGCATATCTCAGGCTCTGTATAAGATGCGCCTATTCCAAAACCCACAACATTCTTATTTTTCTAATGATATAATCTGTGGGGTAATATATTAGATTCCTTTCAAGTGATAATCCTTCTAATAAAAAAGGATGCTTTTTCTTTCCCCCTTGTAACGTCAACTCTTCCACTGCCTCTTCTCTCCGCCTCCAGGCTGGCTGAGATCACAGCCAGCTGAAGCCAGGGGTGCTTTAAGCCCTCATATTTTGGGCCTGGTCTTTTTTGAAAGCTGACAATCTAAGCATTTAAACAATGCCGAATAGCATTATATCTACATTGGGAGAGATAGCCTTTAAAATTAGGTCGAGAGTGACAGCAGCTGAAAATGAATGCAGACTTTCAGCAGTCTCACTACCAACCTAAATTCAATGTATACTGTGAAATATTTATTTAATATGCTATGACTATAAAACTTTCACTGATCATGGCGATTCAAGAAAACTAACATTTTCTGGTAAAAGCCCTTATAGGGCTGTAACATGTCATATAAAAAATCACTTAAAAGTCAGAAGCAGGATCTTGTATCTATCGAACATGACAAAATTACATTTCTCAAAATTACACTTTGGATAAAAACTTATACAGTGTGTTATCACTAGTGCACAGCCTAGACGGAAAAGTGAATGAGCCTGAGCTAGGGCATGGTGTAGTGGGAGCTCTGTGGCTAGTTAGACCTTTTATTGACTTCATAACTCAAATAAAAGCAATGTCAAATAAGCCACACCGAAATATCAATTACATACATACATTTTAAAAGGGTTTTCTGAGATTCAGATATTGATGACCTATCCTCAGGATAGGTGTGGTCTCTTCAAACCAGTGCCAGGTGTCATATCCTTGTGGATCTGATATTGATGACTTATCTTAAGGATAGGTCATCAGTTTCTGAATCTAGCAAAACCCCTTTAAAATGTACAAACTTTATTGATATTTGTGTGTCTTGTGCAAGTTTTTGGTGTAGCTTTTTTGACATTGCGATCTAGAAGCTGGTAAATGTCTGGGATATGAAGTCAATAAATACAGTGGGGATAATAAGTATTTGATGCACTGGCAGTTTTGCAAGTTTTCCTACCTACAAAGAATGGAGAGGTCTGTAATTTTTATCGTAGGTACACTTCAACTGTGAGAAACAGAATAAAAATGTTGTATGATTTATAAATAATTAATTTGCATTTTATTGCATGAAATAAGTATTTCATCACCTACCAAACAGCAAGAATTCTGGCTCTCACAGACATGTTAGTTTTTCTTTAAGAAGTCCTCCTACTCTGCACTAATTACCTGTATTAATTGCACCTGTTTGAACTCATTACCTGTATAAATGACACCTGTCCACACACTCAATCAATCACACTCCAGCCTCTCCACCATGGCCAAGACCAAAGAGCTGTCTAAGGACACCAGGAACAAAATTGTAGACCTGCACAAGGCTGGCATCGGTTACGGGACAATAGGCAAGCAGCTTGGTGAGAAGGCAACAACTGTTGGCCCAATTATAAGAAAGTGGAAGAAACACAAGATGACTGTCAATCTTCCTCGGTCTGGGGCTCCATGCAAGATCTCGCCTTGTGGGGTAAGGATGATTCTGAGAAAGGTCAGGAATCAGCCCAGAACTACATGGGAGGACATGGTCAATGACCTGAAGAGAGCTGGGACCACAGTTTCAAAGATTACCATTAGTAACACACTATGCCATCATGGCAAATCCTGCAGGGCATGCAAGGTCCCCTCATGCTTTATGGTCGGGATGGTGTTCCTCCAATTGCTGTGTTTGGAGGAAAAAGAAGGATGAGTACAACCCCGAGAACACCGTCCCAACCGTAAAGCATGAGGGTGGAAACATCATATTTTAGGAGTGCTTTTCTGCAAAGGGGAAAGGACGACTGCACCATATTGAAGGGAGGATGGATGGGCCATGTGAGATTTTGGCCAACAATCTCCTTCCTTCAGTAAGAGCATTGAAGATGGTTCATGCCTGGGTCTTCCAGCATGACAATGATTCGAAACACACAGCCAGGGCGACAAAGGAGTGGCTCTGTAAGAAGTATTTCAAGGTCCTGGAATGACCTTGCTAGTCTCCAGACCTGAACCCATTGGAAATCTTTGGAGTGAGCTGAAACACAATGTAGCCCGGTGACAGCCCTGAAACCTGAAAGATCTAGAGGAGATCTGTATGGAGGAGTGGAGCAAAATCCCTGCTGCAGTGTGTGCAAACTTGGTCAAGAACTACAGGAAACCTCTGACCTCTGTAACTGAAAACAAAGATTTATGTACCAAATATTAAGTTCTGTTTTTCTATTGTATCAAATACTTTTTTCATGCAATAAAATACTAAATAATTATTTCAAAATCATACAATGTGATTTTCTGGATTTTTTTTTTAGATTCTTTCTCTCACAGTTTAAGTGTACCTCCGATAAAAATTCTTTGTCAGTGGGAAAAATCGGCAGTGTATCAAATACGTATTTTCCCCACTTTATCCCAGAGCACCCATCAATAAAGGCTGAATCATTATCTCCTCAGGCCCTGCACTAATCCCTTTACACTGTCAATTTTTTTAAATTATTCTATTCTACTCATTTTGACCTAAAAAAAAATAATTTATCATTCCATTCTACTCATTTCGACCTAAAAAATCATTTATTATTGACTTGCTTACTTGATTATTGAAAATGTTCAACAGTTTTCCTTCTACAGCTTTCAATGCAGGTGTAGACTACCCCACTGCTTCAAACTGAATCCATCAGAGAACTGCTCCCTTGGCTTGATCTGTAGCCCTTATGTGTACTTAAAAGCTCATGCATACTCATTCAAGCCATATTCGTATCAGTTTGATGAAAATTTTGCTATAATTAGTGTTTATGAGCTGTCAGGAGTTGAAAGATAAGGGATACAGATCTAGCTGTCAGAATAGATACCTGACAGACTCTGAAGCAGAGAACCTGCTAGTCTGCAGATGGAAAGATATGTGCATGTAGACATAGAGATAAGTGGAATGTGGAATGTTAAACTTTTATGTTTAGGAACTATTTTCTGCTTGGGTCATAATTTTAGCCACAAATATGAATTGTACGCATTTTTATGAAAAACTACAAATTGATTTTGTAAAATCTCATAAAGGTGCTTTTGTGTATAAAGTACAAAGTGCCATAGTAATAATGTGCCAGGTGTCTAATTACATAGAGGGCACAGAAATGTCCCTCAACTGCATTCCACTGTAATTATTGAGTCTCCCAGAAATATTACATAAAAACAACTTTTATTTCATATCCCACAGAACAACCATATATTCCCACCTGCATAAATGCTTATTTTCTACTATTTTTTGGGTTGCTAGGGAAGGACAATTAACCAGAAAATAGGTGATGTATTCTGTGGGTACCCTGATTTAGAGATTAGTGTCCCAATAAGTGTCTATTCAGTAACGAGAACCAAAACATATTCCTTAGCACAGTATATGTAGAATGGGTCCACCCATGTGGTGACTGGTGTCCTATCCACCTAATCCCCCCTTAGTGCAGGTCAATTGTAAAGCACTGAAAGATACTTCTGTAGGGGGGTGTAAATCCAGGGTTGGCCGACAACCACCACTTTACTGGTGATCTTCTACCGCCAGTGTGTATTTAGGTGGTGGGGTATCACATTGTGTATTTTCGTCCAGTGATCTTTTAATAATTTAAAACATTAAAGATATTGAAATCTCCTTCAAATGAGTTGCCTACTTAAAGAGGTTTTCTAATTTTATATAAAGCATGATAATTGTAAACCAAAAAGTACTGTGACTCTTGTTTATTTTCGCACTATAGTCAAGATCTGTACTGACAGTCAGTAAATAGGCTTAGGCAGGGTGCTGAATCTCCTTAACGAAAACAGTCCTGTATAGAGACCTACTAGAAGCACTTGGGAGAAGTATCTCCCAAGGAAGAGAACCATTTAGCAAGCGCACCTCTGGCTCAAAAGTGGAAAGTGGCTCACTATGAGTCAAAATCCGACTTTAAAACAAGCCTTGGGATTTCACAAGGGAATATAGCCAAGCTTGGCTATAGTCTTTTTCAAATCCCATGGCTTGTTGGAAAGTCGGATTTTGACTCATAGGGAGCCATTTCCAAGATGTAGCGCTGGCGAGATGGTTTTCTTCCTTTGCATATTCTTTTCCCATGGAGCATTGCCAAAAAGTCTCCATACCATGGAGAACTTCCAATAAGTTTCCATGTACGACTGATCTCTTTAAGGCGAATCAGCACCCTGCCTAAGCTGCATTCAAGGCATCACACCCAGCCAGCATCCTACTCTGTAATAATGAGGGACAAGCACCCCAAAACAGCTGTCTACGGATGGCTATCTGGCTTGGCTATATTCCCTTGTTAAATTTCAAGGATTGTTGGAAAGTTAGATTTTGACTCATAGGGAGCCACTTCCAAGAGATGGCGCTGGCAAAATAGTTCTCTTCCTTGGGAGATAAGTACCTCTTTGCAGTCAGTAAATAGAAATATTACCATCCTGAAAGTGTGCTGCTCACACAGTTGCAGGGGTTTGTCAAGTATATCAGTGCTCATTCCTGTAAGGAGACTTAACACGTTGTAGACAGTTTTTAAGACTTTCAGTGAGCAAGATGAGATCTTGAAAATGTCATGCTAGATATATATACAGTATACGTTATTTCTCACAAAGCTATGTTCCTTTTATATGTATTTCACAGATATCCTACACAGCCTTGCCGATTTGGGAAACTTCTACTGCTCCTACCAGCTTTACGGTCTATAGGCCCATCTACGATAGAAGAAGTTTTTTTCAAGAAAACTATTGGCAATGTGCCAATCACGCGACTTCTTTCAGATATGTATAAATCCAGTGATATCTAACATGGAAGACTTAAATGGTTTACACTTATACAGAAGATTGACTACAGGTAGATACATTACTAAGTAATAAGACTCAAGGACACAATTAATGTGTAGACTTTTTTTTCCAAAAATAGCCATCATATTGATGTGCATGCTACCAAACTATAATCTACCACATATTGTAGTCAGTTCTGTTTTGCCTATAAATCCAGGAAATGCATTAAGTCAAAGGCCCTGGAAACTGAAAGTGTACATAAAATACAATGTTTTGTCATGAACATATTTGACCCCCATGGTAAAGTTCAGAGTCTACAGGAACTGGAGAGAAACCACCCATTCAAGGACATATTTAATAGGATTGATGGACATGTTATAATACATCTATATTTCATACAATCTTGGACCAATTCATCACAATCACTGGAAGCATCTATTTTGGACTTGAAATCTCATATACGGCAATTTTTTACCTGCACATTGAACAAGACGATGATTCTATCAAAACCATAGGCTATAAACCTGTTACCATTAGGTGTATGTTCATCTGTGAGCACCATTTACAATATATACATAAATGCATTGTATGTAAAAGGTTTAGCAACTTTATAAATGCACTGTATTATTTACTGTATATTTTACCGGTCCCAATTTATGCCTGCATTACGTCCAAGAGCCACTTTTTGTTGTCAGAGGAAACAGTCAGGAAGCTTGTTGTCAGAAATAGCTTTACTAGCATAGGCAGGGCTCACATATATCAGTTGTGTCCAGCCATTTGTTTTATACTGGGAGCTGGACACAACTGATATGTGTATGTCCACTTTAAAGGGGTTGTACCATCTCAGATATTGGGGAAATGTTGCATAGAATATGCCCCCAATGTCTGATTGGTGCGGGTGCCACTTCTCACCCGCACCTATACTTCCAATGGAGCCAGCAAAGTCACAGAAGGCGCACTGCACATGTGCGGCTGCCCCCATTCATTCCTATGAGAGTGTTGAAAATAGCCGAGCACTCGCCTATTTCCATCAGCCCAATAGAAGTGAATGTAGTGGTGGCCGCGCCTCCCATTCATTTAAATTGGACTTTTAAACATTTCAGTGTTCCCATAGGAATGAATAGAGGGCGGCCTCACATGCGCATTGCACTCTCCGGGACTTTGCCAGCTCTGTTTTAAGCACCGCTGTGGGTCCGAGAGGTCCTAGCTATATGCCCCCAAATTCTCAGATGGTACAACCCCTTTAAGTACCAGTCCGGCATTATAGATGTAAAGCGTCAGACAGAAATATCTTGCATGCTACGTATTTCTGTCTGGTGCTATCTTACATTCAGCATCAAAAGTGATGCACCAGATGATATGAATGACCCTGTAGAAAACTATGGGATCGGTTCCAGCATCGGTTTCCTTTCAGTGTCTCTGTACCACAATAAAGAGAAACTGAAATGAATGGCCAGATATATGTGAAGCCGGCCTTAGCAGACCTCCTATAGACAACTTGTTATTTGCTATATCAAATGACTGTTCATAGCCTGATGTAAAGACACTTCTCACCACCAGAAAAAGCTACGTGCAGATATTGAGCCAGCAGGGATTGCTTGGAGACTTGAGCTCTGAAGTCTACAGAGTAGTGAATGCTGCTCTGCAATATGATACAGTCTGTAATACAACCTCTTTACAAAGTTACTCAACTTTTTATGTAGATTCATTGTAAAATGTGGTTCAAAGCTGTACTCTTTATGGATAGATCTTGGCATGGTGGGTAAAAAACTAATATCACAGATTTCAGTGGAGCTGTGTTCTCCAGTGGTGCGTCAGCAGAATTGCCAGCAGATCTCTCTGGGGTAATTTGATTTATGAGTACATCTTATCACTTCCATTACTGTGTTGGTTCAAGCTCATAATAGACGTGTCTAGTCTAATTAGACATTTTATATACTGTACGTTCATGCTAGCAAACAAGTATGGGGGAGGCCAAAAGCACTGTTACTATTTACTAGCACGTGAGGTCTTGTTTCCACAAACGTTTGAATATTTCATTCTTAAATATACAAACTTGGGAAATAATTACCGGGTATTTAAAACAAAATTGCCCCATTTACTGGGCCATTAAAAAATATACAATTCACATATAGACTTTCCAAACATGTAGGACAGCGCTGCCTTAGAAGCGGTTTAATAGTTGCTTTCTGTTAAGTTTATGGTGAGTGATTAGGGTCTAGCACTAAAAAAAATCAGCACTTCGACTATCATAGACAAGTAATATGGTTCTTGTACAGTGTCCTCTAATTGTGAGCTGAGAGTTGTACTCATTTCTTTACAGAGAATAAAATATATTGAATTTCAGTAACTGATGCTGTTTCTAAGGATGATCATTTTTTTCTAGTGTTTTTACAGCAGCAGTTTTACAGGTGTGTGACAGTAAAGTGCTAAATCTAACAACTGAATTTTTTTTTTAAACTAAATCAGTTTTAACTCTACGGTCTCTAAAACTGGTTCTAGCCATAAACTCATAGTCATGAGTAGGGATGAGCGAATCGAACCAGAGTTCGGGAAAAGGTTTTTAACAGTAGAAATTAATTTTTTAAGTTATTACCCGAAGTCTCGCGAGACTTCCCGAAGTAATAACTATCTGAGCCAATGCATTCTAATCCTGTAAAGAGCGCTCACTCCGTACAGTATTTAAACAACCTTTTATGCGAATCGACTTTGGATGTTTCATCCGAAGTCGATTCGCTCATCCCTAGTCACGAGCAAGATTACAGATGAAAAGGTTGAAGATATACAGTATTTAAATACTATGACGCTTGAGAAGACAATCAATAGATTTATATTTAATCCCTTCATGACTGTGCCATTTTCTGTTTTTTTTTTGGTTTATGTTTTTCACTCTCTGCCTTCCCAGACCCATAAGTTTTTTATTTTTCCATTCTCATAGCCATATAGGGGCTTGTTTTTTTTACAGGAAAAGTTGTACTTTCTAATGGCTCAATTTATTGTTGCATTCTCCGGGTCAGTACGATTTCGAAATCAGATTTATATAGTTTTAATTGCATTTGAATACTGAAAATAATAAAAACTTTGGAATTTTTTTTTTTTTTGCATCGCCATATTAAGACCTCAATAACTTTTTATTTTTATGTGCGTGGAGCTGTGTGAGGGTTCATTTTTAGTGGAACAATCTGTACTTTTTATTAATAACATTTTAGAGTATGTATGACTTTTAAGGCCTAATTCACACGTCCGTAGTGTGTTTTGCGGAAACACAGAAACACGAATCCGCAAAACACGGACGGCTGCAAAGTGCATTCCGCATTTTGCGGACCGCACATTGCTGGCACTATATAGAGAATGCCTTTTCTTGTCCGCAATTGCGGACAAGAATAGGACATGTCCTATTTTTTTCCGGAAGCGGAAACACGGATGCGGAAATGCGGATGCAGACATTACATAGTGTGCTGTCCACATCCATTCCTGCCCCTTTGAAATGAATGGGTCTGCAACCCTTCCACAAAATTGCGGATGGGATGCGGATCCATTTTGCGGACGTGTGAATTAGGCCTAATTCAATTCCTTTTGGGAGGTAAAGTGACAAAAAAGGGTGCACCATTTGCTTTTAATAATACGGGTGTTTTCGCATGTGGCGATGTCTATGATGTTTATTTTTTAATTATTTCTTTTCATTTTAATTTTGGGGAAAGGAGGTGTGATTTGAATTTTTATATATTTTTTAATATTTTTAAAACTTTTTTTTTTACATTTTCTTTGTAAACTTTTTAATAGTTCACCTAAGAAACTTGAACAAACAGTCATTGGATTTATTCTATCAGGGACTCCAATGCAGGAGAATTTCACTGTGTTCCTATGGATCAAGAAGACCAAGGCTGACACACACACACCATCTGGCTCCCCCGATCCCCTCAAGGGGGAGCTGTTCCATGCCAGCAAGCGCGTACTCCTGGGTTTTTGAGATCCCAGATGCTGTGATCACATTTGACTATGGCATCTGAGTGGTTAAATGTGTGCAACCAACGTTATCATCAATTGTATACATAAGCCCCAGGTATCTGCTATTTAAAACAGAATGCACCTGGTGGCTATGGTGCTCACAAGCGAGTGCCATATTTAAAGGGGTTCTCCGGGAATTAAGAAAATTAAAATACTTAAAGTATAACTGTCAATTTTTTTTTCTTTACTATTGGATTTTGGTGATTAATATCACCTTGTTGGCCCTGTTTTAATTTCTGATTGTTTAATAAATAATGCCTAAAAGCCACCTAAAAGTCCCCAGTATTGGCTATTTTTACCTAAAATTAAAATCAGGTTGCTATGCTCCTTCCGTCTACCAGATGAGGACAGAGCACACTGCGTGCACTGGGAACTGATAGTGAGTCAACATTGTAAGGGAATGTATAAAAAGCCAGGTTCTTCCTGACAGGAGATAACAGTACTGGGCTGTGTGTGTGAACTTCTCCACATGCCTGTGCTTGGCAGACACTCCCTTAGCAGTGCAGGAGAATGTAGAGCCCAGGGAGATATGCCCTCTGCTCAGTGTATAAATGAAAGCCTTATCTGATAAGAGGAGAGCTTGTAAGAGGACTATAGGCTTCAGCCAGACCTGGGAACTTCACTGCAAGACCCCCCTATACAGTGCTGGTCTTCACTAACTTCACTGCAGGCATCCTATGGATTAGCCTCAGGGCTGAGGGCGGCCATTTTAACAGAATAGTGAAATTGCAGTTTTATGCAGACTGGTTGCTAAGGGCTGAATCTTATTAAATATGGGGTAAGTAAGTCTAATAGTTATTGATTCAGGAATATTATCATATTAGTAACTACATATATGAAAACTGAAATTAGGGTCTAAATGTGACAGTTATCCTTTAAATATTGCTTTATTATAAATATATTATCAAATACCTTTCATTATTTATAATGGCTCGTTTTGTCTGGGGAGCAATCATCAGAGGAAACAAAATGGCCACTGTCCCATTAGTTCACAAAAACCTGTCCTGATCACACATAAGGACAAGTTACTTTACAACACTGAGGTAAAAAGCTGCCTCCTCCTCTCTACTTGTCAGGGATTATGATCCTGAATACAGATGATAAGAACTTTAGCTGAATCTCTGGGGAATTTAGTTCATGAGGTAAATGAAGTACAGAGAGGACGGACAGGACAGGCTGTGGCAATGGAGACGCTAAATAAGTGCTGCTGCTGATTAGTCACACCTCACCCTACTCTCATGTCTTCTCATCATCTCCATTCTCACAGAGATTCACCTGTATTCAGGATCATGATTCCTGACAAGCAGAGCAGAGAGGAGGATGAGGCAGCACCATGGCTCATTGTGGTGAAGTAACTTGTCCTCCTGTGTGATTAGGACAGGTTTTGTGTGTACTGATAGGACGGCGGCCATTTTATTTCTCGTAATGATTGCTCCCTAGACAAAACAAGCCAATCTAAGTAATGAAAGGTATTTGTGAATATATTTATTATAAAATAATATTTAAGTATTTTCATTTTTTTAATTCCTGGAGAACCTCTTTAAATACAGAACTCCCATTTTACATTTACGTTGGGCAGTCGGGAAGGGGTTAAGATGATTATGAGAATTTTTTTTCTATATAATGCATATCTATCATAAACCACATAAACCTGCATACAATATGTACCCAAGTGTGTTACATCACTAATCTAGAATTAAAATAGTGCTCTATGCTGTTTATTAGCGTAAGCCACTTGCGGTCTAAAACTCCATTCATTTCATTATGGGGCAGAGTAGGAGATTTGACTTACAGCAGTCCTTTACTTCCTCCCTGAAGGAGCAGACAGACATCAAGTGACAGGTAGGTAGATAGAACAACTTCAATATCTTACCTGAACCAGTAATTTTAAGCTGCTTGTGTCTGTAAGCCCTCCTGCACAGGACCGTATATTTCTTCTGTTTCCGTTCCATCTTTTTTTGCGTTCCGTTTGCGGTCCGTATGCGGAACCATTCACTTCAATGGGTCCGCAAAAACAACGGAAGGTACTCCGTATGCATTCCGTTTCCGTATTTCCATTCCGTTCAAAGATAGAACATGGTTCCATTCAAGGCAATGGTTCCGCAAAAAAAAAACAGAATGCATCTGGATTGCATCCGTATGTCTTCCGTATCCGTTCCATTTTTGCAGAACCATCTATTAAAATGTTATGCCCAGCCCAATTTTTTTATGTACTTACTGTTTAAACATTATTGTATGCTTCCGTTTCCATTTGTGATCCGCAAAAAACAGATTACAAACGGAAACCAAATGGAAAAACGGAACGGCAAAACAGAATGGAAGTGTAACGGAAACACTACTGAAACAAAAAAACTGAAAAATAAATCTGTTTAAAACGGACCACAAAACCATACGGTCATTCATTTTCAATGGGGCCGGAAGAGATGTGGACAGCACACAGTGTGCTGTCCGCATCTGCATTTCCGGTGCGTACCCCCAATCTTTCGGTCCGTGGTTCCCCAAAAAAATAGAACATGTCCTATTCTTGTCCGCAATAGCGGACAAGAATAGGCATTTCTATAGGGGTGCCATCCCGGTGTATTGAAGATCCGTAATCTGCGGATACGCAATACAGAACGGACTTGTAAACGGACCCTAAGGCTGAGTTCAAACTTCAGTTATTCGTTCAGTAATTTCCAACAATTAGGCTACATTCACACGAACGTGGTGTTTTGCGGTCCGCAATTTGCGGATAAATGTTTCCGTATATTGTTTGTTAGAAGTTTCCGTTGTTCTTCAGCAATATGTCCGTGTTTCCGCAAAAAAACGGACGTTGTGTTTTAGTATGTGTTCCGTTTTTTGCGGACCACAAAAAAAAGGAAGGAGGAATTTGTTTAAATTTCAGTAGCTACACCCCTGAAACTGGTATATAAGTAGGTCACCTGAGTGTTTGGTGTCCATTTTCTCTTGCTTTTTAGAGCATAGAGAGCTTGGTTTGATTCCATTACTTGGTTCGCAGTTTCTGGCTTTTTTTCACCATGGAGGTCGACTCTGAGGATGAGGTTCTACTGCACTAGCTTCTTTTTCGGTGATACGGCCAGCAGTCATTGGGGCTGGTTGAGGAACTGAGGAGGAGGAGACTCTGGGTTCACCCCATTGTTTTTAAACGGTACAGCTTCTTTCACATCCTCCACACTGATCTTCGTCAGCACTGAAGAAGTTCTTTGGTTTCAGTCGGATGTCAGTGGCTAACTTTGATCGCCTGCTGTCGTCTATCCGTCCTGACCTCACTTTCCAGGACACCAACATGAGGCGCAACATTTCTCCAGAGGAAAGGCTACTTCGTCACACTGAGGTAAAATGTTTGTTAGGTCATGTACATTTCAGTGTGTGTTCCCTGTACATGTTGTGTAAATGACTTTTCATTCTGCATTGTTTATTTATTTTTATTTTTTTTATTTTTTTGGGGGGTGTCTTTGGAGTTTCCTTTTTGTTATGGCGTTGGTTGTGCTTGTTTGTGCATCCAAACCATGTTCATGGCATGTAGTTTTGATAGTTTGACTTCAGATTGTTGCCTGTGCATTGCCCTGCTTCACATGTAGCATATTCCACAGCCTTTCACTGAATGAATGTATGTGTTGCCGACAGTGCATATGTTCTGTCTTTGCTGTACTTGCTATACAGCAGCACAAACCTGTCACATCCAGGGCCTCCCAGGTGATGTCTACTCTAATGTAGATCTACTCTGTTATTATCGTCTCCATTTGGTCCGTACAACTTTTTTCAGCTGCCTCGTCTCTGCAAAGTGTAACACACAGACATCTTAGTGTCCTTACATTTCTATCATCATTCCCCAACCTGGAGTCCCCACGGTGTTATCCTGCTACTCGCTGTGCCCCCCAATACCCCCAAATACCATACTAAAGAAATAACAGTGCCATACAGACAGTCCCCCCATAGTAATAGTGCTCCTAATAGTCCCACCAATATTAATTCCCTTTTAGAATGCCCTCATAAGTAATAGTGCCCCCAACAGCGATAATGCTCCCCAAGAGTTCCCCCATTAGGAGAAGAGCCCTCCAATATTAATAATACCCTCACAGAGCCCCCAGTAGAAATAAGGCACCCTATTTTTTCCCCAGTGGTAATAAAGCTATCTACAGACCCCTCAGCAGTAATAAGGCCCCCATAGTGCTCTTAGTAGAAATAAGGAGGATCTATAAGTCCCTCCTATAGAGCCTCCAGTAGTAATAAGAACACCTAATGTCCCCTGGATTTATAATGCCCCTACAGTGCCCCCTGTATTTATACTGCCCCCTACTGTTATAATGCTCACCCTGAAGTCCACCTGTATTTATACTGTCCCCTACTGTTATAATGCTCACACTAAAGTGCCCCCAGTATTTATACTGCCCCCTACTGTTATAATGCTCACCCTGATGTGCTCCGAGTATTTATAATGCCCCCTGCAGTGCCCCCTGTACTTATATTGCTCCCTCCACCATACCGTCCTATGAATATAACATCAAGCAATCTCTCCTGCCCCATCCAAAATACATTCCTATGTAAATAACATCACTCCCCTTCCTTTAGCCTCTCCAATACACAGTCCCCTGTAAATCAACATACAGTCCCATGTAAATAACATGACCCCCTCCCCAGCCACCTCCAATACACAGTTCTATGTAAATAATATCCCTACCTTTAGCCCTAACATACAGTACAGTCCCGGTTAAATAACCACAACTCCCAACATTCCTCTGGTTTTTCCTTCACTTACATCTCCTGGTGTAGCAGACATCACCACAGCTTCTTCTCCCCGGACTTCTCCTCTTTACTGCTATCCTCTCCTACACTGGTCACATGATGGTGACATCATCGCAAGTCCTTCTTAACCACTGCCTGTTTTAATGGTCACATGACCTGTGATGTCACCACAGGTTCTTTAGCTCTTCCAGTGCATTAGATTCAATTGTATTGCAATCCTGAGGATAGTAATACAGTTGTATCTAGCTGGCATGCGGGACATTCGGGGCCTAGGACAAAACATCAGGGGCCCAGGCCCAGAATGTTTTAACCTAGCAACGCCTCTGCTAGATAGCATCACAGCTTGTTGTCTTCCACAATGCGGTTATCGTCCCCACAATGTGGTGAGTGTGATGCTTTTTTTCTCGTAATAATGTTTGACAAATAAATGTGTGTAATTTTTTTTTCAACAGAGATTCTTTGCAACTGGCAATTCATTTGCTTCCTTGCATTTTGAGTTTCTTTTTGGGGATTTCAAAGATTTCTCGGATCGTGGCGCATACTTGTGAAGTCATCTGGCTGCAACTCTGAGAGACAGTGATGCCACAGCACAAAGCACAGGATTGGCTTCGATTTGCTGAGGGCTTTAATTTGTCAGTGCAGTTCCCAAACTGCATTGGTGCACTGGATGGCAAACACATTCGTGTTAAGAAGCCTCCTTACTCAGGGACCCGATTCTTCAATTATAAGCAATATTTTTCAATAGTGCTTTTGGCGTTGGCCGACAGTAACTACAATTTTATAATGGTTGATATTGGGGACTATGGGAGCACATCGGATGCTCGCATCTTTTGTGGTGCTAGAATGGTTAAGCAGCTTTATGCCAATCAGCTTGCCCTGCCAGAGCCTACAAGACTGCCCGGATCTGCTGGTCCACCGGCTCCATTTGTGGCTGATGAAGGGTTTGCATTGACTCCTCATGTTATGTGGCCTTTCCCAAGATGCAGTTTGGATGTCAAAAGGCGTATATTCAACTACCGGTTGACTTGTGCCCGTCGGTATGTTGAGTGCGCTTTTGGAATACTCTTTACCAAGTGTTGGGTGTTTAAGACAACCATACAGATAGATCTGGACCATGCCACCCTGGTTGTTCAAGCTTGTGTTATTCTACACAACATCACCAGGATTCACAATGCTTCCTCGGATGTTGACCAGAGTGAAATTCCAACATTCCCTGGTGTTGGTTTGGATCTGAGGCTGCATAGACGACCTGGTACTGCAGGCATTTTAATTCGGGAACTTTATGCAGACTTCTTTATCAGCCCCGAGGGGGCATTGCCGTGGCAGGTGGAGGCAATTTGTGGCAGTCTTTGATATCTTCTGTGCTATGTAGTGTTTCTTATTTTTGAAGACAGTTTATTATACTTTATATGTGAATTAGTGTAGGGACTCGCAAGAGACTGAGGACCCTTGACGTGGGCTTGCGGGCTGAGGTGTTTTGGAAAAGCAAATTTCAAATGTCTTTAGAGATGTGTTATTTTAGTTTAAACAGTACGGTTGTAAGCATCACTTTTGACATTTCTCTATGGTCCAAGATACCTTCTAATACCTCATTACAAACGGACATATTTCTCTGTATGAATAATAAAGGGATATGGGTACAGTGTTGTTGTTTTTTTAGGTTAATTTCTCAAACATAAGTTAATATCTTACATGCTAGGCAGTGATAGGTATCCTCTGGCACTCGTACAGTGTTTATCCTCAAACTCTAATCATGTTTGATTATTTTGTATAGAGTTTCGAGAAGAGGCAACCAAGGGTACATATTGGGATATGTATTTATTACATAGCTGGAGTTCCAGAGTTTAGCCAGAACAGATATCTATTGCTTGTAAAATTAATTGTCAAATGCTGATGTGCCATTTTCTAACACAAAAGTGGTATTGGTGCTACTTTTTTACAGGCCCAAACGTTGGCCCTGTCCTTTTTGTGAACAACATCATTTGTAAAAATATGATTTTAAACATTATGTTGGGGTAAATGTCCCTTTACAGGGGACAAAGATCTAGCAGATTGGCATGAATGAAGGGTTCATTCACGACAATCTGCTAATTAGTATAGTAGGATAGAAGAGCAGGATTTACATGTAGTGATTGATGACAGCTTCTCAAGAGTCGGTTGAGGGGCACTTGCTAATCCTATTGCTGTTCCACCAAATTTCTTCCCTGCTGCATATTGAGGGTGAAACGCTGATCTTTTGTCCTTTTGCAAAGTTTAGATAAATGAAATCCCAACCATTTGGATTGGTTATAAGGTCATTGTTGTTGTAGATACCACACCAGATGATTTCAAAAGAACGTCACTCTGAACGCTTGTTGGCGACACCAAAACAGATGATTACTATCACAAAATCCTGTTATACACAAACACTTTTCATTAGAGAAAGCATACACATTAGTTGTCCATCTTGGCAATTGTTTGCTTGCTGCCAGAGGATCGTGCTGCTGTAACATGCAGAAATGTCTTCCCCAGGCAATGGTGCAATTGATTGCTAAGCCATTGAAAGCTATAATGCGCCAGAGTGCTTTAAAAGTGGCAAATGACGCCATGTCCAAGGTGTACAGTTTTGGTCCCAAAATGAACCAATTGAAGGCTAACAAATGGCACAAGTGATTGGTTGGCCCTATTGTGTTGATGATATTGTATGTAATTGCATCATTATACTCTTTTGGTGAGCAGGGCCTGTCCGCCAAAGAAACGTTTCTCTCCCCAAAAAAAGGTGACTTAATTTGCCATGATTCAAGGGTCTTCATTCCAGAAATTGAAATTTAGAACTGGCAAAGAAACTTAAAAGCAATTGGTAATAAGCGTTAAGGCAAACACTTGTTAGCAATGCTACCCCAAAGCTTGCCCACATCTAACTTAGGACAGAAAATGTTTTTATGTGTAAAATAAAACATAGAACAGTAGTCAATTTGTTGTGACAAGCTTTTAAATAAGCCAAGGTCATCAATATACAACAAAAATAAACAGAAATTACAATTAGAATATAAACTTAAAATAAAAAAAATTATGGCTCCATTAGTTCGCACGTGAAGCAGTGCGGAACATAAGATGGAGCTGGGTGAACATTGCCTGAGTCAGACCCCCCTGACATAACTGGGCCACTATTTTGCTCCTGGGGATATGGTTGATAAGCTTCAGCACCCATTTCATGTCGAGGCTGCTTCCCATATGGTGGATGCTGGCCATATGGTGGCTGCTATGGAGGAGGTGGTGGGGCAAGGACTTGGCGCCTGATGTTATTAATCAGGGCCACAATATCCCCTTGGTATGGAGATGAAAAGGTCTCCAGTACCATCGCAAGTGATGCCATGCAGGGACTCTGTCATTGAGGAGGCACCTGTTTAAGCAATGGGGCCAGCGCCTTCAACATTTTGACCTTTGGCCCCTCAGTCTTCTTCTGGGCTAGGTACTCCATGACCTGACTTTCTATTATCTCACCAACACCTAGACCAGAAGAAGCCTGAAGGGCAGTCCTGCGTCTTCTGGGAGGTAGTGGCCTTGGTGGTGCCTCTGGACTGGTGGGTATTTGCACTGAGCTGGGTAGGTCCTCCTCCTGCATGGATTCCTGCAGCGTAACACTTGAACTTCCCTCTGTGGTCTAGAGTGGCACTCCTTCAGCAGTGGGAACATCCGAAGCTTCGCCCCCTGGTTCATCCAGGCTGTCTAGAGTTCTAAAGGACAAAATAAACCAAAATAAACTTTAGAATGGGACTGTTTAATTTTGGTTAAGCAAACCGAGTGAGCATGGTGTTGCAGTTTAGCGTGTCATATGGAGAAACACAGTACACATACTGTATTTGATTTAAAAAGCATGGAACGTTTGGCCAATATGTATGCTCCACACTACCTACTGAGTCAAAGCCTGTTGCCAACATACCCATGCTGAAATTATGGTCATTAGCACAGGTCCAATCAAAGCCATTGGCCTATGCTAGGCAACGCAGGGCAAGGGGATGCATGTGAGAGTCACATATGCTAATGCTTCATTTATGCATGTTGAATGTATTTAGGAAGGGGTCAAGTACATTATTTCAAGCTGTAACCCTACCCAACACCATTATACCCATTGTAGTTTTACAACAATGTTTTTTTGGAATACACAAAAAGATGCACAACATAGTTTCCAAAATATGCTAATGGAGTTTAAAGGTCCATTCCACATAAAAACATTGATTACGAATATTGTTTCAAAAATAATCAAATGTCTAAATATCATGTCATCCCAAAAAACTGTGAAACACATTTTCAGTGGTTGTTTGCCAAAGAAACAAGACCAATCTTATTTTCCATACAAAATATTTGCCACACTCAAGCCCGCTATGCCGTAACAAAAAAAATGTAGGTTGACAAGATATGTCATGTCCAAACCACTAGCAGGGGAATTTCACAAATGTTTGCCAGTAGGAATGACTTAGTTGGCCAAAGCAAACAAGCAGATGCCACTTTTCAATTTGACAAGCTCCTTTGAAATCTTAAAGGCGCTATATTACAGTTTGCTGCAGCCAACAAAGCCACTTCTACGTTACACCATTTTGAAAAATGACTACAATTTTGCTACTGCATTACACAAAAGCAATCACAGATGAAAATATAATCGTCAGGCCAAAAAATATACTATTTAGGGACCAAGCCGCTTGTGATAAAAGGCCATTTAGGGACAAAAGGGGATTTGAAGTACATCACAAATGTTTTACGGAAAATATGTAGGTGCATGGGCAAGCTTGATAATTTTGACAGTGCTTAGGTCATATCTGAAGAAAGATGATGGAATGGTCCCATACAATTCACATGGTGATGCCTTAGTTAAAGGGCATCTGTCAGTTGATCTGTCCCTATGACCCTGCCTGACGTGTTGAATGTGCTCTTAGCATCTGTGTTGGCTCCATGTTCATTTGTGGCCACATTGCTGAGAAAAATGAAGTCTTATTAGATACAAATGAGCCTGTAGCAGCAACGGGGGCGTTGCCAGTACACCTAGAGGCTCTGCTCTCTCTGAACATGCTGCCCTCTCTGCACTTTGATTGAAAGGGTCAGGTGTGATTACGTTTACACTGCATGCCTCTGACAATTCAAGCGCAGCAGAGAGAGCAGAGCCCTTATGTGTAACAGCAACACCATTGTTGCTCTTACAGGCTCATTGCCATCTAATAAAACTTCTTTGGAAACATAAATACAGACACATATGCACATGGGACCAATGCCTTCAGCTGCCAAATGCACATGTAACAGGTTAGGCAGTATCATTGGTACAAATGCGCTGACTGATGCTCTTTATTAATCCATCTGTTCAGAGATGCAGAGATGAAATGGTAAGGATGCTAAAGTTGCTTTTTTATTGTGCCAGTTTCTTCTTCACATTTACTTTTGGAAGTATTTTTATTAAATTATTGCAAAAATTATCAACAGTATCATAAAAAGTGGCATTGACCTGTCCTTAACGTTAAATCTGTGTCAAGTGAAGGGGAGGGCGGGGGGTTATTGGTCCCGGGCCGATTAGCTGAGATCCCTGGCTGTGTATAACAGCCGGGATGTCAGTATCAGCTTGTTGCCATGACGAACCTGTACGTCACGGAGGCTTAAGACAGTGCAGTCCACGACGTACAGGTGGCTTAAGGGTTTAAAGGCTTCCGTTTTGCATTCCGTCAGGCAATTCCGTTATAAACAGAACTTATAACAGAATGCCAAAATGCAAGTGCGAATCCACCCTTACCTTCATTCTCTGGGTCAGTATAATTATAGCAACTATCACATATAATATTATTATTATTATTTATTAAAGCGCCATTCATTCAATAGCGCTGTACATATAAAAAGGGGTATACATACATAATACAGACAATTGCACTAAGCATGAACAAATTACAGACTGGCACAGGAGAGAGGGCCCTGCTCACGAGGGCTTACAATCTACTGTACATATACTTTTTCTTAAGTTTTAATACTTAAAAAAAATAAAACCTTTACAAAAAAATTTTTTGGGCATTTCCATATTCTTTTTTTATATTACTACAAAGCTGTGAGGGCTAATTTTTTGTGGGACAATTTGTAGTTTTTATTGATACCATATTGTGTGTTTGACTATTTATCACTTTTTATTAAATTTTTTGGGGAGTTGAAGTGGCAAAAAAACAATATTGAGTCGTACATTTAGATTTTTTTTTCCGTTACAGTGTTCACCATCCACAATAGTCGAAAAAATACAGCTCACCTGCTGGCTCCACTGAGATGCATGGAGGTTTTGGCCATGTAGCTCGTCCTTTCTCATGGTTACATGTGAAAATATGACCCTTGAGACATACATTTGTGTAGAAGCCAATAAAAGATAAAAAGGGAAAAATTAAGGCGATAGTGCACTCCTGTTAGTGTCCTGCATAGCACCAAAAACACATGAACTCTTCATGGCTAATTAACAGCATATGTGTAATGGCGCAGTGTGAATCATATAAAAAAAACAATAAAATCTACAAAAATACATAAAAGTGCAAAAATACACAAAATTATTCTCAAAGAAGAAAAAGGGAAAGGAGGAAAGACAACCACGTGATGAGATTTCTTCTGCGTCTGGTGACCAAGAAGGAGAAAGGGCAGGAGATATGAACAAAGCAATTTTGGATTCACCACTTGTGATTCTGAGTCCACAGATGAGTTGACTAAGTCCACTTTTTTAGGAGGACAAAAACAAGACAAAGATGGAACTCCAGACGGGGCGGAAGAAAACATCTCCGGACCCAGAAGAAATCCACCATTACAGGTCCATCCGGGTCGACTGAGAGAGACAAGAGGGAGGACAACGAGGTGCAACCCGAAGATTTGAGAGGAAATGGTGGTAAATATATCCTTTATTGAACTCACTAAAGATCAGATAAGTATCTTGGGTCGGGGATTGACTTTCTGTCCATTATCTTCAAGTGACTGGTTTGATATAGAATTGGACCTGGAGATGTGGCACTGGTAATGTCACTGTCAGAAGCGGACACCGTCTATTGGAAAAGTACACTGTGTGTCACAGATACATTTTTTCAGCGCACACTTTACACTGGAGATGTTGCGCAGCTAATTTCACTGTCCGCAGCAGACACCGTCTACGGAAAAAGTACACTGGATGTCACAGATATTTTTTGGATGTGCTAACGTCGCTGTCTGCGGCCGCCTAACTATTGCACGCTATTTAGCGCAGGATGCGCTAAAAATAGATATTGCTGCCACACACAATAGTCCTTAAAAGGCCTTTTGGGTCTGTAAAGTTTTAGCTATTTAGCGCGGTTTGCGCTAAAAATAGATATTGCTGCAGCCACACACAATAGTCCTTAAAAGGACTTTTGGGTGTGTAAACTTTTAGCAATTTAGCTCAGGTTGCACTAAAAATATATATTGCTGCTGCCACACACAATAGTCCTTAAAAGAACTTTTGGGTCTCTGAAAAGTTTTTTTAATACAAATATACCTATATCACTCCCTACACTGTCTGTCCCTTCCTCGGCACAGCTCTCCCTGACTAAGATTAAGCTGAACATGCGTCATCGGGTGCTATATAGCACCCGATGACACGTCCTGGCCAGCCAATCACTATAATGCCAGTAACCAACAATTACAGTGAGGGCAGTACTTACCTGCACGTTTATTGGCTGTGTAGCAGCCAACAAACATGCGGGGAGGAGACTTGAGCATTGCGCTCAAGCACATGCGGTATTTGGCCGAATACCGCCATGTGCCGAGCGTCGAGATGCTCGAGCCGAACTGCTGTTCGGCTGAAGATGCTCGATCAACACTATTCTGCATCCCATTCACTTCATTGGGACAGCTCTGTCCCATGTACTCGAATAGGAACGAGTCATCCTACTGAAGTGAATGGGACGATGGATTAGTAATTACACCTGCTTGCTGTCGACTTTGCAGCTGTGTTTTCTTTAAAAAGCTGATCAGCGGGGGTGCAGACAGAGGCGTAATTAAAGGGGTCTCAGAGGTCTCAATTGAGACTGGGCTCCTAAGCCAGGGGGGCTCACAGGGCCCCTCTTGCCATTGGCGCACCACCAATTATGTATTGCTATCTTCAGGATGACGATATACATATGTGCTGCGGCGGGGCAAGGGAGCAATGTGCCTAGTGCCTGTAGCCTATCAGAGCCCAGCACAGGCGGTACAATGATGTAATAAATATTGCGCCACCTGAACCGGGCTGCATACAGCTCACAAAACAGTCCAGAAGAGGCCTGCACTGCATTGCTGACAGCTGCATGCAGGTAAGTATTTGAGTTTAGCTTTTTATTTGGCATCATGCTGTTGGGCTGCCATGGTGGGGCACTATGGGGGCATCTATTGGTACTATTAAATAGGATAATTTTGTACCAGCACACATAAGGGGGCATGTTCTTGTACTGGCACATATTATAGGGAGTGCTATGGGGACATTGGCTTTACCAGGGACACTAAGATGGAGCATTTCTTGTACTGGCACACAGAAGGGGGCATTTTTTGCATTCGCTCATACCATAAAGGGATATTTTTTGTACTGGCCCACATTATAAGGGGTATTTTTTCTACTGGTGCAACTGTAAGGGGGTACTTTTAGCAGTGGCACACATTATAAGGGGATACTTTTTGTACTGGTGCACACTGTAATGGAATATTTTTTGTATTGCCACACATCATAAAGGAGTATTTTTTTACTGGTGCACATTTTGAGGGGGTATTTCTTGTACTGGCACACATTGTAAGGGGCTATTTTTTTCACTGGTGCACATTATAAGGGGGAAATTTTTTAACTGGCAAACATTATAAGGGGGTATTTTGTGTGCTTGTGTACATTGTAATGGGGTATTTTTTGTACTACTGCACATTGTAAGGGGGTATATTTTATACTGGCATAAATTGTAAGCAGGTATTTTAGTACTGGCACACATTAACCACTTCAGCCCCCCTAGCTTAAACACCCTTAATGACCAGGCCACTTTTTACAATTCCGCACTACACTACTTTACCCGTTTATTGCTCCGTCATGCAACTTACCACCCAAATGAATTTTACCTCCTTTTCTTCTCACTAATAGAGCTTTCATTTGCTGGTATTTCATTGCTGCTGACATTTTTACTTTTTTTGCTATTAATCAAAAATTACCGAAATTTTTGCAAAAAAATGACATTTTTCACTTTCTGTTGTAAAATTTTTCAAAAAAAACTACATTTCTATATAAATTTTTCTCTAAATTTATTGTTCTACATGTCTTTGATAAAAAAAAAGTCCAATAAGTGTATATTTATTGGTTTGGGTAAAAGTTATAGCGTTTACAAACTATGGTGCAAAAAAGTGAATTTCGGCATTTTGAAGCAGCTCTGACTTTCTGAGCGCCTGTCATGTTTCTTCAGGTGCTAGAATGTCAGAAAAGTATAAATACCCCCAAATGACACCATTTTAGAAAGAAGACACCCCAAAGTATTCACGGAGGGGCTTGGTGAGTTCATGTATCATTTCATTTTTTTCACAAGTTAGCGGAAAATGACACTTTCTGAGAAAAAAAAAAGTTTCAATTTCTGCTAACTTCTGGCAAAAAAAAAAAATCTCAGACGGACTCACTATGCCCCTCAGTGAATACCTTGGGGTGTCTACTTTCCGAAATGGGGTCATTTGTGGGGTGTGTTTACTGTTCTGGCATTTTGGGCGGGGCTAAATTGTGAGCCGCCATGTAAAAGCTAAAGGTACTCGTTGGAATTTGGACCCCTTTGCGCACCCAGGCTGCAAAAAGTGTCACTTATGTGGTATCGCCGTACTCAGGAGAAGTAGGGCAATGTGTTTTGGGGTGTATTTTTACATATATCCATGTTGGGTGAGAGAAATATCTCTGTAAATTGTCAACTTTGTATAAAATTTTTAAAAGTTGTCGTTTACAGAGATATTTCTCACACAAAGTATGGGTATATATAAAATTACACCCCAAAACACATTGCCTCACTCTCCTGAGTACGGCGATACCATGTGTGCCACTTTTGCAGCCTGGGTGCAAAGGCCCTAAACCAATGAGTACCTTTAGGATTTCACAGGGCATTTTTACACATTTGGATTCCAGACTTCTTCTCACGCTTTAGGGGCCCCTAAAATGCCAGGACAGTATAAATACCCACATGTGACCCCATTTTGGAAAGAAGACACCCCAAGGTATTCCGTGAGGGGTATGGTGAGTTCATGTAAAATTTTATTTTTGTCACAAGTTAGTGGAATATGAGACTTTGTAAAAAACAAAAAAAAAATATCAATTTCCGCTAACTTGTGCCAAATTTTTTTTTCTGTGAACTCGCCATGCCCCTCACAGAATACCTTGGGGTGTCTTCTTTCCAAAATGGGGTCACTTGTGGGGTATTTATACTGCCCTGGCATTTTAGGGGCCCCTAAAGCGTGAGAATCCAAATGCGTAAAAATGGCCTGTGAAATCCTAAAGGTACTCATTGGTTTTAGGGCCCTTTGCGCATCTTGGCTGCAAAAAAGTGTCACTCATGTGGTATCGCCGTACTCAGGAGAAGTAGGGCAATGTGTTTTGGGGTGTATTTTTATATATACCCATACTGTGTGTGAGAAATATCGCTGAAAACGACAACTTTTTACATTTTTTTTATTCAAAGTTGTCAATTTACAGAGATATTTCTCTCACCCAGCATGGGCCCAAATTCCAATGAGTACCTTTTAGGAGGGCATTTTTACGCATTTTTCTTCTCACGCTTTAGGGCCCCTAAAATGCCAGAGCAGTATAAATACCCCACATGTGACCCCATTTTGGAAAGAAGACACCCCAAGGTAATCCGTGAGGGGCATGGCGAGTTCATAGAAGAATTTTTTTGGCACAAGTTAGTGGAAATTGATTTTTATTGTTTTTCTCACAAAGTCTCCCTTTCCGCTAACTTTTGACAAAAAGTTTAATTTTCATGGACTCACTATGCCCCTCAGCGAATACCTTGAGGTGTCTTCTTTCCAAATGGGAGTATTTATACTGCCCTGGCATTTTAGGGGCCCTAAAGCGTGAGAAGAAAAATGCGTAAAATGCCATCCTAAAAGGTACTAATTGGAATTTGGGCCCCTTTGTGCATCTTGGCTGCAAAAAGTGTCACTCATGTGGTATCGCCGTACTCAGGAGAAGTAGGGCGATGTGTTTTAGGGTGTATTTTTACATATACCCATGCTGGGTGAGAGAAATATCTCTGTAAATTGACAACTTTGAATAAAAAAAATTAAAAAGTTGTCGTTTACAGCGATATTTCTCACACAAAGTATAGGTATATACACATTGCCCTACTTCTCCTGAGTACGGCGATACCACATGTGTGACACTTTTTGCAGCCAAGATGCGCAAAGGGACCCTAATACCAATGAGTACCTTTAGGATTTCACAGGACATTTTTACGCATTTGGATTCTCACGCTTTAGGACCCCTAAAATGCCAGGGCAGTATAAATACCCCACATGTGACCCCATTGTGGAAAGAAGACACCCCTAGGTATTCCGTGAGGGGTATGGCGAGTTTACAGAAAAAAAAAATTTGGCACAAGTTAGCGGAAATGGTATTTTTTTTTTGACAAAAAATAAAATTTTACATGAACTCACCATACCCCTCACGGAATACCTTGGGGTGTCTTCTTTCTAAAATGGGGTCACTTGTGAGGTTTTTGTACTGCCCTGGCATTTTAGGGGTCTCCGCAATCATTACACGTATGGCCAGAATTAGGAGTTTTTGCGATTCTCCGTATATTGAGCATACGGGTAATGAGAATTATTTTTTCCGTTCAGCCTCTGCGCTGAAAGAAAAAAATGAACGTCACAGATTTTTCCATTCACATTGATCAATGTGGATGAAAAAATCTCTAAAAATGTGCAAAAAAAGAGGGAAAAGCTATAAAGCTGCGATCGCTAAGGGACCCTAAGGCATCATTCAAGCGTCCGCAATTCTGTTCCGCAAAATTTTGCGGAACAGAATTGTGGATACATTCAATTCTATGGGGACAGACTTTGTCCCGCTCGGATCCGTAATTGCGGATCCGTAGTTGAAGATCCGCAAAAGTATAGAACATGTCCTATTCTTGTCCGCAATTGCGGACAAGAAAAGGCATTTTCTATATAGTTCTGGCAATGTGCGGATCCGCAAAATGCGGAAAGCACATTGCTGGTGTCCGTAGTTTTGCGGATCCGCGGATTTGCGGATCCGTGGATCCGCAAAACACATGCGGACATCTGAATGAGCCTTACAGGGGTGATCAGTGACAGGGGGTGACAGGGGGTGATAAAGGGGGTGACATGGGAGATCAGGGGTTAATCAGTGACAGGGGGTGGTGGGTGGGTGGGGGCTGTGTGGTGATTGGTGCACTTTGATATTTTTCTCTGGTGGTCCCAAGCAAAGGGACCACCAGAGAAGTGAGCAGCAAGCAGATCAGACGCTGTTCACAGAACAACGTCTGATCTGCGATTTTTTCTGCCATATACAGCCTGCCAGCGCACGATCGGCGCTGGCAGGCTGTAGTATAACTACATGCGAGCTCGCCGATGGCGCGCATTGCGCATGTGCGGGCGCGTCCTCGCGTCATCTCGCGTCTCGCGAGATGACGCCTAGATGCGTCCGATCAGAGCTACAGGGCCGCCGCCAGGACGCAATCCTGCGTGCGGCGGTCCTGTAGCGGTTAAGGAGCATTTTTCTACTGGCACACATTATAAGGATAATTATTACTACTGAGGAACTATGGGGAATATGATTACTAGTATGGGTACTATGGGGATATTATTACTATTAGGGGCACTGTTAACACTAAGTGCACTCTGGCAGAGAATTATTTCTACTGGTGGGACTTTCGGGAGCACTATTACTGTGAGGGGCACCCTATCAGCACAACTATTCTTGGGGAACAATATGTTTACACTAGTACTGTTGGGGACATTATTTGCTGGGCACAGTTATTTTTTTCAGGGGGACTGTTTCTGTAATATAGTATTGGGGAGCACAGAACTGGGGATGGCAGGATGGGGTGTTGAGAAGATGCGGAGGATGATGGAAAAGTAGAAAATTACGATTTCTGTTTGTCAAACTCCGCAGAATCAAGAGGTGGCTGAAAGAAATCATCAAGGTCTGAATGGAGATGAGGAAAAGAGAACATCTACATCAGAGGAGACCTTATTGGATGTAAGAGTTATGTGGTCCTGTATTGCCTGTATGTTTTGTAGCTCTGTATGTAATGTTTTCCAAGTATGTCTTTAACAGTAGGGCTGGAGGGAACGGGTTAGGTCGAGAATTTGGCATGGGCTTGCCATTTTGAATTTTTGCCTCAGGCAGCAGAATGGCTATGTGCTCCCCTGCCCCTTACCACAAAGCAGGGGAAGGTGGGCCCAAGCTGAGCTCTTTTCGCTACGCCCCTGAGTGCAGGTAGTCGGGCCCCTGCCGATCTGATATTGATGATCTTTCCTGAGGATGGTCATTAACGTAACAAAAGCATACAACCCCGTTAAGAGGATGAAAATCTGTCCTGGTAATGTTATGATGAGAGAGGAGCAGGACTTATTACAAGAGAGAATCCTGATAACTTTGTTGCAATGAGCCCTTGGATATGCAATAAATTTCCAGATAGGAATGCCTCTTTAAAGGCATTTTTTTGTGAAATTTTCTGCAATTCCGCAGCAGCATACCCAAACCAAATCATGCAGATATGACTGAGGATTTCATCTGCAGACAAAAGGTGAGTTGAGGAGAAGAGGAAAAAAAAAAAGAATACTAACCTCCTGTGGTAATTACTGGTCTCTGTATAATCTGGCTTTCTGTGCCATTTTATCCCATGAGACAGGCTGGAATGGCCACATGGGATTAGACATAATCATAAGAGGAACATTGTTGAAATCAGAATGGGAGCCAGAGCATCGACATGAGAGGTGTCTACTTTTTTAAAAATTTAGGACTTCTGGATTTTGTTGCGTATCTGCTATAAATCTAAATCAGCCATTATTCCTGAAGTCAATGGGGATTTTCTACATGAAGTCTGCTCTGGATTGCAAAATAAATTGACGTGCTGCGGATTTAAAAATCCATAGGTCAATTTACACTTCAACATTTCCACATCACGTACATAAGATTGGTGGTATTGTATTATGGCTGGTACTCTATTAAGCTGCAGATTTCTATACAAATGACAGTGATATGCACTGTCTGCAGGTAGCCTTAATGGTATAAGACATTGCACATAAAATATATGAATTTTATTTTGCTGTCTGGATAGGGAAAGAGCTGTATTTTCAGGACTTTAAGATGTACCTAAGTTTTAGGTAGAGGAAAATAATAAAAAAAATATTTTGAACCAAATAGTGTGCTAAAATATTTAACAGATCTGTGGAGAACACACTTTAATGGGGAATCTCTGTATGACAAACCGTTCGTAGCCCCTTAGTAACAGTCCAGCAAGTATAATGTGCCCTTCAACAAGAGTGGGATGCCATGCCTCAGCAGACAATATAGTAAGTCAACTTGTGAACAGCATGAGACGTCGTTGTCAAGCTGTAATTGATGCTCAAGGCCACATGACAAGTTATTGAGACATTTAGAAGAAGATGGGTCGGTACTGCGGTTTGCACGTGGTACACGCGTCCAGGGAAGGCGTCCCACTAGCACTGATGATTCTATTATGCCTTGAATAAACGTCTCTTTATATCATCAAGAAATTGAGTGCGGATCCTTCTTTGCTATATAAGTTATTGAGACATTGACATTTTTGTGGGGGTATGCCCACCTCTGTTGGCTTTGGTTTCAGTAAATTGTTTGAGATGAAGAAATCACCATTGCATGCTTCTACTTAAATTCCCTACTTTCATGATATAATATCACTGTAGCGTGAACCTAGGTTTAGGGTTTCCATAAATTTCAGACTAACACTAAATAGGTGTATCGGTACAAGTCCCTTACTACACAAATTGATTAACTAGCCTGATGGGAACGTTAAGAATCAAAATAAGAAATCTTTATTGATAATCAATATTAAAAAACGTAGGGTGTAACACCACTAATATGATTTATTATTTTGATCCTTAACGTTCCCATCAGGCTAGTTAATCGATTTCTATAAATTTCACCGAAAAGTCAAATATCCTAAACTTTATGAGTAGTGTATTTACTACATGAGGAACCCCATAAAAAAAAAAAACATTGACAGAGTTGCAATTTTTGCCCACCTCCCCTCCTAAAAAATTATATAAAAAGGTACAAAAACCCTATAGTTTGTCCCACTACAAACAAGCCCTCACACAGCTCAGTCAACAACAAAAAAATAACATTTTGTGGCACCTAAAAACAATTTCAGCAAATTCCATGTTAGAAAATCCAGATGCCGCACCTTCTTTTCTGAATGCTGCCACGTCCCCAAACAGCAGTTTACGATAACATATGGGAAGTTGCCATATTTTAGAAAAAAAATACATAAACTGCGGGTGAATTTTCGCCTGTTACCCCTTGTGAAAATGCAATATTTTATTGGAAATAAAATGTATTTTTTCATTTTCAGAGCCAAGTGTTTCTAAATTCTATGAAATGCCTGGGTCAAAGCACTCACTGCACCCCTCCATCAAACCATTTCAGCTAAATCTGCCTGTTGTTTTGCTTTTAATCCTTGCTGTATGAGGGCCCTTTCACACTTGCGTTTGAAAGATGCGGCATAGAGTTCCGTCGTCGGGTTCTATGCCGGAAAGAAACGCTTTAGTTACAGATAATACAAACACATGCATCCGTTTCAACCGATCCGCCTGTATTAACTTTAACAATTTTTTAACATTGCCAAAATGGATCTGTTTTGAACTCCAATGAAAGTCAATGGAGGACGGATTCGTTTTCTATTGTGGCAGATTGTGCCAGAGAAAACTGATCCGTCCCCATTGACTTGCATTGTGGGTCATGAAGGATCCGTTTTGCTCCGCATCCCAGGACAGAAAGAATACTGCAGCATGCTGCGGTATTTTCTCTGTCCAAAATACGTTCAGTGATTGAACTGAAGACATCCTGATGCATACTGATCGAATTTCTCTCCCTTCAGAATGCATGGGGATAATCCTGATCAGTATTCTTCTGGCATAGAGCCCCGACGACGGAACTCTATGCCAGATCTTCCAAACGCAAGTGTGAAAGGGCCCTTAAAAGAAAAATGAATTAAAATAATAATGGAACACCTAAAGGGTTAACAAAGTTTTTAAAATCAGTTTTGAGTTATTTGAGGGGTATCATTTCTGAAATGGCATAATTTATGGGTGGTTTATATTATGTAATTTCCACAAAGTGACTTTATAACTGAATTGGTCCTTAAAAAAGATTTTAGAACTTGCCTCCAAAATTCTAAGCCTGAAATTCTAAAAAAAAAATAAAATGATGTTTATAAAATGATACAGACATAAAGTAGACATATAGGGAATGTTACTTAACCCGTTGGATACCAGCGGCATACATGTACGGCGCTGGGAACAGGGTCACAAATCACAGTTCTGTACAGCTACAGCGCTCTGATTGGGCAGGAGCAGGAGCTACACCCACTCGATCAGCTGCAGGGTCCGGCAGTCACTGATAACCGGACCCCTGCTGACCGCGCCGGTATACCGCCGGGTGTCCATCGGGTCCCCGTGCTGCTGTGACAGGGACCCGATGGCAGAGAAGGCACCCCGATGCCTTCCTTAGGCATCGTGGCTGCCTTCCGTGTGAGCCTGTAAGATCTAGCCCCCTGGATCTCACAGGCGGGAAGGCTGTAAGTGTAAAGTTTTACAAAAAAAAGTTAAACGTTTCACGTAAAAAAAAAAAAGCGTCCTTTTCCCAAGATAAAGTTAAAAAAACTGTAGAAAATAGGGAAAAAAGAAAAGTATGCATATTAGGTATCACCGCGTCCGGATCGACTGGCTCTATAAAAATATCTCATGATCCACCCCGTCAGGCGAACGCCGTAAAAATTTTTTTTTTAATAAAAACAGTGCCAAAACAGCCATTTTCTGGTCACCTTGCCTCACAAAAAGTATAATACCAAAATCAAACGGTCATCTAATCCCACAAAAAATAAGCCCCTACCCAGGACAATCGGCCAATTTCTTTTTAAAAACTATGGCTCTCAGAAAATGGCAACACAAAAACAAGATTTTACTCTGTTCAAAAAGGCTTTCACTGTGTAAAACTTAACAAAAATAAAAATTATAGACATATTAGGTATCGCCGTGTCCGTAACAACCTGCTCTATACAAATATCAGATGAGATGGCACCTCAGGTGAATGCTGTAAATAAATTAAAGAAAAAACTATACCAAAACAGCCATTTTTTTTCACCTTGCCTCACAAAAAGTGCAATACCAAGCGATCAAAAAGTCTTATGTACCCCAAAATGGTACTAATGAAAACGTCCCCTCATCCCACAAAAAATGAGCCCCCACATAAGACAATCACTAAAAAATAAAAGCCAAAGGAACCCATCAACCAATCCATCAAAATCTGCGCTGCAAAAGCCATATGGCGCTTCTTTCGTTCTGAATACTGCCATGTGCCCCCACAGCAGTTTACAACCACATATGGGGCGTTGCCATATTCAGGAGAAAATGGGTAACAAATTATGGGGTGCTTTTTTTTCCTGTTACCCCTTGTAAAAATGAAAAATTTGGGGCTAAAGCAACATTTTATTGGAAGAAATTAAACTTTTCATTTTCACAGCTGTTCCCAAAGTGCTCAGTAGCCCCCTTAATATATTGTAGCAAAATCTGCCTCCAAAATCCATATGGCATTCCTGTCCTTCTGACCACATATAGGGTATTTCTGTAAACTGCGGAATCAGAGTAATATATATTGAGGTTTATTGTGCTGTTCACCCGTGCTGTGTTGCAAGAAAAACATTGATGTACATGTTTTCTCCGTCACATCCTTAAAGCTTGCAAAAAAGCGGGATCTTGACATAGGGGCCACTTAATATGGTGGATTTGGTGATCTTTGTAATGGAGACACCCCTTTGCTCGGTTTCCTTCCTTTGAGGGATATTTGGCTTTCATTGTGTTGTAGACCCATAACTGGGGCTCCACATTTATTTTGCATATTACTGTTTCCCAGGGAGCTTTGCACTTCGGATTGCTGTGTTGAGACTCTTAAATGAGGCTCCGCTGTGTTTTTTGTAGCTGGTCTCCCTGAGAACAGCTATTGGTGTGTTTGAGTAGTCTCCGAGGCATTGCTCCCGGTTAGCCAGAATCCTACTCCACACTGATGAGGGGCAACACCCCAAAACGGCTGTCTATGGATGGATTACTAGCTTAGGTTTTCCCCGTCACATCCTTAAAGCTTGTAAAAAAGCGGGATCTTGACATAGGGGCCACTTAATTTGGTGGATTTGGTGATCTCTGTAATGGAGACACCCCTTTGCTCAGTTTTCCTTCCTTTGAGGGATATCTGGCTTTCATTGTGTTGAAGACCCATAACTGGGGCTCCACATTTATTTTGCATATTACTGTTTCCCAGGGAGCTTTGCACTTCGGATTGCTGTGTTGAGACTCTTAAATGAGGCTCTGCAGTGTTTTTTGTAGCTGGTCTCCCTGAGAACAGCTATTGGTGTGTTTGAGTAGTCTCCGAGGCATTGCTCCCGGTTAGCCAGAATCTTACTCCGCACTGATGAGGGGCAACACCCCAAAACAGCTGTCTGTGGATGGATAACTGGCTTAGGTTTTCCCCGTCACATCCTTAAAGCTTGTAAAAAAGCGGGATCTAGCAATTCTGTCCCCTCTATAGTTACATGTTCTCCTCCTGCTGTGATATTCCTATTCTTTATATATGTGACCCTTACTTTACCTATATTTCTGTACAAATACGATCATCTCTAACTTGTATCCTATAAGATCTACAATGTCCATGCCTCTTTGAGACTGTTATCTCTAACTTGCATTTTTTGCGATTAGTAATATCCAAGCATGTCAAATCTGTTTACTTTAACCATAAACCCACTCAGATACGTTTCACCTACAATTCTCCAATTATGTAGGATTTTCAGCCAGTCCATCCTGTCATGGACTGATAAATGTAATATAATGTAAATACTATGTAAATTTTGTCACCCCTCTTTGTGATAGAACATTGTATAATTCTTTATTTTCTTTATATCATAGTCTGATGAAGGCTGTATTGTGGCCGAAACGTTACACACATGTATATGATTTACTGCACTTCTGATTAAAAGAAACTTATCTTTAACGCACAAACTGGAGTTTATTCCCTTCTTGATACTAAGGGGTGGGAACCCGACCTCCAGTAGCGCACCTCCAAAGAGTGCCACAAGCTTTTCTGTACAATCCTGGCTTCCTACTCTGTAATAAGGTGGATACCACTTTCTCTGAGAACCCTTTGTTCTTCAGGATGCG
This sequence comes from Bufotes viridis, assembly GCA_033119425.1. Taxonomy (NCBI): domain Eukaryota; kingdom Metazoa; phylum Chordata; class Amphibia; order Anura; family Bufonidae; genus Bufotes; species Bufotes viridis. The sequence goes on from CM065592.1 coordinate 238,347,242, forward strand.
CCTTTCAGTCTCCAAGCTGTCAATCAAAGTTGTTCGACTTGGGGGTGAATTACTGGGCCCTGATATAGCAGAGGATGAGGAGGGAGTATCCAAAATTCTTTCCCTGCTAGGTTTTTTTAGCACCGGAAACCCTGTTCTTCTGGGCCAAAATGGTGTAATCAGGATGACCTGGGCTTTTTCTTCTATGATCTTGGCTATGACTTTCTGTATTAATGGAAATGGAGGAAAAGCATAGAGTAGTTGCTGGGGCCATGGTGCTGACAGAGCAACCACTTTCAGAGGTCGATCCCGTACTGACAGGGAGTAAAATTCCGGAACTTGTCTGTTCTTTCTCGTGGCAAACAGGTCGATCCCCAGGGTGCCCCATCTGGAACAAATCTGTTTAAAGACCTGTTGGTTCAGGGTCCACTCTCCTGATTTTAGACGGTCTCTGCTGAGGAAATCCGCTACTAGATTTTCTTCTCCCTTTACATGGGCTGCTGATAAGGACTGTAGGTTTTTTTCTGCCCAGTCTAGGATCCTCCCTGCCATTAGGGAAAGGGAGTGACTCTTTGCCCCCCCACTGTTTGTTTAGGTATGCTACGGTCGTTGATTTGTCCGATAGGACTTTTACATCTTTCTGCCGTATGGAGGGAGCGAAGGCTCTCAGGGCTCTCCACACCGCCGTCAATTCTCTTCTGTTTGATGAAGCTTGTTATAGGTCTGTTTTCCACTGACCCTGTTTTAATTGCGTCTCCATGTGGACTCCCCACCCCTGTTGGCTGGCATCTGTAGTAATGACTACTTGATTCGAAAATCTCCACGGCACACCTCTGGATAGATTTTTTCGGTTTATCCACCAGATTAAGGACGTTTTCACATATTCTGGAATTTTTACCGTTTTGTTTAGGGATATTTGCTTCTTGTCCCAGGTTTTTAAAAGAAAAGACTGAAGTATCCTTGTATGGTACTGGGCCCATTTTACGGACGGGATTGTCGACGTCATGAGGCCCAGGATTGTCATCATATCCCTGAAGGAGGAGAACCTTTGTTTCCGGAATTTGTAGATGTTGGAGATCAGGTTGTCTTGCTTCTGCTCTGGGAGAAAAGAGGTCATCCTCTCTGAGTCCAGCAGAACCCCCAGGAAGTTTGTTTGGGTTGAGGGAAGTAGACATGACTTCTCCAGATTTATTATCCATCCCAGGTTGGTCAGAGTTGTTTGAATAAATTGCAGCTGTTGAAGTAGCAGGTTTTCTGATGAGGCTGCAATTAAAAAGTCATCCAGGTAGGGAATAAATAAAATTTCCGCCAGCTGAAAATATTTTGCAACCTCCGTCGTGACTTTTGTGAATAGTCTTGGAGCCGAACTAAGGCCAAAGGGCAGGACCTGAAATTTGTAGTGGCATGAGACCCCTGGAACCACACAGCCGTCCTCAGAAATCTTTGGTTTTTTCTTCTGATTGGGATATGGTAATAGGCATCTGCCAAATCCAATGTCACCATGCAACAATTTTCCGGAAGGAGGTTGATCACTGATCTTACAGTCTCCATCTTGAATCTTTTGTACACAATGCATTTGTTCAAAGCCTTCAAATTTGTTATTGCTCTATAGGATTTATTTGTTTTTTTTTTTAACAGAAAGATTAGGGAGTAAAACACCTCTTTCTGTTCTTCTACTGGTAAATGATGGCTATTTCCACTAATAGGAGCGATATTTGTTGATCCAATGCTTCCTGGTTTATTGTTTTCAATTTTAAATTTTCCATGTACCGGTCTGGTCGATAAGATTTGAATTCCAGACCGTATCCTTCTCTGATCACAGTTAGTACCCAGGGGGAGGCTTGGATTTTTTCCCAGGTGGCGTAATAGAGACGCAGTCTTCCCCCAACAGCACTTCTGGCGTCATTGTGAGGATGTGCAGGCGAACTTGTCGGGGTTGAATAGGAACACTTTACCCTTTACTTTAGCAGGTTGCCATGACTATCTTGAATCTTTTCTGGTCAGGTCTACCACGTTTCTGGAGCTGAAAGAAGCACCTCTGGTGGTAAAATTTTGATTCAGTGGGAAACCCCTTTTTCCTATCAGACGCTTTTTCTAAAATATCATCCAGGGCTGTGCCAAAAACTCTATCTCCTTCACAAGGTAAACAACACAGCTTATTCTTAGATGCCGTATCTCCCGACCAGGTACGTAACCATATAGCTCTATGAGAGGCATTGGACAGGGCGGCTGTCCTGGCTGATAGTTTTACTATGTCTGCAGAAGCGTCGGCAACAAAATTGGCAACCTGTTTTATCATAGGAATAGAAGCAAGAATGTCCTCTCTAGGGGTGCCAGATTCAATATGTTCCTCTAGCTGTCCCAACCATAGAGACAAGGTTCTGGCGGTGTAGGTCGCTGATATTCCAGGTCTTAACGTAGCAGTGGAGGACTCCCATGTTTTCTTAAGTAGATTTTCGCATTTCTTATCCATGGGATCCTTAAGAAGCCCAAGGTCCTCAAATGGTAAGGCCGATTTTTTTAAAATTTTCGCCACTGGAGCGTCTACCCTAGGGGTCTTATTCCAGGTGGCCGAGTCTTCCTCCGCAAAGGGATATTTCCTCTTGAACATTTTTGAGACGGACTGTTTTCAGGCTCCCTCCATTCCGTCTGGATTAAAGCCTTGATATTCGCATGGACAGGAAAGACTCTTTTTCTAGTCACCTAGACCTGCGAACATCTGGTCCTGTACTGAAAGTGGCTCTCTTGGTTCCTCTAAATTTATGGTGGCTCTGATCGTTTTTAATAAAGAATTAGTTTCTTCGATGGAACACAGCGGTTTGTCATAGGCTTCATCCGAGATGTCGGAGTCTGAACAAGAAGAAATCTCGCCTTCATCTAAGTCAGAATCTTGCTCCAAAATAGGGGTGCTAGAAGTGGAAGGCCTGGGCGGTAAGGTAGATAACCTTGCCTCTACTGCTGCTCCCACTTCTTTAATCATATTTCTCAGACTCTCTAAGGAAGGGGTTTCTTCTGAGACCACCTTGTCATAGCATTTTTGGCACAATGGTTTTCTATATCCAGCAGAGAGCGCTTTTTTTACAGATGCGTATTTCTTTTTGAGTGACGATTCCTTTTTTGTAGGATCTCTCCCCTAGGAGACACAAGAGGATGGGGAACAATCAGTCTGTTAAAAAAAAAAAAAAAGTTTTTCTAGGAACCGCCACCAAAAAGAGAACACAAGTGCAGGACTAGCATACATAATTGTGTATATGGCCTACACATACATTTTCAGGGAGGAGGCTTACCGGGCTAGAGGGCCTGGATACTTCTGTGGGCTTCCTGGGCGAGTCTTCTGTATGCTGTGACCCTTTCTTCATGGAGGAGCGCTGGGAGAGATGCACGAGGACGCCGACAGCCAGCGCTCCTCTTACTTCCGGGTTGCGGTGAGGTCATAGCTCCGGCCCCTCCTATGCGCTGCATGCCTGGAGACGCTATAACTTGTGTCATTGCGGCGCGCGTGCCAGCTAGTAGGACGACTTTTTTTTGGAAGCGCTCCCAGGCCCAGGAACGCTCCCCCAGCCACACAGGGATGCCGGTGCCAACAGGAACGCGGGTTTTGGAGCCCGGGTGACCAGCCTGCGCTGGAATTACACCGAAGAGAAGGAGGAACACTTAGGGCCAGATTTATCATTACACTTCCATCTTACTCCAATTTTACATAAGTCCAAAGTCACTTTTGGCTCAGTCAGATTTATTAATGGTCCTTTAATACTGTGATAAATGTGATTTGATGGCAGCAGTTCATCCTTCAGTAAACGGCTTTACAAAAGTCGCACATATTTCACTGGACTTTTTAAAAAAATCCCGATGATAAATCTGGAGTGAAACTCATTAACATGGCTAACCACGCCCATTTTTTCAAAACTGGAGTGAGTGGTGTACACATGTAAAAAGTCGCAAAATTATGCGCAAATGAGTGTGAAAAGTCGCAAATACCCTATTTTGGGACTTTTTGATGCCAGAATTCTGAAGTGAAGGTATGATAAATCATGGCCTTAGTACCGTGTACCGCGACCCTTTCTCCTGCGACAGCCCTCCGGCAATGCCGGGACAACAAACCTAAAAGGCCGCGCGATTCCATTGCTGGTCCACGATTGCGGATCCTTCTGAGGGACAGGAAACAACTGGAGAGGTAAGAGGGAAGGGGCCCTTCATTGGCTGGTCTCAAGATTGTTTCCCGTCCCTGAGAATGCGGGATAACCTCCACATAGTGCCATTGTGGAGGCGTGGGGAAATGGCGGATCATTCTAAATTAAAATGGTATTATACTTACTATAAATGAAAAATGGAAACGCTTAGCACAAATTTTTTATCAAACGTGTGTAGGGCCCATCTACCAGACGTCAAGGTAGCTTCTGCAAATGGGTACCTAACACTAACAAACCGCCTCTCTTGGACTTACATAAGCCTAAAATCTTCAGAGCAGTGTAGGTTCCTACACTGCGCTAAAGATTGTAGGCGGTTTGTTAGCGTTAGGTACCCTTCTGTGGAAGCTACCTTGACGTCTGGTAGATGGGCCCAAAACACGTTTGATGAAAAATGTGCACTAAGCGCTTCCATTTTTCATTCATAGTATGTATACCATTTTAATTTAGAATGTTCCCCATGTCTCAGTTCTATAGTATGTGTAATGTTGCACAGCCATTTTTTATTATCAACCATGTTTGCCTTATGGATATGCACCAGTGATTATATATATGAATGTGCTAGTGTAAACTTTCTTGTAGTGGAAAATAGCACGGACGGAGGATAAAAGAATGTTTTTCATACTTCTGCCTCATCTGAATGCAGTAAGAAAATCATCATTAGAAACTCACTGCCTGCTACATAAAGGTACTGTTGGAGGTGTGGGTTTGCTTTGGCTGCTGACAGGTTCCCTTTAATTCTTATTGAACACCTCAAGGGTTAAGTTTGTAACATCGGTTTTGAATAATTTGAGGGGTGTCATTTCTAAATTGGGTTAATTTATGGGTGGTTTAATTTTATGGGTTGATTGAGAAATATTTTATGAGGTATATCTGTTTTAAAAGTAGAAAATTCAAATTAGAAAATTGTGAATTTTTCCAAGTTTTTGGTAAATTTTAGATTTTAAAAACAAAGGTGAAATATCTCGACTCAAATTTACCACTGACAAATGTGTCACAAGAAAACAATCTCAGAATGGCTTGGATAAGTAAAAGCGTTCCAAAGTTATTACCACATAAAGTGACATGTGAGATTTGCAAAAATCAGCCTGGGATTTAAAGGGCTTCTGTCACCCCCACTGATGTAATTTTCACTAGCTGACATTAGCTACTTGCTAATGTCAGCTGAGTTCAAACATATGTTTCCTAACTTTTTTCCTGTTTTCTATCTTCTAAAAAACTTACTTTTGTGATATGCAAATTATCTTCGCTACCAGCAAGTTGGGCGGGTACTTGCTGGTAGCCGCCGCATCTTCATGCCCTTGGAACGCCCCCTCTTCTTTTGATAGACAGGGCCAGCGCGCTCTCCTCCTCTCGCTGGCCCTGTCTGCAGCTGCAATCCCGCGCCTGCGCCGTATCGGTCTTTAGTCGGCGCAGGCGCTCTGAGTGAAGGACGCTCGCTTAGGCGCTCCGTCCTCAGCGCGCCTGCGCCGATGACGTCAGCCCTACACTCCTTACCAGGGATGCCGGCGTCTTTTCTTCCGGGTGTAGGGCTGATGTCATCGGCGCAGGCGCACTGAGGACGGAGCGCCTAAGCGAGCGTCCTTCACTCAGAGCGCCTGCGCCGACTAAAGACCGATACGGCGCAGGCGCGGGACTGCAGCTGCAGACAGGGCCAGCAAGAGGAGAAGAGCGCGCTGGCCCTGTCTATCAAAAGAAGAGGGGGCGTTCCAAGGGCATGAAGATGCGGCGGCTACCAGCAAGTACCCGCCCAACTTGCTGGTAGCGAAGATAATTTGCATATCACAAAAGTAAGTTTTTTAGAAGATAGAAAACAGGAAAAAAGTTAGGAAACATATGTTTGAACTCAGCTCACATTAGCAAGTAGCTAATGTCAGCTAGTGAAAATTACATCAGTGGGGGTGACAGAAGCCCTTTAAGGTGAAAAGTGGCTCGGTACTGAAGGGGTTAACTATTTTATGGGGTATCACTATCTGTCTTCAAAGCAGAGAAATTCAAAATTTAGAAAATTTCAATTTTTTTTTAGATTTTTTTGTTATATATAAAAAGGTAAAACATATTGACTCAGATTCACCACTAACATCAAGTAAGATGTGTCAGAATCATACTGACAAAGCTGTTACTATGATTTTGTAGCAATAAAGTCATGCAGAGACGCACAGCGTTATAAATCATTATAATGCCCTATGTGCTCCTGCAAGATGAGCAGTGTCCATAACAGAGGATCACACTCAAACATGGAACATGATTTCCAGACTACTCATGCAAAATAGCTCTTAGGGATTTCTGCCATTCTTTTGTGAAGATCCTCTCAAGCTCTGAGACCTTGGATGGGGATAGTTGATAGAGAGCAATATTCAGGTCTCTCCAGAGATATTTGGGTTCAAGTCAGGGCTCGTTACAACCACCCTGCAATCCAGCATTGGTGGTCATGCTTGCACCCTATAGGAAAATGCACTGACCTACGCCCACTCCCATGATCATGACCACCAGAAAGGCTAGAGTTTTTTCCTATAATGTGCAAGCACGACCAACACTGATGGATTGCAGCTTGGTCATAACCATGGAAACGAGCAGTGTATAATGTGATGGAAAAATGAATCCAGCCAGCAAAGGAAGCAATATGGACAATCACAGTACATTAGTAATTGGCTTTTATTAACTTCTTCTACATAATAAATGCTATTTGCTGAAGTGAGACAACCCTTTGAAGTTCAAGGTCCATTTCTCACCAATCAATTGGAAAATTCCATGTGATTGAAAGCTTACAGTTTGTCAGAAGACACTTGAAGGCAATCAAGAACCTGCATCTTCCTGATAAAGACAACCATCTATTCTTGGGACCTGCCATAAGAGCTGGAAGCAGGGGAGTAGCTAACAGCTCATGGGCCCTGGTGGAAGAGTTCAGCTTGGGCCCCCCTTCTCTCAGTGCTTTGTGTGTCTTGTTATGCGGCACAACGGTCTTTGGGCCCCTCAGGCTCCTGGGCCCGGTAGCGACTGCTACCTCTGCACCCCCTATAGCTACGCCCATGGCTGGAAGCTCTCCATTTGAACCACTAGTTGAGGTGGGACCAAGTCACTGACAAAAGAAAAAAGCCCTTTGACAGACAGGTGCTTGATACAGTAACTTATTCTATTTTCTGTTTATTTATATCTATTTCATGTGCTGCTAAGGACAATAAAGAAAGAGCAAATTTAACAATTTTCCCACCTGGGTGCTGTCTGACTGGAGAATACACAACACTCGGACTCAACGATGATGCATTCAAATCAATGAGTCAATTCACATAGGCGATTTTCCACATTGATCCGTGCTGAGAAAATTTCAACATTCACCATATATCTTCCATTTTGCCACACGTCTCATTCATGCAAGTGGATGTCATCCATGTGTGGACAGTTTAAAAACTCGTCTGTGTTTACCATCAGGAAAACAGATGACTTCATATCAAGTCTGATAGAGCCCTTCCACATCTGTTTTCTGACTCTTGAAGGGTTTTACGGAGTGAATTTTGGGGTAATTGACTTAATTATTTAATTGCTGTAATCATGCATTTTTTTGCTTCTTAATGAGAGCACTAAATTACTTTTTTTTTGCTTCTGTCCTAGTAGCGGGAGAATGATAGTTAACCATTTTCCTGTGCTGCCTTTGGACTCTTGGAAAAAAAAAATTGGTAGGTAAAATGTGAACTGTTAAACATGCCACTACCTTAAAGAAAAGCAAAAAGGGTACATTACTCTTACCGGTAATTGGATTTTCCAATAGCCTCCACAACGGCATTCCCAGGAGGGTGACCCCGCCTCCAGGACAGGAAACAACGAGGAAGCACAGGATTTAAGGAGCCTCCTCCCCTTACCTTGCCAGTCAATAAGAGAGGACACAGAAGTGATGCCGAAAAATTATATATTATAGTAAACAAATTACATCATTCGTCTACAAAGACATTCAAAATTTGGGAGGGAAACCAGTGCAGTTGTGGAGGCTATTGGAAAATCCAATTACCGGTAAGAGTAATGTACCCTTTTCCCTGGCGCCTTCACAACGGCATTCCCAGGAGGACTAACAGAGTAATAAATATCAGGTGGGGGGGGGGCACAGCAGACAAAACTCTACAACCAAAGGACAAGTCCTGATCCCTTACTACATCTAACTTATAGTGCCTGAAAAAAGTCATAGGGTTGGCCCACGTGGCGGCTTTACAGATCTGTTCCAGAGGGACTGCCTTAGTCTCTGCCCAGGATGAGGACACTGCCCTTGTAGAATGAGCTCTCAATATCCCAGGTGGTTGACAGTTCTTGGTAATGTAGGCAGAGGATATTACGTTCCTAATCCATCTAGCTATGGTCTAGCTATGGTTTGCTAGCTGCTTGCCCTTTTATAGGGCCCTGAAATTGCAAAAAGAGACAGTCCGATTTTCTTAGAGGCTTGGTGGCTTGTAGGTAGGCAAGGACTGATCTCTTGACATCCAGATTATGGAGAGTCCCCTCTGCATCTGTAGATGGAGATTGTAAGAACGAAGGTGGGGAGACTTTTTGTTCACAATGGAATCTGGATACTACTTTCGAGAGAAAGGCAGGACAGTGCCTGAGGATTATTCGATCATCCAGGATTGTAAGATAGGGAGGCTTGCATGAGAATGCCTTTTTATCCTTTTCGGGAGAGGTCTGTTCTCCAGATATTCCTCAGGTCCTTCAGTTCCTGCAAGCTGGATTGGAAAAAGGCCTTCGCCCTTCAACTCTAAAAAGGTACAGATTACCGTGCTCAGCGCCTTCTTAGACTTAAAACTGACAGATTCCCCTCTGGTCAAGCGTTTTTTTGAAGGGGGCAGTGAGAACTTCTTCCTCCCCTCGTCCGGTGGTTCCTCCTTGGGACTTGAGCCTAGTTCTTTTATGCTCTCACTACTCCTCCGTTTGAGCCAATTGAGAATATCCCTCTAAGGCTCCTCACCATAAAGACTGTCTTCCTAGTTGCCATAACTACTGCCAGAAGGGTTGGAGAAATTCAGGCATTCCAGGTTCTCAAGTAGATTCTTGAAGTTACGGGTTTCCGGCTTTTCAGCATCGTGGAAATAACTGCATCTGACAGGCCCTTCTGCATTAGCAGGAGGCGTCCTAATTCCAGGCCGTCAAACTTAGTTGCTTTATACTGGGATGATATACTGGTCCCTGATGGAGTAGGTCTGGGTTTGACAGCAGCGTCCAATAAACTCCGGCTGATAGTTTGAGCAGCAGCGGAAACCAAGCCCTTCTTGGCCAGAAGGGGGCCACCATAACACCATAATTACATGGATTCCCTCTTCCTGAATTTTTACCAGGACTCTTGGAATGAGGCTGAATAGAGGGAAGGCATAAAGGAGCTGTTTTGGCCACGGCCGGTAGAGGGCGTCTAGCCATACCGGATGATCCCTTTGCGAGAGGGAACAGAACCTTCCGACCTGCCTGTTGATTTTGGTGGTGAACAGATCCAATGCTGGGGTCCCCCACATCTGGCAGATCTGGCTGAAAACGTGGTGATTTAGGGACCATTCGGTTTCTCTTATGAGATGTCGACTGAGATAATCGGCAATCACATTTTTCTCTCCCTTGATATGCACTGCAGAAAGGGACAGAAGGTTTCTCTCTGCCCAACAAAAAATGTTTTTTGATACTTCTGCCAGTGAGCGACTTTTGGTTCCCCCTTGTTTGTTTACGTACGCAACAACTGTAGTGTTGTCCGTCAGTATTTTTATGTGTTTTGGAGAAGAAGTTTTGCAAAGGGAAAAGAGAACTCTGGGGACTGCTTACAGTTCTCTTAAATTTGAGGAGGTGTCCTGCATGTCTTTCTCCCAGGATCCCTGAACTACTGATTCTGAAAAATGACCTCCCCAACCTGTGTTGCTGGCATCTGTTGTAATGACCATAACATCTCTTGGGCGCCAGTGAACTCCTATGCTCAGGTTTCCCTTTACTCTCCACCAAGTTAGTGATTGTTTTACATGTCCGGGAACGTGAACTTTTTTCCGTCCCATGAGGATAGGAGAAAGGCCTGAAGGACTCTTATGCGACTTTGGGCCCACCTTACTGACAGGATCGTGGCTGTTAGCAGCCCCAGTACAGCCATGATGTCCCTTATCGAGGACCGATCCCTGCTGGAAAATAGAGACACTGTTTGGATTAAGTGAGTTTGTTTGTCTTGCGGAAGGAAAGACATTAGATGTTTTGAGTCCAGAAGAACCCCTAAAAAAAACCTTTTCCTGACTGGGGATAAGGTCTGATTTTTTTGGATTTATTATCCAGCCTAGAGATGTAAGGCAGTCCTGGATTTGCTTGAGGCGTGATTGTAGAAGTTGGCGCAACTCTGCAAACACCAGAAAGTCGTCCAGGTATGGAACAATCTGCACCCCCTGAAGGTGAAGAAATTTCGTGACCTCTGACATTATCTTTGAAAAAACTCTGGGGGCCAAGGATAGGCCGAAAGGAAGAGCTGTGAACTGAAAATGGGACAATTTTCCTTGAAAATAAATAGCTATCCTTAGGAAACTCTGATGCCTGTGGTATATTGGGACGTGGTAATAAGCATCCTGAAGGTCTACGGTTGCCATAAAGCAGAAGGATGTGTGTGGTAGATTTTAAGGTCTCCATCTTGAATCTCTTGTAAATGATGGATCTGTTTAGGGACTTCATAGTTATCTCTGACTCTAGGGATGCCTGTTTGTCGGGTTGCTGTCTTTGGTTGATGAAGAAATGTCTTGGGGGGGGGGGGGGGGCCCCAGATAAAAATTCTAGCTTTAGGCCCTCTTTTACGGTACAAGTGACCCAAGAGGAGGCATGAATTTCTTGCCAGGAAGAGGAGAACTGTTTTAATCTGCCTCCTACCTGGACCAGTGTGTCACTGGGTAGGGCGGGTAGAGGTTTCTGGTTTAAAAAGGTATCCCCTTCCTTTACCTCTAGAAGACTGCCACCTTTTTGATCCGTCCCTCTTGCTCCGATCTGCTCTCGACCGTTTTTGATTTTGAAAGGAACGCCTCTGTTGATAGTAACGATTATCAGAGGGAAATCCCTTTTTGTTATCGGAGGCCTTCTCCAAAATATCATCAAGAGCGGAGCCAAATAATCTTTGTCCCTCACACGGGATGAAGCACAGGCGGTTCTTAGAACCTGCGTCCCCTATCCATGAACGAAGCCATACCGCCCTACGGGTCGCATTGGCTAAAGCACTGCCTCTTGCAGAGAGTTTAACCAAGTCGGCCGAGGCGTCCGCTAGAAAATTAGATGCCTTCTTCAGGGTAGGAAGGGAGTTTAAGATTTCTTCTCTGGACGTACCCCGACAGATTGCTCTCTATCTGATCTAGCCACACTGAGAGGGTTCTGTCCGTACAAGTGAATGCTATACTGGGACGTAACATCGCCATATTTGTCTCCCAGGATTTCTTTAATAAATTTTCGCATTTTTGTCCATCGGGTCTTTAGGAGACCCATATCCTCAAAGGGCAACGAGGACTTATTTGAAATACGGGCCATTGGGGCATCTATTTTGGGAGTCTTATCCCACAAATCAGAGTCAGACTCTGATAAGGGGTATTTGCGCTTGAAGACGGCCGATACAGTCCACCTTCTATCAGGATCCTTCCATTCCCTGGAAATAAGAGCCTTAATATTGTTGTGGATGGGGGAAGGATCTTTTCTTCTTTTCCCCCGACCCCTGAAAAATCTGATCGTGAAGGGATTGAGTCTCTTTTAAGTCTTCTAAATTTAGGGTAGATTTTATATCTTTCAGTAAGGATTGCGTCTCTTTGGGAAAGCACATAGGCCTCCCTGCAGCATCCTCAGAGGATAAGGAGTCCTGATCGTCTAGTAACTCCCCTACATCCAGATCCACTCGGTCTGATGCTTCTAAATTAAGGGAACGGGAGGGCCCAGGGGAAAGCGTCAATTGACTAGCATCAGCCGCAGCTTTAATCTCTTCTCTAATGAGGGTTCGCATAGACTCCACAAAGGAAGGGGATTCTTCTGAGATAATCTTTTCAGTACATTTAGGGCAGAGGATTTTCTTTAAATCCGACACCAAGCCTTTATGGCAACCACCACACTTTCTGCGTCCCGAATCCCCTTTGGGTTTAAGCTTTCTGGACTCACTGCCCTAAAAGGAATAAAACAATCTTTGTGTAGGATAAAGAGAGACCCAGAGTAAGGGTGGTGAGGGGTCAGTATAGTAAAATTACAGACATCCAGTGTGCAGGGGGAGGAGAGCAAGCCCGGGGATGCCCGAGATCAGGACTTACTCCGGAGGATAGAGGAAGGGAGGCAATGCGTCCCCGGGGCCACCGATCCCTGCACCAGCCCTCCTGAGCAACAGGGAAAGGACCAGACCGGTGCGATATATCCAAGTTCCTGGTCATTCCCAGGAGCGGCTTCCACGCACGTCCGAGGACAGGAAACAACGACTGGCAAGGTAAGGGGAGGAGGCTCCTTAAATCCTGTGCTTCCTCGTTGTTTCCTGTCCTGGAGGCGGGGTCACCCTCCTGGGAATGCCGTTGTGGAGGCGCCGGGGAAAAAAATATAAATATTTGGATATTCAGAAAAGTACTGTACATAAAATAAAACACATTGTAAATAAAAGATTTTTATTTCCATATTTTTATTTCAAAAATTTAGACAAGTCATATAAAGATGTTTTATACTTGTATAAAGTAATTTCTTTGTAACATTTATTATAAAGTCTTTTGCAAGCTTTGAAGAATTTCCGTGTGTAAAGATTACACATTAAGATATACAGAATACAATAGGACAGTGGCATATGATAATACGCAGCAGAAACATTCTAGGGAGTCTTTGTTAGTGCTAGTTAGCTGCCAAACTAATTACGTCTAGATACATATACATATGTATGATAAATGATTCGTGAAGAGATGACGTGGCTGCTAGGTTGTTTTCCAATTAAAAACAAGATGCCGGTAACCCCACAAGCAGCATCCTTGCGAAGGTAAAAGCAGCTTTTACGATAAAAAGGCAACTCTAGTGAGCATCTATTACAATCAAATCAGTGATTACTGAAAAGTGATGTTGGTCGTCAACACAAACATGATTTCATCCAAGTCCTCAGCTCAAAAAGGCAGAAATTGTATAATGACTTTCCAAATGACAAAACAGATCATGATAAGCATGAACAAAAAACGCTAGATGAGAAGAATTGACAAAACAATAAGACATTGCCCACAAAGGACGGGAGAAATGGCTGCCAAAGATGCTGCAAGATTCCTGATGCGAGACGACCGACTAGAATAAGAACTTTCACATTTCTTAGAGCAAGAGGCTCATGACAGCCAAGCTTCACAGCCCACATTACACGACTTTTCCTGGAAGACCTGAACACAACTTAATACAACTCTGTTAACACTGCGGTCTTTCCATGAGGAATGACTTGTTTTACGATACATGCGCCCACTTAAAGTAACCCCTTCTGAACACGAGCCCCTTCTCACAGCCTGAATCGTTGCTGTAGTGCTATAAACATGCGCTATGAAACATGGACTTGCTTAAATTTGGTTCACAGCATGTAAGAAACACATATGTAGACATCACAACTGACATCAGGGAGTCCTGTCCAAGCACTTTGAGGTTCAGTGTGTGTGTAATCATGTACTTCAGTGGCAATTGCACCCAATTCCAGAGCTGAAATTAAAAGTAACATTGTAAAGTAATATAGAGGTTAGTATGTTACAGTTATTACAGCAGATTGTAACATGCCAACACTATAATAAAATAATGTTTTACAGTCAAAGGATTTCACTTGCTTCCAGTTGTTAAGCCTGTCTTATTTTGGATGGTGTGTAGTTCCTGTCTATAATTTCATCTTGTAAAAACATATGAAGGCAACGTTCGTTCTGTGCCAAAGGGTGGCCGGCAACTCTGCAAGTGAAAAGAACAAATAATGTCAGCCATTATACGGTCCGGCATATCATTCCAAGGGTGATTCTGCTCTGCAGATCCAAGCTTTACACCCAAGCTGCATAGTGTATGGAAATATTAAGGTATTTCTTATCAAATCAGCAGTGATGTAAAGAATAACATGATTAAATAAACTGGGCACATCTTAGAAGTACAGATAACGCTACAATCTGCAATCAATGCAAATGATTACCCAGGCTTTGTAAGCGGCATTGTTCCAGCAATAGGGCATATGTTGAAACCGGGGAGAGCTATGGTATAGCACGGAACTATTTGTTTCAGCGCCTTCAATTTCACAGGCAATCTGCATACATTAACTATACACAACAAATAGAAGGTCAGCAATAAGGAGGATTTCTGTTAACTCATTCAGTGCAGGGAATAGACTGTGGCCCTCTGTGGTGCAGTCTTTTATACATGACAATCATTTGCTGCTGCCTGCGACGCAGAGGATCACACTTACTTGTTTATAAATTGCTCAAGCCCTTGCTTTCTTTCCTCTATGAAAGATTCATCAAAGATCCCTTCATCTCCTCTGAATGGGAGCTGTCGAAAAAGAGCCTTGCCAGGTAGAGGGGGCACCACAACCTAAGAAAAACAGAAGAAATCAACAAAAAGGATGGATTTTCAGCAGTATCCTGAGGCCCTACGAGCCTTGGCAAGTTGTTTCAGTTTTGTGGCGTTATAGGGAATGGGGGGATATTTACCAATGAAAATGCACCAGCATTCAGGCGCAATTTGCTAAAAAAAAATATATATATATCTATTATCATTACATTTATACCGAGAAAGTTAAAGGAAACCTGCCATCAACTTTATGCTGACCTCACTGAGGGCAGCATAAAATAGTGTACAGAAATGCTGATTTCAGCGGGGTGTCACTGATGAGCTAAAAGTAAGTGGTTGGTGAAAACCAGCATCATAATCATTGCAGCACAGGTCCTGAAAAGAGTCACATCTACCTGAGAAGAGTCACGGTTATTCATAATCTCCTGCACTCTCGTCCATCTGCTGACGATTGGCAGTTCTCTCCTATAGAGAAAGGGAGAAAACTAGGTAGAAGACTGTCAGTCATCAGCAGGTGGAGAGCAGGAATTAATGAATAACCAGGACTCTTCTCAGGTGGCCAGGACTCCTCTCCAGGCCCAGTCTGCAATGATTGTGATGTTGGTTCTCGGCAACCACTTACTTTTAACTTATAAATGACAGAGCGCTAAAATCAACTCACCTGTCTCTACTTTATGCTGCCGTTAGTATGGGCAGCACAAAGTTGATGACAGGTTCCCTTTAAGGTTACGTTTACATCTGTGGCAGAGGCTCTGACAGGAGCTACTGGTGCAGATTCCATCAAGAATCTGCTGCATCATTCAGTTGTATACTGAGCATTCTGGGCAGATTTTAAATATTTCTCATCAATTGCTAAAGAGACCACAATTGCTCTAAGTGTAACAGTCATGTTTTCATAAAAAATAATAAAAATTTTTTTTTAGCATATGTTACTGCTGCAGCAGCATTATGCATAACGCAATCTTTCGTTTCTTCACATACCACCTAGTTACGGCAGTTTAAACATTTACAATATGAGAACCTTCTAGATGGAAGCTCTGCCAGTTCTCTGAGGCCAAAACTGCTTTCCCTCACTTCCCATACACACTTGCTGTAGCCAGCAGCTCCCTGCCAGCCAATCAGATTGGATTACGGAGAGACACGCCTCCTCACTCTGAAGCCTAATGCAGGCATGCAGTGTGAAGGACCGCCCCTCTGTCTTCTGTTTATACTAAAGGGAAGACAGACAAGCCCTAGCAACTGTCTTTTAAGGGAGCAGTGGAAAGGTACAGGGGACATTAATGAAAGCTGTTATTATAAGGTAATTACAGATATTTTGACAATCATTGACAGACTAACTCAGGTATACATGCCTAGCTCTAATAAACTAGCAAAAAAAATAAAAATATGACAGTTACACTTTAAGGGTACTTTCACACTTGAGTTATTCTTTTCCGGTATTAAGTTCTGTCCTAGGGGCTCAATACCTGAAAAGAACTGATCAGTTTTATCCTAATGCATTCTGAATGGAGAGAAATCCGCTCAGGATGCATCAGTTTAGTCCCTCTTATGGAACACTTGCCGGAATGCCGGATCCGGCATTAAATTCCATTGACATGTATTCGTGCCGGATCCGGCATTAAAATTACCGCATTGCCAGATCCGTTCTTCCGGTCTGCGCATGCACAGACCTTTAAAAAAAATATATATATATACACATACATACATACATACCGGATCCATGTTTCTAGATGACAACCAGAGAGACGGATCCGGTATTGCAATGCATTTGTAAGACAGATCCATCTACAAATGCTGTTCATTTGCATACATATTGCCAGATACCTCTAACACAAGTGTGAAAGTACCCCAAGGTTAAAGAAGACTTTCAGGACGTTGTACAACCTTTTTTTGTTCTTTGTCACACAACATTTGCGTTTTTCAGACTCTTTCAGATTCAGGTAGAAAAAAAAATTAAAATTAAAATTAGTACAATGCAATAAAAAAAGTCGCCAAAGGTGTACATAGCTTTTAAGTTTATATGTATATAAAGAGTAATGTCATAAGTTAAAATAACCTTCAAATAAAATTGAAGGAATACATAGGTATAATAGCGCCTGAGTGGACACCATAGCCAGTGGGTGATGGCTGTGTACAGCAGACACTAATCAAAAGTGTCCGCAAATTAACAACCTTTAACCACTTGAGGACCTGTGACGTATATGTACATCATAACTCCGGCCCCTAAACATGACGCCCGCTCGCATGTGCAGCGGGCGCCACAGCTGCTGGGTTTTTGCCATTTTAAATCGCAGAGACCCGCGGCACATGTATGCGATCAGCCATAAAGCTGATCCCATATATTTTACCCTTCAAATGCTGTGGTCAAATGTGACCACGGCATCTGATCAGCCCGGAAGGGGAATCCGCACACTTCCGCTCCGGTAACAGCATTCCCCGGCTGAGATCGGGGAACCTGTTACATCGCTGAAATAGCCCAAAGACTCAAGCAGGCTTCGGTGCCTATTTCAGGAATATACCAATACAGGCCACTAGGTGGCAGCATTGTATGGTTATATTCCAAATGAAGTGTTTAATGATGGCTGTATAGCCATCAATGAACACAATGGGCAATCTAATTCCAGTTATTGCCAGTTTTAGTCAGTCAAGGTGAAAAAAAAAAAGTAGAAAAAAAAATGTTTGCAAACATAAACAAATAAAATAGAAGTTCAAATCACCCCCCTTTCCTTAACCTCTTAAGGACACAGGACGTACCGGTATGCCTTGGTGTCCTTCTACTTAAGGACACAGGACGTAGCGGTACGTCCTGACTACTTTCGATCACTGCCACGCAATCACCATCCTTCGATCCTGTGAGGTGATGGTGACATCACCTCACAGGATCGATTCCTATTGGCTGCACGGGCAGGCAGGGGTTAACTCCTCCTGCTCTTCTCCTCCTCCATTTTGTGTCCGAGGAGAGAAGAGCCTGCTGCAGATCCAGAGAGCCCAGCACCCCAGCACCGTCCTGTGCCCATCCAGAGTGCCATCTGGCACTATCACGTAGGTTAGGGACAGCTAAGGGCAAGGTTTAGTTCAAGCAGGAAGAGTTAGGGATAGTTTAGAGTTAACATTTTTTTTGTGTGTATTGCATCACCCTCTTAGAGTGTCTGGGGTCCACAGCTTGCCCCCTTGTCCCCCCCTCCACCTTTTTTTGGGGCGCAAGCATTTTTTTTTTTTAGGGGGGAAATATCAGGTGCCGTCGTGGGTTTCGAGAAAAACAATTACCGGTAAGCAATCTTGTTTTTCCCTCACCCACGACGGCACCCTGTGCGAGACTAAACTATAAGTAGACCTAGGGAGGGCCCGCCGCCTGAAGGACACCCTCTCCAAAGGAAGCATCAGAATGGAGTTTAAGCCTATTGTGTTTTAGAAACGTGTGAGGAGAACTCCAGGTAGCTGCCCTGCAAATCTGAGCTAAAGAAACGTCTGCCCTTTCTGCCCAGGAGGTAGAAACTGCTCTAGTAGAGTGAGCCCCAAACCCAGAAGGTGGAATAAGGCCCAAAGATACATAAGACTTAACTATGGCCTTTTTTACCCATCTTGCTATGACCCCCGTGGAAGCTTTCTTCCCTTTATTTTTCCCTAAAAATTGGATCAAGAGTTTTTAGTCTTTTCTCCAAGGAGCCGTAACATCAAGGTAAGTTAGCAAACACCTTCTGACATCAAGGCAATGGAGCCTTTCTTCGGAACTGGAAGAAGGAAACGGAAAAAAGGAAGGAAGAACGATGTCTTTGCTTCTGTGGAAATCCGAAACCACCTTGGGAAGGAAGGAAGGAAGGAAGGGAGAGGCCTAAGGACTACTTGACTAACTTGTATAACCGTATAAGGTGGAAATGCCGAGAAAGACTGAATTTCTGAAATTCTACGGGCAGAAGTGATAGCTAGAAGGAAGGCCATTTTGATGGATAATACATCTATCGGAACCTCGGATAAGGGCTCAAAGGGTTTATCTGTCAGGGCTGTCAATACCTTATTCAGGTCCCGGGGGGAGAGACAAGGGTCTAATGGAGGGATGAATCCGGGCCGTAGCAGACAGAAAACGTTTAATCCAGGGGAAGGAGGAGAAGACCTGCCAAACTCTATTATATTTCCTGGCTGTGGTAACTTTTCTACTGCTTAAGATTGTGGAGACTACCTTATCAGAAAGACCCCTTTTTAACCACATGTCCCTCTCAATTTCCACACGGCCAGCTGAAGAATCTGTGGATTGGGATGTAGTACTGGTCCCTGAGAAAGCAGATTTTCTTTTGGCAGAATTTTCCAAGGGGGTTCTATTGCTAGATTCAGCAGGGTCGAGAACCACACCCTCTTTGGCCAGTACGGGGCTACTAGAATAACTAAGGCCTTGTCTTTCTGAATTTTCTTCAGGATTTGTGGTAGGAGTGAAATAGGTAGGAAGGCATATCCGATCTCTCGCCCCCATTTCTGGGCCAAACTGTCTACAGCCGTTGGGTTGTCTGCCTGGCTTAAAGAGCCAGGCCAGCCTCTCTCCCGAGAGGCAAAGAGACCTATAGTTGGTTCCCCAAATCTTATTACAATCTGGGAGAAGGTGTCCTTGTCCAGACTCCACTCTGTCTGCCTGAGTTTTACTCTGCTCAGGAAGTCGGCCAAGAAGTTTTCCTTGCCCTTCAGATGGACCGCAGAGAGGGTCAGACTTCTTTCTTCCGCCATCCTGAAGATCTCTTGGCATAAGGAGTTTAGGGATGCTGACCGTGTTCCTCCTTGATGATTTATATATGCCACGGTTGTTGTATTGTCGGAATAAAACGTCAGTTTTTTGTCTACAACCTCCGGACAGGCTACTCTCAGGACTCTTTCTATCGCCTTTAGTTCCTTGTAGTTTGATGTGGCTGCTCTGGTCTTTAGGTCCCATCTTCCTTGCCAGTGATTTCCGTTCGAGTGGGCCCCCCAGCCCCATGGACTTGCATCTGTCGTTATCAACATAGGTTCTGTCAACGACCAAGGAGTCCCAGCCGACAAATTTTTTGGAATTGTCCACCAAAGGAGAGAGGATCTCGCTCTGGAGGAGAGATGGAATTTCCAATCTAATGCCCCTGGAAGGCCATTCCAATTCATTAAAATGTCTGATTGTAGGGCTCTGGTGTGAATCTGGGCAAAAGGAACTGCCAGAATGGTCGCTGTTAGGTGCCCCAAAACCATCATTGCATACCTGATTGAACACTTGAAGCTGCGGAAGAGGGACCAGACATGTTCTATCGTGGTGGCTACCTTTTTCTGAGGAAGATAAGTCTTCTGGTTTAAAGAGTCTAGTTGCATTCCCAAGAAGGTGCATCTCTGAGAAGGAGTGAGGCAGGATTTCTGATGATTCATCTTCCAGCCTAAATTTTTCAGAAGAGTTAAATCTATTCTCAACTGTTCCTCTGTCTGTGCTATGAACAGAAAATCGTCCAGATAGGGAACGAGAACTATCCTGGACAATCTTAGGTAGGCCACCATTTCCACCGCCACCACCTTTGTAAAGACTCTTGGGGCTTTTGCCACCCCAAAAGGTAAGGCCCTGTACTGAAAATGACGGATCTGGCCTTTTATCTGAACAGCCGTTCTTAAATATTTTTGGGAGGCTGGATGTATAGGGACGTGATAGTATGCATCTTCTAAGTCTATGCTTGCCATCCAGCAGTCCTTGGACAATAGATTCAAGGTTGTCTTGATTGTTTCCATCCGGAATTTTTTGTATTTCAGAAATTTGTTTAATTGTTTTAGGTTTAGAATCATCCGAAAGGTTCCATTGGGTTTCTTCACTAGAAAAAGGGGGGAGTAAAATCCCTTCCTTTCCTCCTCTTTTGGAACTTGGCATATTACTCCTTTTTCTATTAACAATAGAACTTCTGCTTCCAGAACCACAGATCTTTGAGGATCTTGCGGAATAGGTGTCCGAGTGAAGAAATCCCTTGGATAGGAGGGGAATTCCAGCCTGAATCCCTCTGCTATCCCTCCCAGAACCCATTTGTTTTGGGTTATTCCTGACCAGGCTAGAAGAAAAACGGACAGTCTTCCTCCAACCCGGAGGACGGCGTCATTGTTTATCTTTGGGTTTGTTGTCTTGAGACTTGAAAAGAAAACCGGAAGATTTCCTTTGAAATCTTTCCTTTTCTTTTCTATCATACGGCCTGGTTCTCTGTCTCCTAAACCCTTGCTGAGGTTTACGAAAAAAGGGATTCCTCTGGGGAACAGGAAACCCCTTTTTCTTATCGGAAGCCTTCTCTAAGATGTCATCTAGAGAGGATCCAAATAATCTATCTCCCTCACAGGGAAGAGCACATAATCTGGCTTTTGACCCTTGGTCCCCTTTCCAGGACTTAAGCCAAATGGCTCTTCTGGCAGCGTTAGACATAGCAGAAGACTTTGCCGAAAACCGTATTACATCCGTGGAAGCATCTGTTAAAAAATCAGCGGCTTTGGCAAAAGTGGGAAGGGACGCTAGGATTTCCTCTCGTGGTTTCTTTTCTTTTAGATGTGTTTCTAATTGGTCAATCCATAAGCAAAGTGAACGGGAGACCCATGTGGAAGCCACCGCTGGTCTGAGAGAGGCAGCGGAAGTTTCCCAGGCTCGTTTTAGATAAATGTCGGCCTTTTTACCCAAAGGATCCGATAAACACCCAAGGTCATCGAAGGGGAGAGCTGATTTTTTAGCTATTTTTGCCACCGGGGCCTCTACCATAGGAGCCTTATCCCAACAAGAAGGCACCTGATCAAATGGATATTTTCTTTTAACGGATGCGGGCATAAAGAATTTCCTGTCTGGATTTTTCCATTCCCTTTTAATTATTGCCTGCATATTTTCATGTATGGAAAACACCCTATGCCTTTTAGGCGCTAAAGCTTGGAAGGCTCGATCCGCTACTGATTTTGTCTGTTTAATATCCTCCAGCTGCATGGTGGCTCTTACAGCCTTCAGTAATGGCTGTGTATCTTCCGGAGGAAAAAAAGCTCTTCCTGTATAATCGTCATCCGAGGATTCACTGCTAGAGGAATTTAACTTGCCGGATTCTCTGTCCTCATCCTCAGAAGAATCTATATCAATGCGTTCATATACTGTAGACCTGTCCGGGGACTTGTTTCGGCTTTTATTAAGCGTCTTAAGGGATGCTTTAACCTCTGACCTTATTAAGGACCTCATAGATTTAGACAAACTGTGCGATTTTTCTGCTACAAGATTATCAATGCAGGTGGCACATATTGGTTTTTGGTAAGATACTGGAAGGGGGGCTTTGCATCCTGGACATTCTCTATGTCTGGTTTTACTGGCAGACTTTCTGGGTGGCTTTGAGGTCTAAAAACAATCACAGAAATATACCCCATTAGCAAGAAAAAAGAACAGTCTCACCACAGATGAATCTTTTTCCCTTCCCCTCCTTAGGCCAATACCGGACTTGTGGGCCTCACAGGATCCGGGGGTTCAGCGCGTCCCTCAGTAGGTTCCGACATCTCAGTGGACTGGGTCCCCAACTGTAGCACCACTGCAGTAGATGGGTGCTCCGCTGGCTGCCTGCACCTGCTGCCATATTTATATATATATATCAACAAACAGGGGAGATAGAGCGGCACTCCAAAGGTCAGCACGCAGACCGTGAACCGGTCACTTACAGCAGCACAAGCAGTCTCCTGTGAAAGTTCCAACCCGGCGGTGCACAAGCCCCAAAGCAGCAGAATACAGACAGTCTCAAAAATGAAGGTATGAACGGGGCGGCACTCACCGATGGAATCAAGGATACACTTTATTAGATGATAAAGCGTGCAGGCAATGTCGGGCAGGACGCCATCTATTTCATCCTATTTCATTTCCATCGGATGAAATAGATGGCGTCCTGCCCGACATTGCCTGCACGCTTTATCATCTAATAAAGTGTATCCTTGATTCCATCGGTGAGTGCCGCCCCGTTCATACCTTCATTTTTGAGACTTTATATATATATATATATTTTTTTAAATAGGGACGTGCTTATGGCCTCCTTTCCCGCGTCCTGTGCGTCCCAGAGAGGCCCCTCCCCTTCCGGCGCCACGTCCCATGACGCCTGCGCACAAGCCTCCAGGTGCGCGGGTGCCATCTTAGTTACTGGCAGAAGCTCTCCCGTGGAACGCCGGTATGGAGAGCCGCCTGAACACGGCCACAGCGGCTCCCCGCAGGATCAGGTGCACGCGCAGGCAGACTTACGAGGAGCGGCTTCCGGCACGGCCACAGAAAACGCCGCTCCCCGGGATAGGCCTTCCCACGGCCCCAGCCACAGACCTTCCCCAGCGACCGGTACTTGACGGTATGTCCTGGAAGTTTTTGCTGCTTCTCAGGATCTCCCATCCCGGAGGACAGGAAACCTTAACTGGTGCTTGGAGGAGGTGTGTCCACTTTTATCTTCTCAGGTTTCCTGTCCAATGGGAGGTCCTGAGTCGCACAGGGTGCCGTCGTGGGTGAGGGGAAAAATCAGCGCGGCCTCCCTACCCACCCCCTCCAGGTACCTATCCCCAGGGGTGAGACCCGTGCCCTTACCAGTAAAAACCTGTTGCTGGTCAGATATAAGGACAAGAGGGATGTCCTTGTACTGACCACAATTCACGGTAACGGCATCTCCCCTGTTCCTGTGCGAGGTACCACGGCAACGGTCCTCAAGCCAGATTGTATCGTCGACTACAATCGGTATATGGAAGGAGTTGATCTCTCTGATCAAGTCCTTAAGCCATATAATGCCATGCGCAAAACCCGGACATGGTACAAAAAAGTTGCGGTCTACATGGTGCAGGTTGCCATGTCAGGGCTCCAGACAGAAAAAAATCCCTAGGAGCCATTGGCTCCTAAACTGAAAAATTTAGGAGCCAAATAAAAATTTTAGTCGCCAAATTTAAATACATACATAATTATGATATAAAAAAAAATAGCCTCATTCACACGGCCGTGTTTGGTCAGTGATTTCCATCAGTGATTGTGAGCCAAAGCCAGGCGTGTATGCTACACAGACAAAGTATAAGGGAAAGATCTGCACCAGTTCTGTGTTTAAAGCTGCAACTGGTTTTGGCTAAAAATGACTGATGGAAATCACTGACCGAAGACTGACTGTGTGAAAGAGGCATCAGTGTTCGGTCAGTGATTTCCATCAGTGATTTTGAGCAAAAACCAGGTGCGGCTTTAAACACAGAACTGGTGCAGATCTTTCCCTTATACTTTATGTCTGTGGAGGATCCAATCCTGGTTTTGGCTCACAATCACTGATAGAAATCACTGACCAAACACTGATGTGTTAATGAGCGCTGACTATGACTGTGCTTATATGGCGTTCTAATTTGTGCTTCCATTCTGCATTTCCGTGATTGCGGACCCATTCAAGTGAATGGGTTCGCATCCGTGATGCAGAGTGCACGCGGGCTGCTGCCGGTGTATTGCGGAAGTGCTGTTTGTGGGCCGCAATACAGGCAGGGGCAGAACACTTTCTTGTGATAACTGGTGGTGACAGCAGCGCTGAGTGACAGTAGCTACTGACACCACCTACTAAGGATTTAGCATAGACAAGTATGACTTCTCAATGCTAAATCTTACAGCATGTCCTAATTATAAGTAAATGGACATTATGGTGCTGGCTGAGACTCACTGGCTAAATGAAGAGCTGAAGGGGTTAAACTTTAAACAACTGGGGGAAAAAAAACCCTTACTAGTCTGAACAAGGGGGAAGGGAGGCAGCAGGAGCCATACTGAGTGTCACAGAACTCACGTCAGGAGCCGGAGGACTGCAGGAGGCAATGATGCTGGGACTCGGCAGTCCTTCTGCAGGGGGGGGCAGAGGAGCCACACTGTCACAGGACTCACATGTACGGAGCTGGAGGGGGGGAGGCACTGACCCAGGCACCCGGCCGTCCTTCTGCAGGTCTCTGTCAGTGCTCCCAAGCGCGCTCTCTTCCCGGGCTCTGTGAGGGGGCGGGGCCCAGGACGAGCCACTACAGGCTGGCAGAGCAGGCTGGATGTCGGGGGCTGGGCTCAGCAGACGTGCCGAGCGTGGCGCGTCTGCTGAAGAGAGGTTTTTTTTCTCCCTTAAAGCTGCCGCGCGGAGGTGGGACAAGTCGCAAATGGCGATAAGACTTAAAAGTCTTGTCGCCATTTGCATAATTCCTGGTCGCATTTGCGACCATTTTGGTCGCCATCTGGAGCGCTGCATGTACAACTCTTTTGTACTGTTCCGGAGCACTGGCAACACAGGGAAATCCCTTCAGTTCTATGAGGCAGTCCTCAAGGACCTGATCTTTTCTGACCGGAAAAGAGCAGGCCGGAGTACCTCGGGAACTGGAGGCGTCCGGATCGTCCCTGGCCAACACTTTCCAGGTGTGGTCCCCCATACTGGAAAGAAGGGACGATCCCCCCAAAAAATGAAGAGTTTGTCACAGGAGGGGGATACGGAAGGACACCACCACTCAGTGTGACACGTGCTCTGATCATCCAGGCCTCTGCGTTATTGGTTGCTTCAGGGAATACCACACTTCCATGGAGTACTAAATTTATTATCCTCTTTTTCATGTAGCCACACTGACAATTGGATAAAAACTATGGTTCTCGAGACTTGACACCCAAAAATGTTTTTTTTTCTAAAATGATGGCTTGTAAAACTAAAATATACAAAAGTAGACAAATTATGCATCGCCGCGTCTGTAATAATCTGCCCTATAAAAATACCCCATGATCTAAGCCCTTAGATTAACACTGTAAAAAAATTAAATAAAAACGGTGCCAAAACAGCAATTGTTTGGCAAGTTTTCCGTTTTAATTCATTTTTCCAGTAACAAATAGAAATTTGGAAATTTCATCTCCATTTGCCATACACTCTTGAGGAACACCTAAAGGGTTAACAAAGTTTCAGGGGTCCTTCAAATGGGACATGGTGTCAAAAAAAAGGCCATCAAAATCTGCCTTCCAGGAACCATATGGCGTTCCTTTCCTTCTGCGCCCTGCCGTGTGCCCGTACAGTAGTTTACTGCCACATATGGGGTGTTTCTGTAAACTGCAGAATCAGGGCAATAAATATTGAGTTTTATTTGGCTGTTAACCCTTTCTTTTTGGTAAGCTTGCGTCACAAGAATGTAATATAGAACAACCGAAAATCATATGTACCCTAAAAATAGTCCCAACAAAACAGCCTCCTTATCCCATAGTTTCCAAAATGGGGTCACTTTTAGGGAGTTTCTACTCCGGTGGGCATCAGTGGGGCTTCAAATGGGACATGGTGTAGATAAGCCAGTCCAGTAAAATCTACCTACCAAAAACCACACAGTGCTCCTTTCCCTCTCCGCCCTGCCGCGTGGCCATAGAGTAGTTTACGACCACATATGGGGTGTTTTTGTAAACTACAGAATCAGGGCTATAAAAATTGGGTTTTATTTGGCTGTTAACCCTTGCTTAGATACTGGGAAAAAAAAGGGAAATTTTGCGGGGGGGGGGGGGGGCGCAAATCTAAAATTCTGAAATTTTAGCCCCATTTGCCATTAACTCTGAAACACCAAAAGGGTTAACAACGTTTGTAAAATCAGTTTTGAATACCTTGAGGGGTGTCGTTTCTAGAATGAGGTCAATTTTGGGTGGTTTCTATTATGTAAGCCACACAAAGTGACTTCAAACCTCAAATGGTTCCTAAAAAGTGGATTTTTGAAAATTTTCAAGATTTGCTTCTAAACTTCTAAGCTTTGTAACATCCCCAAAAAATAAAATGGCATTCCAAAAATGATCCAAACATGGAGTAGACATATGGGGAATGTAAATTAATAACTTTTTTTTGGCAGTATTACTATGTATTAGAGAATTAGAGAAATTGAAACTTGGAAAATTGCAAATTTTTTAAATTTTTGGTAAATTTGGTATTTTTTTTATAAATAAAAATGAATGTTTTTTTTACTTAATTTTACCAATGCCATGAAGTACAATATGTGACAACAAAAAAACACTATCTCAGAATGACCTGCATAAGTAAAAGCGTTTAAAAGTTATCACCACATAAAGTGACACTGGTCATATTTGCAAAAAATTGCCTGGTCCATAAGGTGAAATATGGCTGTGTCCTTAAGGGGTTAAAATAAAAATACTTAACATAAAAAATAAATAAACATCATGGGCATCGCCATACCGTACTGACTTGAGAATAAGGATAACCGGTCAATTTTACCGCATAGTGTACAGTGTAAAAAAATAAATAAATCAGAATTGTGTTTTTTCCCAATCATTTGGATTTTTTCCACTTCCTACTACATGGTACGCAACCGTAAAAGGTGCCATTAGAAAGTAGGACTTGTCCCATAAAAAAATAAGCCCTCATAAGGCTATGTGAATGGAAAAATAGAAAAGTTAGGACTAAGGGAAGGCAGGAAGTGAAAAATGAAAATGCAAAAATGGAAAATCTCAGGGTCCTGAAGGCGTTAATCCCTCAAATAAGGGTAAAAAAAGCAACAAAAAAAAAAAAAAAAAAAAAAAAAACACTGGTTGATCCACCTCCGAAAAATGCATAACAAAAAAATGCTCAAAAAGATCATACATACTCCAAAATGGTATTAAATAAAACATTTCGTTCATTGTTTACATGGCCTAGGTGCAACTCTGTTCCATTCAAGTGAACGGGTCTGAGGTGCAATACCAAGTACAGCCGCTGTACAATGTGCTGTGTTGTGCTTGGAAAACGATAAAGAGGCCAGCGTCTTCAAACAGCTGATCGGCGGGGGTGCCAGGAGTAGGACCTCCACCGATCAGATACTGATGACTTAAAGGCTGTATTACACAGTCCGATATAGCAGACGATTGTTGGGAAGGAAGCTTTCCCTCCTGGGAATCGCCTGCTTGCCAGTGGAGGAGACTGCTGCCATTACATGCAGCACACTCCTCCGCAGCATGGGGAGGAACGATTGCTATGCCATCGCTCATCCCCATGCTGTATAGTGGTTTGACAGCAGCAGATCACCATTGGACACCACGATCTTCCGCCTACAAAAGATAATTTTTTTTAACGTCAAAAGATTTCGATTGCCTGATGATCGAGCGTTTGCTTGTTCATCAGACAATCGGTGGCAGTATTACACTGCAAGATGATCGCTAAAACTCAGCATGTGTCATGCAGGCTTTATCCTGAGGATAGGCTTTCAGTATCAAGATCTGGGACTAGAGTTGTTTCGGTACCAAAATTTTGATTCGGTATTGATACCATAAAAAAGTATTGCAATACTCGATACCATGCAAAAAAAAAAAAAACAATAAAAAAAAAAAAAAGCCGCGTGCATTCCTCATTTTATGGAACGTCCGGCCAATAATACAACAGTCCGATCCTATTTTTGGGGGGGACAAGGCGACTAAAATAAAATGGCGAATTGTGCAGTTTTTCTTTTTTTTTTTTTTATGGGCGTTCACCGCTTAAAAGAGGATTTTTTTTAATAGTTTGGACTTGAGACGTAGCGATATATATTTTATTTATTGTTTATATATTTTATATGTAAAATTGGGAAAGGGGGTGATTTATACTTAATATTTTGGTGTGCTTTTTCAACTTTTTTTTTTTTTTTTTACAGTTTAATTATTAACTATTTCCCCCTTAGGGGCTAGAACCTGGGATCTTTTCATCCTATTCACCCTAATAGAGCTCTATTAGGGTGAATAGGACTTCATAACTCACAGAAAAAATATGCACCACATGGATAAGCAACTGACAACACTGGCTAATCCCTCACTCTGGTGTTAAAAGCTGAGAGATTCGCCAATATTTCCAATCAGGAACATATCGGAGCCCCTTTAGGCACCACTACACGGTATCTCAGCATGACATGGGGTCCTACCACTAGACTACCTATGGTGTGTGAACAAGGTCTGAACAGGTATTAAGTAGCCTACAGCCCCATCCCACTCACCTGCACTGCAGGACCAACAATGCAATGGGGAACACATGAGGCCATAAGCTACACCTACAACAGACCATGTGACACCGGCTTCCAGGTGCAACAGAATGTTTACCAGCCATATGCAATGGGGCTGTAGGCTTCTTAATACCTGTTCAGACCTTGTTCACACACCATAGGTAGTCTAGTGGTAGGACCCCATGTCATGCTGAGATACCGTGTAGTGGTGCCTAAAGGGGCTCCGATATGTTCCTGATTGGAAATATTGGCGAATCTCTCAGCTTTTAACACCAGAGTGAGGGATTAGCCAGTGTTGTCAGTTGCTTATCCATGTGGTGCATATTTTTTCTGTGAGTTATGTGTTTATATATTTTCATCCGCACATGTTTTATTTTGTGTAGGATGTTTGTGTGGTGCTTGTGGTTCGCGCCGGCATCCTCCATTGTATGCAATTTTTGCTGGGGATAGCCGTTCGCTGCGAACCACATGCGGAGGAACTGCCCCCCCAGTTAGAAACACGCCACAGTGTTTGGGGTCTGGAGCAGTCCCACCCATTTAGGCCACGTTTATTTTTGTGATTCTGGTTTTATATGTATTGAATGTGCCATTGCATATGGCTTGTAAACATTCTGTTGCACCCGGAAGCCGGTGTCACATGGTCTGTTGTAGGTGTAGCTTGCGGCCTCATGTGTTCCCCATTGCATTGTTGGTCCTGCAGTGCAGGTGAGTGGGATGGGGCTGTAGGCTACTTAATACCTGTTCAGACCTTGTTCACACACCATAGGTAGTCTAGTGGTAGGACCCCATGTCATGCTGAGATACCGTGTAGTGGTGCCTAAAGGGGCTCCGATATGTTCCTGATTGGAAATATTGGCGAATCTCTCAGCTTTTAACACCAGAGTGAGGGATTAGCCAGTGTTGTCAGTTGCTTATCCATGTGGTGCATCTTTTTTCTGTGAGTTATGTGTTTATATATTTTCATCCGCACATGTTTTATTTTGTGTAGGATGTTTGTGTGGTGCTTGTGGTTCGCGCCGGCATCCTCCATTGTATGCAATTTTTGCTGGGGATAGCCGTTCGCTGCGAACCACATGCGGAGGAACTGCCCCCCCAGTTAGAAACACGCCACAGTGTTTGGGGTCTGGAGCAGTCCCACCCATTTAGGCCACGTTTATTTTTGTGATTCTTGTTTTATATGAATAGGACTTCACCCTCTCCCTGCTGCCCTGTGCTTTGCGCACACAGCAGCAGGGAGCTGACCATGGCAGCCAGGACTTCAGTAGCGTCCTGGTTGCCATGGTAACCGATCGAAGCCCCAGCATTACACTGCTGGGGCTCCGATCACTGCCACCAATGAGGAGGAGGTGAGGGGACCCTGTGGCCACTGCCACCAATGCTTTTTATACTGGGGGGGAAGGAGGAATGGGGGAGGGGGAGCACTGGCCACCAATGAGACTTACTATACAGATGCAGGCAGAAGAAGCTCATTGCCGGCACCAGCCTGTGACCGGGCTTAACTGCCGCGGATCGCAGCGCCTGGTCACAGGCAGGTGCCGGCAATGAGCTTCTTCTGCCTGCATCTGTATAGTAAAAGTCACTCCTCATTGGTGGCCAGTGACCCCGCCTCCTCTGCCCCCCTCTCGCTCTATTGGTGGAAGCAGCACAGGGGGAGGGAGAGACTGCCTCCTTCTCCCTGTGCTGCCGAGGAGAACATGGCCGCGCTGAGAGCAGCGCAGCCACGTTCTCCGATACTGGGCTGTGAAGAAGCGCAGCCCAGTATCGATAAAATACTAATCCTGGTATCGAGCTCGATACCAGAGAAAAGTATCGATTGAGTATCAAAGCTTCGATACCCGAAACAACCCTATCTGGGACAACTACTTTAATGCTAAGAATGGCATCAGATCCTGAACAAAGGAAGTCTAGTTGCTTACCTTGCTTTCTCTTTCAAGTTCACTCCTTAGCCACTCAAAATCACTATATCTTCGCCGGACACAAGATTCTTTCAGTTTGAAAATTGGCAGGTTAGTCTGTAAAACAAAGTATTGCAGAGCCCTTGCTGTATGATTCTGTCATCGTAATAAACGAGCACCAAGAAAACTCAAATGCAGGTAAATGTCACACACACACATTCTGCCTTAGGGCTCTTTCACACTAGCGTTTTCAGGATCCAGCATAGAGTTCCGTCGTCGGGGCTCTATGCCGAATGAATACTGATCCGAATTATCCCCATGTATTCTGAATGGAGAGAAATCCGTTCAGTATGCATCAGGATGTCTTCAGTTCAGTCACTGAACGTTTCTTGGATGGAGAAAATGATTCTTTCCGTCCTGGGATGCGGAGCAAAACGGATCATTCATGACCCCCAATGCAAGTCGGGGAACGGATCAGTTTTCTCTGGCACAATCTGCCACAATAGAAAACGGACCCGTTCTCCGTTGACTCTCAATAGAGTTCATGACAGATCCGTTTTGGCAATGTTAAAAAATAGTTAAAAGTTAATACAAGCGGATCCGTTCAAACGGATGCATACGGTTGTATTATTTGTAACTGAAGCGTTTCTTTCCGGCATAGAGCCCGCCGATGGAACTTTATGCCGGATCTTCCAAACGCAAGTGTGAAAGGGGCCTAAAATCTAGTCTTTATTGTGAAAAAATAAAAAGGTATAATTAAATTCATTTAGGAAAAAAGGATTAAAAATTGGTTGCTCAAACATCTTAAAGGCGTTTTCCTAAAAATATTCTAGTTTTTCATAGAAGCACCTGAATCAAAATTCTTACAACTGCATGTCATTAAAATTTACTATAGCCACTTTTTTATGTATCTATATTTCCTACTGTTCTTTTCCTAATTTCTCTGTCCACCTCACAGAGATGGTCGCACGTGCTCAGTTCTGGTAGAAGCTGTGATCGTTACAGAGAAAGAATTGCAACAGAAAGAATACACCTCTCTGAGCTGTGATAGGCATACAGCTACAGCAGAAAGGACATTCCTATTGCGCTGTGATAGAGGTAGCTACAGCAGAAAGGACACTCTCTGATAAAGGACATACTCCCTGAACTGCCAACCAGAAGAGAATCTTGCAGAGCAATTATAGCAGAGAATAGGGAGATCTCTGGATCCATGTAAGGTACAGGCCTGGTTCTAGTCATGTTCTATATGTCTGATTTTCATTGATTTTACATTAATCATGGGATAACCCCTTTAATGATCGTTATTATTTTTGCCATTGTAAACAGTTACCCTCTGATTTGTCTCTATAGTGCCATTATCAAATATGCATTAACATGTCTAAATCTTCATATTATTCTCAAAATGAAGTGAGTAGGTTGGAAAATGTTAATAGTTTTCAGGATTGTTAGATTTAGAACTGTTTCACACAATAATGTCCTGTGGGGGAATGATGCAGCTTTATCATGATTTATAATGCTATGTGCCTCTGCATGATTTTATTTCTACAGAATCATACTGGCAGAAAGTTGTCAGTGTGATTCTGTAGCAATAAGGCCATGCAGAGGCACATAGCATTATAAATCAGTATAATGCCGTGCGCTCCTGCAAGTCCAGAACAGAGGATCGCGCCCGCTCAGGGAGTGGGATTCCCGAAATGGACTCTCTCCTGTGAAACAACCCTTACGGGTACATGGGGAATATTTGTTACAAAGCAATCCTGAGTAAGGCGCACCTTTTTTAAGAAGTCGCGGATTAACCGTTGACCTACTGAGTTTTTACTGTAAGTAAAGTACAGTTTTTACTGTAAGCCTCATTCAAATGTATATGACAGCAGCAAATTTCTGCAACACATCTACTATGTGTATATCAAGGGGAGAAACAGATCTGGATCGCACTAATGCCTTTTGTACAGCATGCAGTATAAGGGGCTGTACACTTTAATATTACGCTGAGAAGAGAGATTAATTAGATCAAAGAATAGTATGGTGGATGTGCGATCCAGTTCTGTTACTCCCCTTGATATACACATGTTGAATCTTTCTTCTTTATTAATTGTTATTATCACTCCTCCCATTCAGGCCCAGGGGGATTTAATTTCGCAGAGGTCTGCATATAAGTGGTAATTGACCTGCAGTTCCTGATAGTAATGGACATGTTGTGTTAGACAACTGTTCACATGGTGCAGTACTGCGTGGTGGCCTTTGTTTTTGTGGCGCTGTGCTGAAGTGTTGGTGGGACCCAGCGCCATGGGTGGCATTGTCCGATAGCAGTTTGACTCCTGGGTCCTGCCACCGCATTGTGCTGCGCCCCTTAGTCAGAGTAGGTCCCACTCAAAGAGGCGACCTTGGTGCGGTTAGTGGGCTTATGCCTTTTGATCAAAATGTACACTAATGCCTCTTATATAGCATGCAGCATAGGGGGCCGTACACTAATATTATGCTGAGAAGCGAGTTTAAAAAGATCAAAGCATAGCATTGCGGATGTGCGATCCAGTTCCGTTTCTCCCCTTGATATACATCTACTGTGTTCCCTAAATAGATCTTTAGGCTTTGTAGAAATCTGCATTGTTCGTTTCCATTGTCTTTCACGCCACAGGATCCGTCACCTGACAGACCCCATTGACTATAATAGATCACCTCAGGTTTGTCATAGTGTCTGACATTTTTGATGGAATTTTTCCACAGAGCCTCCAACGCAGATAAGATGCAGTGTCCCAAACCCCTCGGCAGCCACACATCATCGTTAGTCTTGAGGTTATCTTGACCAGCAGAAATCAGAGAAGGGTAGCAGTGTCACAAATTCAGGATTTCTCTATATCAAATATATAGACAATGTATTTTTGCATGTACAATACGGAAATGAAAACAGCAGAAAAGCTTTGGACTTAGTATTAGTCCATCAGACTGTTCTTGCTTTCAATATGCATGTGTCCTGCCCTGACCTGGATTAAGCTGTCATTGGTGCACATTTCTAACAAGACCACGATTTAAACAGAAAACTGGTAGCCAAAAGGACAAACATGGCAGCCGGATTTTTACACATACGGTGCAATCGTTTGTACCATTTTTTGCACGTATGCTCCATTGCGTTTGTATAATATGTTTGGAGGTCTATAAACTCCAATTTAAATGTGCCTGCTTTTCATCTACAGGCTACATTCAGGTGCACCTAGGAGGCTCTGGGCCATATCAGCCGGTCTCGGGTGGTGCTCACAGGCACCTCCCACTGCAAGCATGGTTACATGCTGGAGGTCACTGGTGAGCCATTTGTGAGTCAGGCCTTACGCTCCCGTAGTGCCCAACGGCCCCTGGTATCGCCCATACAGCACAGGTAGGTTGAGTGGTAGGGTCTCGGGCTACTTGAGAGACCTTGACGTGGTGTCCGAGCTTAAGACATGTCCTCCTAGTAGGATGTGTCGAACTAACCTCTCAATTTTAACATCAGTGTGAGGGTTTAGTATTGCCGCAGAGTGCACCTGCCTTTGCTATGGTTATGTTTTTGATTGTTCTCCACATCCACATTATCGTTATCGTATGTAGGATGGTTATTGTGGTACTTGTAGTCCGTTGCTGGCACCTTCCATTGTATGCATTTTTTGCTGTTGATTGCCCCTAGCAACGGACTACAATTGCAGGGTGTGCTCCCCTACATACATGCACAACTGCAAATAGGTTGAGCATATCCTGCTTTTTAAACACCACACCCCGTTTTCTTATGCTCCATTGCATCCCCAAAAAATGCCAAAAAAGGCAGATCCAAAAAGTACAGAAGCAAGAAAGTTTTCTTCCTAAATTTTTTAATAGTCTTAATCCCTTAAGGACTCGGGTTTTTTTTTCCATTTTTGTGTTTTCGTTTTGCACTCCCTGCCTTCCGAGAGCCATAACTTTTTAATTTTTACATTCACATGGCCATATGAGGGCTTTTTTTTTTTTTTTTTGGCGGGATAAGTTGTACTTTCCAACGCCACCATTTAATATGGCATACGATGTAATGGGAAGCGGGACAAAAATTCCAAATGGGGTGAAATTGCAAAAAAAAAAGGCAATTCCACCACATTTTTACGGGTTTTTAAACTACGACGTTTGATGTGCGATAAAACTGACCATTTCGTTTTATTTTACAGGTCAGTACGAATTCGCCGATACCCAATATGTTTAGTTTTTCTTGCGTTTTGATAGTGAAAAAAAATTCAAACCTGGGAATTTTTTTTATTTTTTTTGTCGCCATATTTTGACCCCTATAACTTTTTTGTAATTACGTGTTTGGCATTGTATGGAGGCTTATTTTTTGCGGGGCGATCTGAACTTTTAGTTGATACCATTATGGGGTGTGTAGGACTTTTTAAACACTTTTTATTTAATTTTTTTTAGGAAATGAAGCGTCCAAAAACGGCAAAATCGGGTGCTTTTTTTTTTTTTTTCTGTTTACCGTATGGGGAATATATTTTTATACTACGGGCAGTTTTGCACATTGCGACACTATATAAATCAGTCATCTGATTGCTTCTAACAAACTCCAATACACTTGCATTGGAGTTTATGAGGATTTTACTACTTTCCTATGAAGCCCTATTGCTAACAAGGGCTGCATAGGAAACAGTAAGTAGTAGCCTCGAATAATTCATTGAGTTCGAGGCTGTTACATCCAGCGCTGCGATTCCCCCGATCACCACTAGGGGGAGCCGGAGTGCTGCCGAAAGTTTTACTTTCAGTTTTAGAGCGCGCAGATGCCGTGGTCAGGGTTGACCACGGCATCAGCAGGGTTAAATGATTGCAATCGGCATCGCTGCCGACCGCGATCATTAGCCGCGGGGGTCAGCTACAGGAAGCAGCCGGACCCCGCAGCGATTGCGCCCGTAGCGGGCGCCATGCTTAGGGACCGGACCCATGACGTACCCATACGTCATGGGTCCTTAAGGGGTTAAAGGGACACCAAACCCTGAAAAAAATAACACAAATACAGGATGAGTCAAGACTCAAAAGTCACAGGACACCCTTTTATTTCAGATACGAAAGGGAAAATGAAATATCTGAATACCTCAGCAAGTTATGGGTGAGGGGTCCTATCTTTTATGCCATGTCTGGAACGTGGCAGCCATCTTGAAAGCCGCCATACTGGATGAAGGGTCAAATTTTTCCAATGGGAAATGGCTCATGTTAGCATATCAAACACGAACAGAATATTTTCAGAAATCGATTGCCACAGTCAGATTTGCAATATCTCTTGCGGTTCAAAAGTTAACACAGAGAGTTCAAAACTTCAAAGTTCTGTGTTCAGCACCAGGGACAAAACACTGAACACATCAAATAGCTGTACATCAC
The DNA here is from genome assembly GCA_033119425.1 of Bufotes viridis. Taxonomy (NCBI): domain Eukaryota; kingdom Metazoa; phylum Chordata; class Amphibia; order Anura; family Bufonidae; genus Bufotes; species Bufotes viridis. The sequence goes on from CM065592.1 coordinate 238,383,081, forward strand.
AGGGAACATTCCCGGTTGTTGTTGCAACTCAACTCTATGTTGAGACTTTTGACTCACCCTGTACAGTTAATCCACAGTGCACACACATACAGTGGAGGAAATAATTATTTGACCCCTCACTGATTTTGTAAGTTTGTCCAATGACAAAGAAATGAAAAGTCTCAGAACAGTATCATTTCAATGGTAGGTTTATTGTAACAGTGGCAGATAGCACATCAAAAGGAAAATCGAAAAAATAACTTTAAATAAAAGATAGCAACTGATTTGCATTTCATTGAGTGAAATAAGTATTTGAACCCTCTAACAAAAAAAGACTTAATACTTGGTGGAAAAACCCTTGTTTGCAAGCACAGAGGTCAAACGTTTCTTGTAATTGATGACCAAGTTTGCGCACATTTTAGGAGGAATGTTGGTCCACTCCTCTTTGCAGATCATCTCTAAATCCCTAAGGTTTCGAGGCTGTCTCTGTGCAACTCTGAGCTTGAGCTCCCTCCATAGGTTTTCGATTGGATTAAGGTCCGGAGACTGACTAGGCCACTCCATGACCTTAATGTGCTTCTTCTTGAGCCACTCCTTTGTTGCCTTTGCTGTATGTTTTGGGTCATTGTCATGCTGGAACACCCATCCACGACCCATTTTCAGTTTCCTGGCAGAGGGAAGGAGGTTGTCGCTCAGGATTTCACGATACATGGCTCCGTCCATTTTCCCGTTAATGCGAATAAGTTGTCCTGTGCCCTTAGCAGAAAAACACCCCCAAAGCAAAATGTTTCCACCCCCATGCTTGACGGTGGGGACGGTGTTTTAGGGGTCATAGGCAGCATTTTTCTTCCTCCAAACACAGCGAGTTGAGTTAATGCCAAAGAGCTCTATTTTGGTCTCATCAGACCACAGCACCTTCTCCCAGTCACTCTCTGAATCATTCAGGTGTTCATTGGCAAACTTCAGACGGGCCTGCACATGTGCCTTCCTGAGCAGGGGGACCTTGCGAGCCCTGCAGGATTTTAATCCATTGCGGTGTAATGTGTTTCCAATGGTTTTCTTGGTGACTGTAGTCCCTGCTAATTTGAGGTCATTAACTAACTCCTCCCGTGTAGTTCTAGGATGCTTTTTCACCTTTCTCAGAACCATTGACACCCCACGAGGTGAGATCTTGCGTGGAGCCCCAGAGCGAGGTCGATTGATGGTCATTTTGTGCTCCTTCCATTTTCGAACAATCGCACCAACAGTTGTCACCTTCTCTCCCAGCTTCTTGCTAATGGTTTTGTAGCCCATTCCAGCCTTGTGCAGGTCTACAATTTTGTCTCTGACATCCTTGGACAGCTCTTTGGTCTTTCCCATGTTGGAGAGTTTGGAGTCTGCTTGATTGATTGATTCTGTGGACAGGTGTCTTTTATACAGGTGACTAGTTAAGACAGGTGTCCTTAATGAGGGTGACTAATTGAGTAGAAGTGTCTAACCACTCTGTGGGAGCCAGAACTCTTAATGGTTGGTAGGGGTTCAAATACTTATTTCACTCAATGAAATGCAAATCAGTTGCTATCTTTTATTTAAAGTTATTTTTTCGATTTTCCTTTTGATGTGCTATCTGCCACTGTTACAATAAACCTACCATTGAAATGATACTGTTCTGAGACTTTTCATTTCTTTGTCATTGGACAAACTTACAAAATCAGTGAGGGGTCAAATAATTATTTCCTCCACTGTACACACTCAACAGGAAGTTGTGGAGACACAGGGCTTAAAGCGGTTGGCCAATCTCAAACATTGGGGGCATATTGCTAGAATATGCCCCCAATGTCCGATAGGTGTGGGTCTCAGAGGCAAGAACTGCACTTATCTCTAGAACTGCACCCACAAAGTGAAGGAAAGCGGACTGCACATGCGTTTATTTCAATGGGACTGCTGAAAACAGCAGAGCACTGGCTCAGCCATTTCCATCAGTCCCATACAAGTGAATGGAGACATGGCTGTGCTTGCACGGTGCACTTCCCATTCATGTCTATGGGGCTTCCGAAAATAGTCGAGCACGGGCCTGGGCTATTTTCGGCACTTCCATAGGAAGGAATGGAGGGCAGCAGTAACTTTACTTTGCGGGTTGCATTCCAGAGATAGGACCTAGACCCATCAGAGTTTGGGGGCATATCCTAGTGATATGCCCCTAATGTACGAGATGGGCCAACCCCTTTAAGCCTCAACGCCAGCACTGCGTTAGGTGCCTCTGCTCTGACTTCATATATAGTTTAGTTTTCTTTTCGCGGGATAAGGTATATTTTTAATGGCACCATTTAATTCACCGTGTTTTGTATTGAAAGACAAGAAAAATTACTTGTGAGGTTAAATAAAAAAAATTTAAATAAAAAAAGCAATTCCGACAAGGCTTTGATACTACAGCATTCACTGTGAGCTAAAAAAAAAAAAATAATTACATGACGTCCTCTGCGATTCTGGCGAAACCAAATTTGTATAGTTTTTTTTCCCTTAAAAAAAAGAGTTTCTTTGTAATGCCATTTTCTGACATTTATAACTTTTTTACATTTCCGTCCACAGAGCTGTGAGAGGGCTTGTCTTTTGCGGGATGAACTGTAGTTTTTATTGGTACCATTTTTTGGGGTGCATTCAAGTTTTTGATCACTGTTTTTTTCCAAAACGGGGCCTGTTACACTTGGCCAAAAATAGAGGGGAGAATCCTTATGCTCAGATCTCTGCATTCACTTCAATAGCACTTCTGAAAACAGCAGTTTCAGACTCCTTGGCAATCCAAGTGCAATTGAAATTAATGGAGAGAGCTATACATGCACGGCCAACTCTTTATTCCCAGCTGGGTGAGACAGGGCCCATTTGGAGCAAAAACTTGGGTCCCAAAGGTGGAAACAGCACCTATTCGACATTTATGGCCTATCCTGTGGATAGGCAATAAATGTCCCATATGTGAACAACCCTTTAGGTTTAACCTGATAAATAGAATCAGGTTACAACTTACAATACACTATGGGGTAGCTGCAAGATGAAAAAAATCCTGGAAAGATAAATGATGTCTATGCAGTAGAGTCCAGTTGTATTTTGCCTATTAATTGAAAATTACCGCGTTTCATGCAGCCCATGTTTGTACACTAAAATTACACCAAACCTGGAAAATTATCCCGGGTTTGAAGACATACCCTTAAACTGAACACAAGTAGACATTCTTTATGGATTACTGAACTCTCCAACTGTGAAAACATGAGTCGGGATTAATTACTTGCAGCAAACCCCTCATTAAGGTGAAGTCAAACCTGGACATAAGCAGCTCAGCAGAACAGCTTTCTCTCCGTAAGAGAGGTCACCCACACAGCAGGAAAGCAAATCAGGTCTTAAGAATGGTATCAGGTCTCTCCTATTACATCTCTATTGGCTTTTTACCCGACTTCAACTCTAGAACGTCCCACGCCAAGGATGGAGAGTCTTCACAGCTCAGTGTTTTCTGCAGGTGATATTTTGCATTTCAAATTCGCTCCTCTCAAATTACTTTACAAAAGGGGATTAGCTGCTCTCTTCTAGTGACCCTGCAAAGATCAAGCTTGTGAAAACGGTTTAGAAGAATTTTCATACGCCCGAGTACGGAAGTCTATAAAGTTAATCTCTGAAATAACAGATCAAGTTTAGGTGTACAATGCGATGAGGTAAAGGCGCCAATCCATCTCATTTTACCATGCGTTTCCCTTATTCTGAACTTTTGACATATTAATAGTTATAGGAGTTTATTTTAAGTATAAGTTGTGCTCATAAGTTTACAGACCCTTGCAGAATTTATGATTTTTTAACCATTGTTCAGAGAATACGAATGATAACACGAAAACTTTTCTCTCACTCATGGTTAGTGGTTGGCTGAAGCCATTTATTGTCAAACAACGGTGTTTAGGCTACTTTCACACTAGCGTTTTTGCTGGATCTGGCTGGGTTCAGTAACAACGCTTCAGTTACTGATAATACAACAATCTGCATCCGCTATGAACAGATCCGATTGTATTATCTTTAACATAGCCAAGATGGATCCGTCCTAAACACCACTGAAAGTCAATGGGGGACGGATCAGTTTTCTTTTGTGTCAGAGAAAACGAATCCGTCCCCACTGACATGGGTTGCGGATCTGTCATGATCCACAATGCAAGACGGAAAGAAAACCACAGCTTGCTTGCTCTCCGGCATGGGAACGCAACCAAACGTAACGGAATGCATTTTGGAGCAGTCCATTCTGTTCAGTTACATTTTGTCCCTATTGACAATGAATAGGGACAAAACGGAAGCTTTTTTTCCAGTACTGAGACCCTATGAGGTGTGTGAGAGTAACCCAACTCTTCCTAAATCATAATCACTACACAAACTACCCAAATGACCCTGATGAAAAGTTTACATACCCTGGTGATTTGGCCTGATAACATGCACACAGCTTGACACAAAAGGGTTACAATGGCTATTAAAGGTAACCATCTTCTGTTTGCTTGTAATTAGTGGGTGCGTATAAAAGGTCAATGACTTTCTTGACTCCTGACAGACCCTTGCATCTTTCATCCACTGCTGCACTGATGTTAGGACTCTAAGTCATGGGGAAAGCAAAAGAATTGTCAAAGAATCTGGGGAAAAGGTAGTTGAACTCTATAAATCAGGAAAGGGATATAAGAAAATATCAAAGGACTTGAGAATGCCAATCAGCAGTGTTCAAACTCTAATTAAAAAGCGGAAAAGTAGGGGTACTGTGAAAACCAAACCACGGTCCGGTAGAACAACTAAACTTTCAGCCACAACTGCCAGAAAAATTGTTCGGGATGCAAGGAAAAACCCACAAATAACTTCAGGTGAAATGCAGAATATGGTGTGGCTGTTTCAAGATGCACAATAAGGAGGCACTTTAAGAAAGATGGGCTGCATGGTCGAGTTGCCAAAGGAAAGCCGTTCCTACGCAAATGCCACAAAGTATCCCGCTTACAATATGCCAAACAGCACAGAGACCAGCCTCAAACCTTCTGGCACAAAGTCATATGGAGTGATGAGACTACAATGGAACTGTTTGGACACAACCCTAAACGCTACATTTGGAGAGGAGTCAACAAGGCCTATGATGAAAGGTACACCATTCCTACTGTGCAACATGGTGGTGGATCGCTGTTGTTTTGGGGATGTGTGAGCTACAAAAGGCACAGGAAATTTGGTCAGAATTGATGGCAATATGAATGAAGTAATGTATCAACAAATACTGGAGGAAAACTTGGACTCATCATCCCGGAAGCTGCGCATGGGACGTACTTGGACATTCCAACATGACAATGATACAAACACAAGGCCAAGTCGACCTGTCATTGGCTACAGCAAAATAAAGTGAAGATTCTGGAGTGGCCATCTCAGTCTCCAGACCTCAATATCATTGAGCCACTCTGGGGAGACCTCAAACGTGCAGTTCATGCAAGACAGCCCAAGAATTTAGGGGAACTCTAGGCTTTTTGCCAGGAAGAATGGGCAGCTTTACCATCCGAGAAGATAAAGAGCCCCATCCACAACTACCACAGGGATGTGTAATTCCTATCGCCCGGGACATGCAGTTTCGGGCCCCGGGCAGGTAGTTTGTTCAGGGGCTTAGCCCCACTACGGGCAAGTAGCAGGACTCGTTTCCCCAGTACCGCACTGACGCTCTCTGCCCTCGGTATCTGCTCTCTGCCCTCGGTATCTGCTCTCTGCCCTCGGTATCTGCTCTCTGCCCTCGGTATCTGCTCTCTGCCCTCGGTATCTGCTCTCTGCCCTCGGTATCTGCTCTCTGCCCTCGGTATCTGCTCTCTGCCCTCGGTATCTGCTCTCCAAGTTCTGTGCTTCTTCCTTTCTGATGTTGGGGGCGGAGACTTCTAGTCCCTGGTGCCACAGCTCCTCCCACACGTCCCTGCCCCCGCTTAGGCCTTCGATGCTCACCACTCAGTGTCCAGGAGGACTCTGACGGATGAGCGCTACAGAATGATTTTTGCAGCAAGTGTGATGTACTGCTCTCTGGGTCCGCCATGACAGCGGCACGGGCATCGAAGCTTGGGGGAAGCTCTGCAGGAACAGTGGTGCGGTCATATGTTGGTTGGTAAATGGTGAGGTCTTGCGCTAGTGCAGATTGTGGAGTCCACTGCATAGCTCAAGAACCTAACATTGATGATGAGGGTAACCAATGACTGAGAAAATGGTTGCTAATGGCAACTGCACCCGTGAATTATTCTCCAAGCTGTTTATAGACATTAATGGAGCAAATCCTGCCAAATATGATCTTCTGACAGAGAAACAGTGTGGGCATAGTCATAGGCAAGGTGATGTGGTGGCCAGAGCCAACCTTAAAAAGACACTGCCCCTTTAAAATGTACCAGTGGTGGTGCCAGTCCAGTAGGCTCAGTCCTTTGCCCCCATACAGTATAATGTCTCCTTGTGGCCCCCGCCCCCATACAGTAGAACATCTCCCAGTGGCCCCCGCTGCCATACAGTATAACGTCTCCTTGTGGCTGCCCCATACAGTATAACGTCTCCTTGTGGCCCCGCCCCCATACAGTATAATGTCCTCTTGTGACTGCCCCCATACAGTATAACGTCCTCTTGTGACTGCCCCCATACAGTATAATGTCTTCATGCATCTGCCCCCATACAGTATAACGTCCTCTTGTGACTGCCCCCATACAGTATAATGTCTTCATGCATCTGCCCCCATACAGTATAACATCTCCTTGTGGCCGCCCCCATACAGTATAACGTCTCCTTGTGGCCCCCCATACAGTATAACGTCTCCTTGTGGCTGCCCCATACAGTATAACGTCTCCTTGTGGGCCCCATACAGTACAACGTCTCCTTGTGGGCCCCATACAGCAGGGCTTGACAAATTTCCTTGGAATCTAGGAGCCAGCTAAAAAAAGTTAGGAGCCAGGCGGAGCCGCGTCATAAAGCTCCCAATAGATGCCCCCATAGTGCTCCCCCCCCACTTCTCCAATAATGCATGCCAGTACATAGGGCCCCCAGTAGATGCCCCCATAGTGTTCCTACCCCTGTTTTCCATAGTGCCCCCCATAATGTGCGAGTATATAGGGCCCCCCATAATGCTTCCCCTTTTCAATAGGTTATATGACACGTCAGATGCTGCCAGCGTCTAAGTGACCACCACTTGCGGCCGCCATGACATGTGGAAACCCTTACAAGGATTACAGGGTCCGGAGGGGAGGGCAGAGGGGTCCGGAGAAGACCAATCTCTTTCTCCCCCTTGTCATTCACTTTCTCCCCCTTGTCATTCACTTTCTCCCTCCCCCCCCCCCTTGTCATTCACTTTCTCCCCCCCCCCTTCCTCCCCTGCCTCTAGTGTAGCATGGCCGAGCTTTGTATAGTCCCACGGGTACAGGAGCTTTAGTTTCCTGTACCCGGGCGGACTGACAGGAAGTGCACACTGTGTGCGCACTTCATGTCAGTCCGGCCGGGTACAGGAGACAGATGCTCCTGTACCGCGGACCATACAGGGCTCGGCCACGCTACAATGAGGGACTGACAGGAGGGAGCGCTGAGCGCTTCCCTCCTGTCAGTCCCTCTCTTCATGCTGTGCCCGGGCGGTGCGCCCTCATGGACGCGCCAGCCCGGGCAGTGCTGCAGCTGCCTGAGGCTCTTTATAGAGCGCTCGGGCGGCTGCAGCATGAAGGGGGCCGGCGCTCCTAGGACGCGCCGGCCCTGCGCCCGGGCACCTGAGAGAATGGGCTGACAAATACCCAGGCGTCAGGACCAAATTCCTGGTCGCCATGGAGACCTGGCGCCTGGGATTTGTCGAGCCCTGCCATACAGTATAACGTCTCCTTGTGGGCCCCATACAGTATAACGTCTCCTTGTGGGCCCCATACAGTATAACGTCTCCTTGTGGGCCCCATACAGTATAACGTCTCCTTGTGGGCCCCATACAGTATAACGTCTCCTTGTGGCCCCCATACAGTATAACGTCTCCTTGTGGCCCCCATACATGTTGGGCCTGTCATCCAAGTTGCAATCAGTAAATACCTTATTTAAATATAGTTTTGATTTAAAATTAGTTTTTTTGTATCAGGACAAGTAGATTGTCATGAGGGACAAGTAGATCGAGCCCCAGCTTTAGTCCTTCGACAAGTAGTTTTTTGTTTTTTTTTTAATTTCCACACCCCTGTACCACAAAACACAAACTGTCATTGATGTTAAAGGTGTTTTAAGAACTGGGGTATGTAAATTTGTGATCAGGGTCGTTTGGGTAGTTTGTGTTGTAATTATGATTTAAAAAGGGTAAACACAGTTTTTTGACAATAAATGGCTTCAGCCAACCACTAACCATGAGTGAGAGAAAAGTTTTTGTGCATTCATATTCTCTGAACAATGGTTCAGAAATCATAAATTCTGCAAGGGTCTGTAAACTTATGAGCACAACTGTAAATAAAAAATAGCTGTCAGATAAAAGTCACATTAAGGGTTCATGCACACGACCGTATTTTGTTTCCTTGTTGCTGATAGGATGCGGACTCATTCATTTCAATGGGTCCACAAAAAATGTGGACAGCACACCATGTGCTGTCCGCATCAGTATGTCTGTTCCGTAGCCCCGCAAAAGAAATAGAGCAGGTACTATTTTTTTCTAGTTTGCGGACAAGGATAGGCATTATTACAATGGATCCGCAAAAAAAAAAAAAAAAACGGATGCCATACGGAACGTCATCCCTTTTTTTTTTTGCGGATCTGCAAAACACATACAGTCCTGTGCATGTAGCCTAACTTTATACCAAAATTGGAAATTCCCAGCTTCTGCATCTCGCCATGTACTTATGAAGACAGTATGTGCATTACCAATACCTTCAGCCCTAAGAAATGAAAATTAAAGGATGTCAATAACTAGTTGCTCTGAGTCAACATATTTAAGGCTCTACATCCGACAGCTTTTACTGGAGTTTAAGGGGTTATCTGGATCAAGTGATATCCGCAACGCCAGCAGAGGAAGGCCGTTCTTTAGCTGGTATTGCCTGGGAACAACCAGTGGCCAGACGTAGGTGAATGTGTAGGCACATAACACAGTGGAAATACTCTTTGAAGTCCCAATCAGGAGACCCATGGATGGGATGCAGCCAGGACTACCAAAGAGCGGATGGTCCATGAACTCGGGAAAAGTGGGATGCCAACCTGGATCTCCTGGTTTTAATAGTATCATGTTCCATAGGATGCGGGTATGATAAGAGAGCCATGCTATGCCCCCTGTCCTGCACTTCACATCTTTCACTGATGTAAGTAATGTATGGCAATAATGCAGGCAGTGTTAATCATTAGTCTGCTTGTCAGGCCAGGCAAGAGGGGTAACTGCCTGTGAACAGGGACAGGCAGGGCTATACATTACAGAGTATTTATTATATTTGTCGGGGTGCAACAACTCCCTCCGGCTCACAGTGCACTCATCTGGAATATTGTAAATGTGTAACTACCTAAATATAATAAAGGGGTTTTCAAAGTATTTAATACTGATGACCTATCCTCAAGAAAGGTCATCAAAATCTGATTGGTGGGGGTCCGACTCCGAAAACCCTCAGCCTTCCTATCACAGCTTGGCCTCATTCAAGTGAATGGGGCAGAGCAGTGATACCAAGCATAGCCGCTGTCTAACTACGGCACTGTGCTTGGTAAACTGCACTACGCACAAAGCGCCACAGCCGCTTCAAAGAGCTGATTGGCAGGGGTGCTGGGAGTTCAGATCCGCACCGGTCACATACTGAGGGCAAGTCATCAATATTTAAGACCAGCAATAAAGGGTTTTTCCCCCATTCATGGAGTGATGGCATATCTGAACCGTATGCTATCACTTTATGATAAGTGGAGGTCCAATCTCTGGGACCCCCTGCCGCTCCTGAGAAAAAAGGATTGCATCCCCTTCTAATTTTTCCCTGCACGCTGTCGCTCCCGGCCACCCAGATCTGCATTGGCCCTATTCAACTAAAAAAGGGTTGCATCCTGGTTCCCTGGTCAGGTTGGGGGCTACTGTAGAAGGGGGCAATCAGTAAAGGCAGCGCTGTGACCCCTCCATTCTGAGGATTGGTGGGGTCCCAAAGAGTGAACCCTCCCCAATCAAATTGACGGCATATTTTAGCACCATGCCATCACTTTAGGACAGGGATGCTCAACCTGTGGCCCTCCAGCTGTTGTAAAACTACAACTCCCACGATGCCCTTCTGTAGGATAAAAGCTGCAGGCTGTCAGGGAATGATGGGAGTTGTAGTTTTGCAACAGCTGGAGGGCCGCAGGTTGAGCATGCCTGCTTTAGGAGATGAGAAAGCTGCTTTAACATGCACGCTGGAAATGGTGGAAAAAATGTGCTTCGTGCGTAAGCCGATCCCATCCAGCTCTGACAACTTTATACTGCGCACTGAAACACACTAACCCATTCCAGAGCTGGTCGGAGAGTACACGATCCAGTGTGGGAAAAACTGGGCAGAAACAATGGAGCCAGGATTACACAGCTACTGGGTATCGGAGCTCTTTTCTGAAGCCCTCTTCACTCAACATCTCGCTTAGGACATTCTTTGTTTCCAGGAGGTGCACGACCAACTCCCCATTAATTTACCGTCTGATTTAACCCTGTTACCTGTGACATCCTAATCCACGGTGGGCTATGTCACAGGAATAAATGGCCAAATATTGCTTTTAAATAACGTTTATAACTTGCAGGAAGTCACCGCAAATTGCATGGCCCCAAAATCCTTCCCTCCCAACCTCTTCACATAAAGGAAAAACAGAGCAAAGACACTGGAAATTAGAAGAGAGTCAAGTGGCACTTTATTTTGTTGCTGGATGCTTTTTAGAAGCCAATGAACATAATGAATAATACTGCGGGGCTTCTTTCATCCTGCTTTACTAGTCATAGGCATAAACATAAAGCTGCCCTGTTACCATGGAGTCTACTTTTATACTGCCATTTCAAGTAGGCCAAGGTAGCCTTGATACAGCTGGGTTTACATTTCCATTAAAATAGTTGTTTGAAAGTTTAAAAAGAAGCTATTCACTTTGGCTTACTGTTTATTGCTTATGTTAATATCCAATTAACTTTCAAAAGGGCATCTCAATGCTGTGAGCATCAGAAGTGAGCTTGGGAAAACAAACAAAAGGGGTGGAATACGTGAAGCAAGAAGCGCACTGTGCTACAGCTGCACAACGGAGGACGCGCGCCGCTGCGGACCTGAGCCAAGCACATCCAAGATCCACATGCACACAACTTGCGTCACTGCTAATCTAGGGTCGGCAGAAAAATCACCTACTGTTTAACTATATTTTTATTTTAAGTGTATTTTAAAGGATTCTTGTAATGTTATTTTTCATTTTCCATGTTTATATTTAAAACAATCTTGGCCACCAAGCCTAATAAACAGGCACTTCTTCATGGTTTGTACAGATCACTTTTCAGCAGTCATCTCCTTATCATTACAGGCAGGATTAGGTTGACAGATATTAGACCAGACAGAGCGATCAATCAGACAACACAGGATCCAGCATTCACAATTCTCAATATCACAGCTTAGGCTGCTTTCACACTAGTGTTTTTACTGGATTCGGCGGGGTTCAGCAAAAACGCTTCCATTACTGATAATACAACCGTCTGCATCCGCCATGAACGGATCCGGTTGTGTTATCTTTAAAGGGGTTCTGCAGGTGTAACAAACTGCAGAACCCCTTTAACATAGCCAAGACGGATCCGTCATGAACACCACTGAAAGTCAATGAGGGACGGATCAGTTTTCTATTGTGCCAGAGAAAACGGATCCGTCCCCATTGACTTGCATTGGGTGTCATGCCGGATCCGTTTTGCTGCTCATCCCAGGACGGAAAGCAAACTACAACACGTTGAGGTTTTCTCTCCGGTATGGGAACGCAACTAAACGGAATGCATTTTGGAGCATTCAGTTCTGTTCAGTTCAGTTCTGTCCCCATTGACAATGAATGGGGACAAAACGGAAGCGTTTTTCCCGGTATTAAGCCCCTATGACATATCTAAATACTGGAAAACTAAAACGCTAGTGTGAAAGTAGCCTTAGCAACTCCCTCCTGACCTCTGAACCGGTCACATAGCATGCCTAGAAAACTCTCCCATAGAAGTCAACGAGGTCCCCTTCTGACCACTGTGTCTATGGCCCAGGGTAACGGCTGCGTATTTCTAAATCAGGGCTCCAGATGGCGACCAAAATGGTCGCCAATGCGACTTAGAATTGCAAAACGTCGACAAGACTTTGTAGTCTTGCCACCATTTGCACTTGACCCTCCTCTGTTTGGCCTCCTTAAGAAGAAAGGGCTTTCATCCAGCAGACACACACGAGTTGCACCGACATGGCACACGCTGCGCGCCATGTTCTCCTCAGCAGCACAGGGGAGGAGGCAGTCCCTCCCCCTGTGCAGCTGCACCACCAATGAATATAGTTTATGCCTGAATACAAATGGAGGCTGCGGGTGCCATATCCCATACCCAGTCTCTATTACTGCGCGCTGCGATCCGCCGCAATTAACCTCTCGGGTGCATTACCCCTAGGTGTAACAGTAACGCCCTCATTGCTCCTAGAGGCTCATTTATCATTTTTCTCAGCAATGCGGGTACATATGAACATGGGACCAACACAGATGCCTTGAGCTGCCAAGAGCACATGTAACCGGTCAGCCAGTTTCATAGGTCCAGACCTGACAGTTACCCTTTTAAAGTGTAACTTTAAAGTTTTTTTTGTAAAGTATCGGGGCAGTGATACTGGCCATTTTTGTAATATACTTTAACCCCTTAAGGACACGGCCCTATTTCACCTTAAGGACCAGGCAATTTTTTCAAAATCTGACCATTGTCACTTTATGTGGTGATAACTTTAAAACGCTTTTTCTTATGCAGGCCATTCTGAGATTGTTTTTTCGTCACATATTGTACTTCATGACACTGGTAAAATGAAGTCGAAAAATTTCATTTTTATTTATAAAAAAATACCAAATTTACCAAAAATTTTGAAAAATGTGCAATTTTCCAAGTTTCCAATTTTCCAAGTTTCAATTACTCTACTTCTATAATACATAGTAATACTGCCAAAAAACTTTCTTGATTTACATTCCCCATTGGGAATGCCATTTTATTTTTTGGGGACGTTACAAGGCTTAGAAGTTTAGAAGCAAATCTTGAAATTTTTCAGAAATTTTCAAAAACCCACTTTTTAGGGACCAGTTTAGGTCTGAAGTCACTTTGTGAGGCTTACATAATAGAAACCACCCAAAAATGACCCCATTCTAGAAACTACACCCCTCAAGGTATTCAAAACTGATTTTACAAACGTCATTAACCCTTTAGGTTTTCCACAAGAGTTAATGGCAAATGGAGATAAAATTTCAGAAGTTCAATTTTTTGTAAAATTTTCCATTTTAATCCATTTTTTCCAGTAACAAAGCAAGGGTTAATAGCCAAACAAAACTTAATATTTATTCCCCCGATTCTGCAGTTTGCACGAACACCCTATATGTGGTCGTAAACTGCTGTATGACCAAACTGCAGGGCGCAGTTTACGACCACATATGGGGTGTTTGTGCAAACAAGAGAATCAGGGCAATAAATATTGAGTCTTGTTTGGCTGTTAACCCTTGCTTTGTTACTGGAAAAATGGATTAAAATGGAAAATTTGCAAAAAAATAGCTGTTTTGGGACTGTATTTTTTGTTATTTACATAGTTGAACTGACAGGTTAGATCGTGTGCTATTTCTATAGAGCAGGTTGTTACGGACGCGACAATACCAAATATGACTACTTTTTGGGGTTTTTTGTTTCAGTTTTACATAATAAAGCATTTTTGAAAAAAAATTTTTTTTAGTGTCTCCACATTCTGAAAGCCATAGTTTTATTTAATTTTTTTGGGCGACTGTCTTATGTAGGGGCGCATTTTTTGCGGGATGAGATGGCAGTTTGATTGGCACTATCTTGGGGTGCATATGACATTTTGGTCGCTTGCTATTACACTTTTTGTGATGTAAGGTGACAAAAATGGCTTTTGACACCGTATTTTTTATTTTTTTGCTGTGTTCAGCTGAGGGGTTAGGTCATGTGTTATTTTTATAGATCAGGTTGTGACTGACGCGGCGATACATAATATGTATACTTTTTATTTATTTATATAAGTTTTACACAATAATATTTTTTAAAACAAAAAAAAAAAATCATGTTTTAGTGTCTCCATAGTTTGAGAGCCATATTCTTTTTTTTTTTTGGGCGATTGTCCTATGTAGGAGCTCATTTTTTGCGGGATGAGATGGCGGTTCGAATGGTACTATCTTGAGGTGCATATGACTTTTTGATTGCTTACTATTACACTTTTTGTGATGTAAGGTGGCAAAAAAAAGTGTTTACTTGAGGGGTTAGGTCATGTGATATTTTTATAGAGCAGATTCTTACGGACGTGGAGATACCCAATATGTCTACTTTTTAATTTTTTTTTTACATTTAACACTAAAAAACATTTTTGAAACAAAAAAAAAATCATGTTTTAGTCTGAGAGGCATAGTTTTTTTTATTTTTTGGCCAATTGTTTTAGGTAGGGGGTCGTTTTTTGCGGGATGAGATGGCGGTTTGATTGGTACTATTTTGGGAGACAAACGCCTTTTTGATCGCTTTGTATTACACTTTTAGTGATGTAAGGTGCCAAAAAATGGCTTGTTTACACCATTTTTTGTTTTTTTTTATGGCGTTCACCTGAGGAGTTCAGTCATGTGATATTTTTATAGAGCAGGTTTTTACGGACACGGCGATACATAATATGTGTAGTGTATTTTATTTTTTTTAATTTTTATTCAGTGATATGTGTTTTTTTCATTTTTACATTTTTTTTTTGACCCAGACCCACTTGGTTCTGAAAGATCCAGTGGATCTGGTGTCTGTATAATACAGTACACTATATAGTGCACTGTGCTGTATTTTGTACTTTACAAAGTCTGAATAGACCTTTAGCAGGTCTATTCAGACTTTCAGCACCATGGAGAGCAGGACGCTTCTGAAAGCGTCCTGTCTCCATGGCAACCATCACCCGCTGCCATAACTGAGCAGGGGGTGATGGGGAGTGAGTGGAGCTCCCTCCCTCTGTGATCCCATACTGTTGGGGGGCTGCAAGGCACAGCAGCCCCCGATGGGAGAGGGAGGAGCTCCCTCCCCGTAACCCTTCCATACCGCGGTCCGTACGGACCGCGGTACTGAAAGAGAGTTAAGCGGCTGGCATCTGATCAAGCACAGATGCCAGCCGTTTCTATCAGAGTGTCAGCAATGTGCTGACACTCTGATAGACACCAGGGAAACATATCAGAGGAGACGGGCGGGGGATCGCAATTGCGATCCCGCCCGCCGCACCGCCCGCCTCCCGCACTGCCTCCCGCTGCCCGCAACCACCCCCCTGCACCCCCGCAGCCACAATATGATTGGGGGCTGCAGGGGGTTAAAATAAACAGTTTGGGGGCATTAACCCTCTGATCCCCGCGGTCATAGACCGCGGGATCAGAGATCGCACAGAGCGCTGCAAACCGCAGGTCTGAATTGACCTGCGGTTTGCAGCGATCGCCCATATGGGGGGGTCACAGGACCCCCCTGGGCATTGTAACAAGGTACCTGCTGAATGATTTCAGCAGGTACCTTGTTCCGATCACTGCCAGCTGAGCAGCAGTGATCGGAACAACTCATGACGTACCGGTACCTCATGTGTCCTTAAGGACTCGGGAAACATGCCGTACCGGTACGTCATGTGTCCTAAAGGGGTTAATTAATGAAAATGTACATTTCTATTAGAAAAATAGCTGTAAAGTAGACCATTTTGAGCCTTAGCAACGCTCCTCTGTCTTCTGTTTACAGTGGAGACTTGCTAACACTGGCTGTGTTGCCCAAAATGGGCAACTTTAGGGCTATTTTTCCAATAGAAATGTACGATTTCAGTAACTGAAGTATATTAAAAAAAATGGTCAGTATCACTGCCCCTACACATTACAAATATAAAAAAAAAAAAAAAAAGAAGGAGTTACACTTTAACCCTTTCAAGCGACAGTCTATTTGGACCAAATGCCGGAGCCCCATTTTTCAAATCTGACATGTGTCACTTTATGTAGTAATAACTTTGGAACACTTTTACTTATCCAAGCCATTCTGAGACTTTTTTTCGTGACACATTGTACTTCATGTTAGTGGTGAATTTGAGTTGATACTTTTTACCTTTATGCATAAAATAATCCAAAATTTGCAGAAATTTTAGAAAGATTCACTATTTTCAAAATCAGAATTTCTTTGCTTTTAAGACGGATAGTGATACTTCATAAAATACCGCAGTTATTACTTTACATTCCCCATATGTCTACTTTATGCTGGCCTCATTTTGCAAATGTCATTTTATATTTTTTAGGAAGTTAGAAGATTTAGAAGCACATTTTTAAATTTTAAAGAAAACTTCCAAACCCCACTTTTTTAAAGGGAACCTGTCAGCAAAAAATAGCATCTAAATGTGTTAACAGTACCTCCTAGTGCCCGCAAAGTGTCTCCACATGGACCTTTTCTTCCTCTTTTCACTGTTGGTTTCACTGAGAAAATGCACTTTTATTCTGCCGCTGCCCCGTGCTTCAAGTCAGGCTTGAAGTCATGGGGGCAGCGGCCTCGGCGTCTTCCACGGTCCTCTCCCCGCCCCTTGCCTCCTTGACTGACAGCCGAGATGCATTGCCGGGACCGCGCTCTAAGGCCCGGCTGCCGCGCGTACTACGCGCCGTCTTTCTTCGCCAGCATAGCGCATGCGCCCGACAGCCTGTAGTAAACGCGCACAGATGCCGGGCGCGTTACTACAGGCTGACGGGCGCATGCGCTAGCGGCGAAAGAAAGACGGCGCGTAGTACGCACGGCAGCCGGGACCGCGCTCCAGCCGCCCTTTACTGCGCATGCGGCCTTAGAGCGCGGTCCCGGCAATGCATCTCGGCTGTCAGTCAAGGAGGCAAGGGGCGGGGAGAGGACCGTGGAAGACGCTGAGGCCGCTGCCCCCATGACTTCAAGCCTGACTTGAAGCACGGGGCAGCGGCAGAATAAAAGTGCATTTTCTCAGTGAAACCAACAGTGAAAAGAGGAAGAAAAGGTCCATGTGGAGACACTTTGCGGGCACTAGGAGGTACTGTTAACACATTTAGATGCTATTTTTTGCTGACAGGTTCCCTTTAAGGACCATATCAGTTATGAAGTCACTTTGTGGGGCTTATACAGTAGAAACCACCAAAAAAATAACCACATAAATTACACCCCTCAAGTTATTGAAAACTGGTTTTACAAACTTTATTAACCATTAGGTGTTCCACAAGCTATAAAGCAAAATGGAGGGGAAATTTTAAAATTGAATTTTTTTTTGGCAGTTAAGCAATTTAAATTTTCTTGGCACACAGGAAAGGTTAACAGCCAAAGAAACCTCAATATTTTTTACCCTAATTCTGTAATTTACAGAAACCCATAATATGTGGTCGTAAAGTGCTGTATGGGCACACGGCGGGATGCAGAAGGAAAGGAGTGCCATATTGTTAACAGAGGACAGATTTTGCTGGAATGGTTTTCAGGTGATGATGTATAATCTTATATACACGCAGCCTTACCAATAGGGCCTCGATGCGCTTAGCTGGCAAAAAAAAAAAAAAAGCATAACATTTGACCATAGGCCACAAGGCCTATTTCACCGCCAACCACCTAACACATATCAAATGGAGAAACAAGAAAGGGAGAAGAAAGGAAGAAGAAAAAGAGGGTCCCAGAGGTTCGAGCTGGGTGTAAAAATGTGAGGTGCAAATTCATAAGCGTAATGAAGATGTCTTTCAAAATGAAAACAATACCACATGTGAAAACACGGATCAAAACCTGGAAAAGCTCCCATATTTGTGTAAACCAAACCTAGTCAAAATCAAACGCCTGTTTAAAAAGTAGGGTTTTCAGTGCATTCTATATGAGAGAAGATTGGTGTTCCTTTTCAGTGCCAGAGGTAGATTGTTCCAAAATCTTGCCCCTTGGGCCGAAAAAGATCTACATCCACGTCTAATCTTATTAACTTGCGGAATATTGAGATTCGCAGAGTTACTAGACGGCAATGTCCTCAACCAGGGTGTACCTGGTGAATTTATGTTGCAGGTACAAGGGCCCCACATTATGGAACACCTTATGCATAAAACATCCAGTCTTAAACATAACTCGTTGTTGGACGGGGATCCAGTGCAAGGCTTTAAGGCCTCATGCACACAACCGTTTTTCGTGCTTTTCTGCAGACCCATTGGTTTTCAATGGGTCCATGGAAAACTCGTCAAATGCACCGTTTGTCCTCCACGTCCATGATTACTGTCTGTCAAAAAAATATAACCTGAACTATTCTTGTCCGCGAAAAATGGTTTGCGGACCCATTCAAGTCAATGGGACCGTGAAAAAATGCGGAGGCACATCCGACTGTCATCCGCGTCCTGCATATATATTCCATTATGGAGATATTAAAATGACACTTTGTTTTACTTTTTTTCTGGCGGACCATGGAAACACAACGGAACCCCATTTTGCGGACCGCTAAAAACAACTGTCGTGTGCATGAGGTCTAAGAGAGGGAGTGATATGCTCTCGGCGAGTAACACTGTGCCATGTCACATTTCAAGAGAGGTACCCCTAGAAAGAATACCCCAAAAGTGACCCCATTTTGGAAAATACCCACCCTCAAGGAATAAGGCCTTATTCACACGTCAGTAATTTTTCTTTCCAGAATCACGGTCCGTTTTTTGCGGATCCGTGTTTCCGCAAAATTCTTCCGTTTTTGTTTTTTAGTGTCTCCGTATACCTTCCGTGTTTCCGCAAAAATCTGGAAGAACAAGAAAAAAAATATGTTTCCAGGGTAACTTTTCATTTCCTGTGGATCTGTGATTACGGATCCGCAAATACGGATGACATGCGGATGACTTTTGTAACCTTTCCGCATGTCATCCGGATTTATGCGGATCCATTCACTTCAATGGGGCTACAGTCTGCAATTTGCGGACAAAAGTAGGACATGCTCTACTTTTTTTTACGGTTCCGCATTGCGGAAATGAAAGGATTTGCGGATGCGGAAATAAATGGGTCTGCATATCTTCCGCAGTTTTGCGGAAATAATGCGGAAAAGAAATACGGACGTGTGAATTAGGCCTAAATCTAGGGGTGAAGTGAATGCTTTGACCCAACAAGCGTTTTACAGAATTTAGAAACACATGCCTGTGAAAATGAAAAATTTACTTTTATTTCCAAAATAAAGTTGCCTTAGCCCCAAATTTTTCATTTTCACGAGGGGTATCAGGAGAAATTGAACCCCAAAATTTGTTATGCATTTTTTCCTGAAAAAGAAAACACCTCATACGTGGTCATAAACCGCTGTTTGGGGGCACGGCAGCATTCAGAAGGGTAAAAGCTGCATCGGGATTTTCTAACATGTAATTTGCTGAAATTAGTTGAGGGCCTATAACATTTGTATTTTTTTACCAATGTAGCTGTGTGGAGACTTTATATTGGTATCATTTTGGGGTACATATGTCTTTTTGATCACTTTTTATACAATTTTTTGTGAAGGTGAAGTGGGCAAAAATGGCAATTGTCAGTGTAGTAAATATTATATGATTATTTTATTCTGTGGGTTGATATGGTTATGACGATACCAAATGTATGTAGTTTTTTATGTTTTACTACTTTTTCAGCAATAAAATCACTTGAATGGGGTCCGCGATCAGCACCGCAAAAAAGTAGCTCATGCACTACTTTTTTGCGGTGCAGAGGCACGGCCAGAAACATCACGAAAGCACTCCTTAGTGCTTCCGATCCGTGCTTCCGCACCGCATCTCCCAGATTGCGGACCCATTCAAGTGCGGGTCCCAATACGGCCACGGGCAGCACATGGTCGTGTGCATGAGCCCTAAGGCTCCCTCCCACTCAACCCCATGGATGCTGCGGGCGGCTGCTGACCACAGCATCTATGGGGTTAAACGGCCAAGATTGGTGCCAGCACCGATTTCGGCCGCAGCAGCAGGGTGTCAGCTGTAAGTTACAGAAGACACTCTCTGCTGATGGCAGCGTCTCCGTTTCTTCAGCTGCTGCCATCACAGCTGGCAGAGAGGACATAGCAGCAGGGGGCACTGGCCGCATGTGGGGGGCACTTACATTTATCAGGGGCACTGGGGCATGGTGGCAGTCATGCCTGATTTCAGGCTGTGATAGTTAGTCTGCAGAGACTAACCAATCGGAGCGCTTACCGGCAAGGGACCCCTCTGATTGGTCCATTGCCAGCTTCCCTGGTGTCACTGCTCTCCGGGAGAGCGGAGACTCCGGGGCTGTGACACTATATAGTGTCACAGCCCGGGTAAGGCCTCTTTCACACTAGCGTTTTAGCTTTCCGTCCTAGAGATCCGTCCTTAGGTCTCTAGGACGGAAAGCTACTGATCAGGATTATCCCCATGCATCCTGAATGGAGAGAAATCCGTTCAGGATGCATCAGGATGTCTTCCGTTCAGTATGTGAACGTTTTTTGGACGTTGACAAAAGCACAGCATGCTGCGGATTTGTCTCCGTCCAAAAATCCGGAAGACATGCCGTAACGCCGGATCCGGAATTAATGCCCATTGAAGTGCATTAATCCGATCCGACTTTAGCTAAACGTCGCTTCGGCGCATGGCCGGATCCGACGCTTAGCTTTTTGTCAATGGTTACTATGGCAGCCAGGACTCTAAAGTCCTGGTTGCCATAGTAAGTAGGGAGCGGCATACTACATTCCGTGCGGCTCCCGTGACGCCCAGGGTGACGTCAGGGCGCCCCAGTGCATAGATCACGTGATCGCATGGATCACGTGATCCATGCGCGCGGCGCTCTGACGTCATTCAGAGCGCCCGGAGCCGCATGGAATGTGGCATGCCGCTCCCCGCTCCTCACTGCTACTATGGCAACCAGGACGCTAGTAGCGTCCTGGCTGCCATAGTAACACTGAAAGCATTTTGAAGACTGATCAGTCTTCAAATGCTTTCAGTTCACTTGCGTTGTGCTGATTCGGCGTGCACTTCCGGCAACGGAAGTGCACGCCAGATCTTCACAACGCAAGTGTGAAAGAGGCCTAAGCAAAATGGACGTGAATGTACGTCCAAATGCAGAAAGTCACTTACAATTTGGACGCACAGTTACGTCCAAATGCATGAAAGGGTTAATGAAGGTAAAAGAAATTATTTTTCCCCAAAATGCGTAGAAGGCAAGGATAAAAAAAAAACTGCCCCATAGCCTCTTAAGAGAACTCCTAGAAGGGTCTTCCTCTGTCTCACTGTCCTGTGGACTCAAGAAAGCCATCCCAGCTCTCAGCAGGCTTACAGCTGAGGACAGCAATTCAGTTTCCTGAAACAGATGGTTTACACACGTAAGCGGTCATGAAATGGAGATCACTAGGTCATGTGAGAGGAGATATATTATACAGTATCCGTGTGCAAATCTACATTACATACCTTTGCGCCCCCACTGAAGGCGCAAAAAACGGGGATCGGATTCTTCCTAGAGAAGCTCAGAACTTCTGGGACAACGTTACTTCTGGTGAAATTGGGCAATCCATGAATTAGGGGAAGTAGACTCTATTAGTAACTTTCTTTAATTTCCATTTACAAACCACATATCCCAGGTCTATGGGAACAGCGCTTTCTCTAGAGGCGATCACAACTCCCTGAACCCACCTAGGACTCTCTCTAATCTACTCCCTTCCCAGCTTGGACCCCTACAAGCATATACACTAGGCTCCTCCGCCCCCGGCGCTGCGGTGTTTACCATTCAAAATCACACAGCGATATTAGGCCTTATTCACACGTCCGTATTGTTTTGCGGATCCGCAAAACACCTTGCCACCAGCCCTATAGAGATGCCTATGATGGTCCGCAATTGCGGGCAAGAATATGACATGCTCTATATTTTTGAGGAGCCGCCGTCCGGAAGATCGGCGGCGCGCTCCGCAAATACGGATGCGGAGAGCACAATGTGTACTCTCCGCATCCATCATGTCCCCATTCAAAACGAAATTTTGCGGAACGGGTGCGGACGTAGATTGCGGACGTGTGAATTAGGCCTTACGTGACGGCCGCCATCAGTCCCACTTCTGCTGGGAGAGGCTAGATTTTGATGCGGTCACTGAGAGCAACTAACCAAGCAGCCTGGTCACTAGCCAAGATTTTCTAGTAGCCAAAGTTAACCGGACCATGTCCAGTCATCAAATATCTCTGTATACACCATGGTTATGCATTACCTTGAGGAAGGAGGGGGCTACAGCTAGATACAGAGCAGTCTTCTCTGGAATGAAGGAAATCAATGATTAAACAGCTCCACAGAACTTACTACCACACTTTATATTAAGGTGAAGAAGACACAAAGAAGACATTGGTAAATCATCTCCGTTCACCCTCGGCCATGTCCTGTGAAATCCCTGTAAGGCTATGGGATCCAGTGACTGTGTCAACATGGCCTAAAACAAACTATAATAAGGCTGTGGTAATGGGGAAGAAACGATTAAGAGTATACCGAAATAAATCTTCCAGAGAATCAACCCAGGATATGCAATGTCACAACATAATAAAGTCACCCCTGCTGCTGAAGTCCCATCCAATGTCATGTGCACCTCTGCAGCCATTCACTGGCATTAGGGGTTAAAAGTCGCTTGGGGATAGCCCTGTTGAAGCCGGTGAGACGTCACACTTCTGGTCCAAAGGGAACCGGAACCAGCACGGACAGGACCCCCAGTGCTGGAATAAAGGGCATGTAACCACTGAGATCAGTGAATGGCTGCAGTGGTGCACGGGATCCCACAGTGGATGTCAAACTTCCAGTTAACAGCAGAGATGGGACTTTCAACGCTGATAAACAGGCGAGGGGGTTTCTTTTATTACGTTAAATGTTTTCTGGGCCTTAGCTGATTTTACCTTGGGGGGTCAGACAAACCTTTTAATTTCACATGTTTTTTCCTACAAACCGTAGACCAAGCATGCCTCTGGCTGTAAGGCAAATGCAAGCTGCCTCCTGCAATGCTTTGTCTGCAACAGACCAAAAGTTCCTTCACACATATCAGTTCCGTTCACCTGAATGAGGCTTGTCGCCCAAAAATCTCATCCAGATGGGTGGACCGGTTTTTAGTCGCAGAAAACATCTGCAACAAAATCTGCCGTGTGTGAAGACGCCATAAGGTTAGGGCTACACAACGGTCACGACCAGGATAGCAGAGCAGCAGTGATCCCACCGAAATGAATGGGATTGCAGAGCGGGTTTTTTAGCCATTCATTTCTATGGGATGATGATTACTCGGCCATCCTGGCTGCATCAGCTGTGGCACGACCCCTGTCACTGTGCAGCCCTGGCCTAGCCTCCTGCACACAGCCATACCTGACATTTGGTCCGCTTCCATAGGAATTCCACTTTGTTCCCACCTCACTCCCATAAATAAAA
This sequence comes from Bufotes viridis, assembly GCA_033119425.1. Classification (NCBI taxonomy): domain Eukaryota; kingdom Metazoa; phylum Chordata; class Amphibia; order Anura; family Bufonidae; genus Bufotes; species Bufotes viridis. Next base: position 238,406,566 of record CM065592.1, read on the forward strand.
AAGGCCATGTACGGAGATTTGTGGATCAGTTTAAACGATGGATTTGCACGTGGCCTCATAAAAATGAATGGGTTAGCACGCTATCTGGCCAAATGAAACCGGATCGCACGCTGAAGAAAAATACGGTCGTTCACATGAGCCCTAGGTACGCTCTGCCGAAACGTGTTTGGCAAAGTCCAAAAAATAGAAAGGACCCTAATTTTGCAGTTACATAGAAATTCCTACATCCCGACTAACTGCGGCAGCCTGCCTCCTGCTCAGTTTCATCAATGATTCACATCAGTGTCCTCAGACCTAATGTGTAAAGAGGTGTCCCGACTGATATCAAGGGACACAAAGGTCGGGCCGTTGGATTTCAAATGCCCAACCAATCAATTTGTTCTTGGGGCGATAAGCCAAGGACCGAGGTGTCTGGCAGCAGCTTTCTTCCTTCTTCCCATTCAGAACACATGCATGCTTGGTCGAGCTGAGCATGCATGTGTATGGGGGGGATTAAGAGACAACTGCTGGCTAAATGAAGTTTCGCTCATTTAGAGCATTGGAAAGGTGGGTTTACATCATGTTTTATGCCTCATGCCTCTGTTTGACGTATACAGTCCAGTAAAAATAAGGGTACTTTCACATTTGCGGCATAGCTATGCGGCAGGCTGTTCCGGCGGGTGAACAGCCTGCCGGATCCGCCATGCCGCAAGTACCCATGCACTGCGCCGTAGCTCCGTCCCCCGCCCCGTTATAGTTAATAGGGACTGAGCGGCAGCACGACAGCACACGGGTACCTGTGGCATGGCGGATCCGGCAGGCTGTTCACCCGCCAGAACAGCCTGCCGGATAGCTATGCCGCAAATGTGAAAGAACCCTAAGCTTTTTTTTTTTTTTTTTCACAATGAACTGTATGTCATCAGTATGAAGTGTCTGTTTAAGGCTACATGCACACGACAGTTTTTTGCATCTGAAAATTGTGCGTCTGCAAAAAAAAAAAACGGATGCAGCACTTTTTTTTTTGGGAGGATCCGTTTTTTTCCACAGATACCTTGTAATAAATGCCTATCCTTGTCTACAAATGTGAAAAAAGTAAGACATGCACTATTTTTTTTGCTGACGGGAAACACGGACAACGGACGCGGAACACAAACGGATGAACTATCATCATTTTTTTGCTGACCCATTGAAATGAATAGGTCCACATGCTATCCGCAAAAAAAAAAAAAAACTGTTGCGTCCATTGTTAATTTTGATACATTGTTACTGATGAAATAAAGAATACATCAATTGAAGATTAAGCGCTCGCTGGGAACTTTCTATTACTCCGCAAAAACGGATGCAGAGGAAAACAACCGTTGTGTGCATGTAGCCTAACATGTACGTTAAACGGATGGTAAAAACTTGATGTCAACCCATCCTAACCAGTGGCTTGCAAACAGCAGGTGGCTCCTAGGCCTCAGCATGCGACTCTCAAACTGTTAGTATACAATTTATCACTGATACTAGCCACATACGGGCTCTTTCACACGAGTGGATCCCGTGCGTGGAATCCGATGCGTGAAAGAGTGCCAAGCCTCGCTCCGGCCAGCAGAGACACGGTGCATGCAGTAACATGATTGATAATGCTCTTTGCCTCTCTGATTTTTGAGGGGGGGTGGTGGCTGCTTATCTCCCCAGAGAACAATAGGATCCGCTTACATCGTCTGTCGGGGGAGAGTCGGTTGCATCCCAAACACATTAGGGTGCCGCCAGGACGTCAAAAGTATAATGTGTATGGCCAGCTTCAGGGCCTATAAGACCAAATGATTGTCAAGCCAATTATCGGGAACACGGGTTCATAATTGGCATGTATAATTGTGCCGCCAATCAGACAATACACAGGCAAACACTTGTTCACCGGCTGATGGGCATCTTTCATTAGAATCCCTGTGTCATCGGGAAGAGTGCTGCTGATCATGAATAGAACAGAATGAGGGATGAATGACTGTGGTAGTGATCATTCCTCCGCCTCCACTTTGCATCGGCTTGTGTAATAGACCAGAGCAAATGAGCTTGTTTACTGGGCAGTTCAATACGCCCTTCAGGTGGGGATTCCATACCCAAAACCAAATCCACTGACACTCCACATCCAATGCAAGTGACTGGAGTCTGTCGTCAGTGTGGAATTACTCGCAGAAAAGCTGCAGATTAGCCAAACTGATAGACAACAGGGCTAATTCTCCAGCAGCAGAAATCCTCGAAATCTCTTATGAATGACATGTCAGGTTTAGGGGGCATTCGCACAACTGTATTTTCTGTCCGCATCCGGTCAGCATTTTTGGTGGATACCTGCTCATTTCAATGGGGTAACAAATGATGTAGACAGCCCTCCGTGTCCTGGCCCCGCAAAAAAAACGAAATAAATAGTTCTAAGACAGGGTGGGACATGCTGATCCGTCAGATGCGGAATGCACACAGCCAGTATCCGTGCTTTGCGGATCCGCAACTTGCAGACCACAAACCAAATACCGTCGTGTGAATGTCCCCTTACTCCCAGATGTGAAGAGTATATTCCAGGTGTATTACATGCATCACGGCAGTGGGTTTAACAGACCCAAACTCACAGCTTCATATGGATTTTTGAGGTTGTGAGTAGTGGTGATAGAACGTGTGTTTTAAATTTGGCGTTCAGTGTTTGGGTTATCGGAGAATCCAGTTATGGATTCCGCTACCACGGACCCTAACGGAATTCTATGACGGCACGCACCACGGAAGCCTAGAAGAGGCATTTCATCATAATAGAAATCTATGCTGGCCATAGACTTCTATTATGACGGAATGCGATACGCAATGCCTCTTATAGGCTTCCGTGGTGCATGCAGTCATAGAATTCCGTTACGATCCGTGGTAGCGGAATCCATAATGGGATTCTCCGATAACCCGAACTTAAAACACAAGTTTGCTCAACACTAGTTGTGAGTTCCTAAACTGTGTCCCTGAACATACAAAACCGCACTCGCCTGCCTGTGGTCCTGCCCCCGCAGGACCAGGAAGCGGCTAGGTTCCACGCTCACTGGAGCTATGCACACGCCTCACTGGTGACATAGTGTCCAAGCCACTTCCCGATCCTGCGACCAGGAATGGATCATCACTGGGATCGTGGACAGGTGATTGTGAGATTTTTCTATCTTCGGAGACTCCGAGGCCAGACAACCCTTTAAACTTGCGATTTGGCCGTGACACATGCGAATAATACAGACATATAATAGATCCGGAATACGCTTGTGTGAATAGCCCCTTGTGAAGAATCAGGTCCTTACTAGGACCCAATGGCAGCCATTATACATTGCCCTAGACAAGAACATGCCCGCGTCCAACTCTAGACGTTCTGACGCAAATGAAATAACGCCGGTCAGATGTCATTTTTACATTATGTTCCGTTAATATGTGAGGAAAACGCCACCGACAAATGAAGCTGTGTTCATACACTATACCCACTATAGCCTTCCTCTGCACCTATAGAGAATGCTGGGTGGCACCGTGCCCAGCTCATGCCCTTTTCCTGGCTCTGTTACTGAATGACTGACAGGGCTGGGGGAGCAGTCACATGACTACCCATATACCGACATGTATGTATAGGGGCCGACAGGCACGAGCTCTCCTCACCTTCAGCCGGACCTCGTAGGTAGTGTAGCGGTTCCGGCCCACCCCGACAGTCTGGGGGTTGCTCACATCTATCTCCAGGAAATTGCTTGGCGGCCCGTACGCGTCGTTCAGATTCTGCGGTTTGCTGTGCAGACGGCGGGTATCTACCACGGTATCTGCCATGTGTCACGGGTGACAGAGAAACGAACGCTGACCTGGGCGAAACGAATGTGGCGCTGTCCAGTTAGCTGCCGGAAGTGGCGGCCGTGATCAATCAGGTGACAGGAACGCGGCAGCGCTCACAAGACGGACGGCCCAGCTCACGTGACGCGCGGAGGGGGGGGGGGTGTCACGTGATTGAGCGCGCTCTTGAGGACTACCTCCTGCCTGTCTGTCGCGAGCCGCGTACTGTGAGCGGAGCAGAGCGGAATTGCCCCCAACTATAAGGGCCAGTTCACACTGAGTTTATCAGCTCTAAAAACACCTTTCATCCATTCCGATGGGAAGCAGCACTTTTATTTTTTTCCATGTGGAAAAAAGAAGCAGCCCTGCCTTGTTGCAGAATCCATGCAGAATTTCCCATTGAAAAGAATGGGCAGCGTACAAAAATAGCTCGGTACGTGTTTGTGCTTTTTTGGCGCAAACCCGCACCAAAAAACACATGCAGAAAATGCAGTGTCAATTCTGGTAAACACTTGGTTAAAAAACAACAAAAATAGGGCAAAAAAAAACTTTTTTGAATTTTAAGGGCGTAATTTTAATATCTGTCATGTGAACATATAGTAATGGGGTCTGTTCCGTTTCAGTTTTTTAATGGTAAAATAAATATTTTTTTTGTTGTCTGCGCGGTTTTGACACTATGAATTCCCTTAGGGCAGGCTGTATGCACACACATGCAGTTAGGTACAGGAGATTTTTAAAATGTCATCTACACGGTGCGGAAATTGACGGGTGTATATAGAAATCTGCAGCATGTCAATGGTTTGTGTGGGCTTTCAATGCAAAGATCTGGAGTAAACCACATAGATCTAGAAGAAGAGGGCTACATGCACACGACCGTATGTGTTTTGCGGTCCGCAGAAAAAAAAAACTGACGTTCCGCATGACATCCGATATCTTTATGGATCCAAAATGGTCAAGAATAGGACATGCTCTATTTTTTTCGCGGGCCTACGGAACGGACATACGGATGCAGATAGTACACGGTGTGCTGTCAGCATTTTTTGCGGACCCATTAAAATGAATGGGTCTGCATCCGATCCGCAAAAAAAAACGGAACGGATACGGAAATAAAATACGTTTGTGTGCATGTAGCCTAAACCACATATAACACGTATGGATTTTGGTGCAGAAACGCAACAAAAATCTGTGTGAAAAATCTGTATAAACTGCACTGCCGTGTACAGGTGCCGATGTTGTGAATTGTGTGGGTTTTTCTCCATGTAGATTTTCGCAGAGAATAACCGCAGCGTAATACAGTACCAGCAAAGTGCCTGAAATTTGCTAAATCTTACGTACACTTTGCATGTTTTGTATGTACGGAAACTAACCTGCTGGGAGGATTTTAGAATCCACAGCCTGTCAATTGTCTGTGGGATTCTGCACCGTATATTGAGTGGTTTTCTCCACAGACTTCAATGGGACTGTTAACAAAATCTGCATGAATAATAGCTCTAAAACACTATAAATAGTGCAGATTTAGGCTACATGCACACGACAGTTGTTTTTTGCTGTCCGCAAATCGCGGATCCGTCTCTTAAAGTACCTGTACAAGTGCCCTGGTTTCCAAGCAACCATCCGCAAAAAAAAACGGATGCGGGTGACAAACGGATGGCTTCCGTTGGTCATCCGCATTTTTTGCGGACCCATTGACTTCTATGGGTCCGCAAACCGTTTTTTGCAGACAAGAATAGGACATGCCATATTTTTTTGCGGACGCGGACAGGCAACGGAAGAGGCATCCGCATTTTTAACGGATCCATAGAAATGAATGGGAAACCATCGGATCCGCAAAAAAACGGAACGGAGGCCACAAAAAAACACTGCTGTGTGCATGTAGGCTTAGGCTACATGCACACGACAGTTGTTTTTTGCTGTCAGCAAATCGGGATCCGCAAAAAAAACTGATGGTCCATCAGTTTTTTTTGGAGGGTTCCTTTGTTTTCACAGATTCCTTGTAATAAATGCCTATCCTCGTGCGCAAATGAGAAAAAATTAGGACATGCACTACTTTTTTTGCTGAAGGGAAACACGGACAACGGACGCGGAAACACAAACGGATGAACTGTCAGCATTTTTTTGCTGACCTATTGAAATTAATGTGTTCCTGTCCTATCTGCAAAAAAAACTTAAACGGAAGGCAAGAAAAACTACATGTGTGCATGTAGCCTTATGTGCATTTGTACATACAAGACATCATAGTTGCCCACGCAGGGGTCCTTTATGACAAGCAAGACTAACAGTTACATAAATACTAATGCATACTGAAATCCGGAATAATAGAGCACATACTAACTGGGGATACCGGGAGCCTGTAGGTAAATGAGAGGCACTTTGTCAGACATCATTGTAAGCGAGGTGATTCCACCGTTGGTAGACATGAGGTCAGGTAGGGCCATCTGTCCCTGAGTGCATATGTGTTGTGTGCAGTGTCAGTGGCGATGAACACCAGTCCCCCCAGACCTTATGGAACTTTTGTGGGCATCCTCTGTGCTTGAAGATAAAATACTCCATAGAGACTGCATGGTATACCAGGGAAGTCCACTGCCCTCTTGTAGGGTGTCTGTCCCCCATCCAGCGCATGGCTATGGCCTTCCTGGCAAGGAATAGCGTCTCCCAAGGAAGATCCTGTGATAAATCGACCAGGACTCCTCGTTCAAAACCCCCAGTATACACATCTTGGGACATAAAGGTAAAGTCACAGGGACCATGGTAGAGAGGACCTTTAACACTGAGGTCCAGAACTGGCGAATGGGCTCGCAGTCCCACATCATGTGCCAAAAATTAGCACCATCTGCATTGCACCTGTGACACCTAGTATGGGTAAGTCTTCCCATTTTGTGTAGCCTGGTGGGGGTGAGGTAACTACGGTGTAAAATGAACAGCTGCAGCATTTTATTATTTATAGAGGGTGACACTTTAGTTGGGACTGTCAGACCTCACGCCACTCTTCAGGAGTCAGAGAAGGTATCGACAGCCTCCACTTATCCTCAACCGCCAGTGGGGTCGCTGTCATGCAGTAGTTAAGCAGATGCGTGTATAACACTGAAACAATGCCCCTTGGCCCCTGGGATCTCAATACCCCAATGATGGGGTAATTAGATATACTCCTTTCCGCACCCTGGAACTGCGCCTGTAGAGCATGCCGCAGTTGGAGATATCTAAAAAAAATAGCGTGCGAGGTACCTTAAATTTTTCCTGAATCTGTGAGAATGAGGCAGCTGACCACTCTCATATACATCTCCCAGTGTCAGAACTCCATGGCGTCTCCACTCAGAAACCCCCTCAAGCTGTGCCAGGTGAGGGAACATGGAATTATCCCATATGGGGACTGCATCAGACAAGTCTTTGTATACATTTACCTTATGTGCATTTTTAATCATTTTTTGATGCGATTTCCATTCATATTTTCTGCATACAAATCCACACTGTGTTCTAGTAGCATGGGGGGACTCTGCTGAGGATTCTAGTAAAAAAAAAGCAGTCCAAGATGCCCCATGCCCATATTTTTAATGTAATCTGTGACAGAGACCCCTAACAGTGTCATTTAGTGACTTTCAGGTGACATCTCCAGGTCTTCTCTTTTTTATTTTTTTTCCATCCGGTTCACACCACTATAGTTGACTTCTCCAGGCCACGACTCATCTTTGCAGAGTTTGCCGCCCAGATGTCTTCAAGCTACTCGCTTTATCAACTTATCCATTATAGGTAATGGGGCCGGCCTGCATCCAGGCAGCATCTGGTGGTGGTGGATCCAGGGATCCTGCCGGAGCGCTTGAACGTTGTGGGAGACTAGCCTTAGCAGAAAGAAATTTGGTGTCATGGCGTCCATTACGTGTCCTGCCATTGGCCGCCAGCCACAGTCGCCTTTATTTGCAGTGGTGCCTTTAACGAGAAAAGTGGACTGCTGTAGACTGGAACTGTATTGTCTTAAGCAATGAACATCCAATGAAGGTCGGGTTCAAGTATGGATGCTTTGTGGTAAGCCCTTCAAAGCATCCTTTGCTGTGGAGTGCCATACTGCCCCAACTGTTGGTTTAATGATCAGAGGAGCCATTGTCTATGACAGTCGGTCACCACAAGTAGTGATATGAGGGACACAGCAATATGTGCAGGACATCCTTTGGCCGCGCGCTGCCTTCCATGGCAGGGCTGCCAACTGGCATTTCTCAGCAGGATAATGCTCATCCACACACAGCAAGGGTTTCCCATGAATATCTCCTTCAGATTACTACACTTCCTTGACCTGCCCGGGCACCAGATTTATCACCAATCCAGCGTTTATGGGACCAGCAGGGGCACCAGCTACACCTATAAGTGGGCAGGATACAGGCCCAGCTGTGACAGGATACCACGCAGAACCTGTATGCCTCCATACCTAACTGTATCTCATCTTGTGTCCAGGCTAGAGCGACCTAACGGGCTACTAGAGCCCCCTTTCAGCTGTACAGTTCTCCCCAATAAACGTATCTTTTCATTCTAATATTGTAACCACTTACATCCACTATCATTACAGTCACACATAGAAAGTAGCGTTCCATTCCAACAACTCCTTCTTGGTGCCTTACTTATTTTCTCACTGAGTGTATGTGTGAACACACCCTAATTCTCTCTTTCTTGCTATTCTTTTAGGCCCCTTTCACACGGGCGAGTTTTCCGCGCGGGTGCAATGCGTGAGGTGGACGCATTGCACCCGCACTAAATCCTGACCCATTCATTTCTATGGAGCTGTGCACATGAGCGGTGATTTTCCCGCATTACTTTTGCGTTGCGTGAAAATTGCAGCATGTTCTATATTCTGCGTTTTTCACGCAACGCAGGCCCCATAGAAGTCAATAGGGCTGCGGGAAAATTGCAAGCATCCGCAATCAAGTGCGGATGCAGTGAGATTTTCCCGCAAGGTTCCTAAGAGACGGGACCCGATCTTTATTATTTTCCCTTATAACATGGTTATAAGGGAAAATAATAGCATTCTCACTACAGAATGCTTAGTAAAATGTGCATTAAGGGGTTAAAAATAAACAAAATTAACTCACCATATCCACTTGATCATGTAGTTGCGATATCTTCCTTTTTGTTCAATCATGAGCTGGCGGCTAAAGGACCTGTGGTGACGTCACATCACATGGTCCAATCACATGGTCCATCACCATCCTGATGGACCATGTGATTGGACCATGTGATAAGCTCAGTGACATCATCACAGGTCCTTTAGCCAACAGCTAATGAATGAAGAAGAGATCGCAACTACGCGATCAAGTGGATATGGTGAGTTAATTTTTTTTACTTTTAACCCCTTAATGCACATTTTACTAAGCATTCTGTATTGAGAATGCTATTATTTTCTCTTATAACCATGCTATAAGAGAAAATAATAAACTATACAGAATACTCTGGGTTCAGGTCTGGGTACCAAACATGGCGACTTTTCCCACGTGCGTGCAAAACGCATTAAAACGCCTTACACTAACGCGGAAAAATCGCACATTTTCCCGCAAGGCACCCACCTCTTATCCGTGTGAACCCAGCCTTAGTGTGCATCTAAAAAACCACGTGTACAGACACTATTAACCTCTTCCTGATATTTGACAAACATGTACATCATAATGCTGAGGAGGGGTGTATAGAGCTCGGCCGGAGCTCTATGTACGCTGCTGGCCGGAACTTTACCCTGGGAACACACCTGAGCGTTTTTCAGCGCGTTCATACGCGCTGAAAAACGCTCAACATGTGAAAAGCCATGCATCCCTATGGGCATGGTTCACATTTGGGCGTTTTACAGCGCGTTTGAACGCGCTGTAAAACGCCCAACGCCCAAACAAGTACACAAGCTTCTTTGGGGCGTTTTAACGTGCCTATGGACAATGTTGCCATAGGGGAGAATCACTGAATCGCGCGTATGACGCGCGTTTCTAAGTTACAAAAACGCGCACCCAAAAATGCGCGTAAAACGCGCGTCATACGCGCGATTCAGAAACGCCTAGGTGTGTTCCCAGCCTTAAAGATGGTGCCCGCTCGCGAGCAGAGTGGACACCATAGCCACCTGATGCCTGCTGTTTTAAACAACAGGCACCCGGGGCTAAGGTCCATGACCAGTGGTAATGCTGATCATGGACAATTTGCCGTTTTTTTGGTTGCTTCACCTGCACAAACAATTAAAAAAGTCATATACAAACACCAAAATTAGTATCAATGAAAAGTACAGATCTCTGAGAGGCAGCTGGACAAAAAAACGCTGTGTACAGCAGTATTTTTCCGGCCACCTCTCAGCATATTTGCCGTGCTGCGGCCGGATCTTTTTCTTTACTACCGGTGACGTACTGGGCTTCACATGGGTATGCTAGGAGGAGGCTCCACTGATACATACTAAATAAGTGAAGGAGAGCTTATGTCCGGGTCCAGCTCTGAATCTAGACGCCACTTTTAAATGGCAATCATTAAGACGATCAACTTACAAATGTACATTTTATTACAAATTTTCCCATTGGGTTTGCTTTAAAGCATATTTTTCCCTTCGGCTATTATAACTAATTCCTAATTGTTCTGTTTCAACCCTGTCATAAACACAACAATAGGCCTCTTGCACACGAACGTTTTTTTTGTGAGTGTATGGGCCGTTTTTTTGTGTTCCGTATACGGTCTGTATACGGAACCATTCATTTCAATGGGTCCGCAAAAAAAACGGAAGTGTTTCCGTGTGCATTCCATTTCCGTTTTTCCGTTCCGTGCAAAGATAGAACATGTCCTATTATTGCCCGCAAATCATGCAAAAATCATGCCCGCAAATCATGCAAAAATCATGCATTTTGCAGGTCTGCAAAAAAAACGGAACGCATACGGAAAGGCATCTGTATGTCTTCCGTATCCGTTCCGTATTTTGCGGAACCATCTATTGAAAATTTTAAGCCCAGCCCAATTTTTTCTATGTAATTACTGTATACTTTATATGCCATACGGAAAAACGGAACAGAAAAATGGAACCGAAACGGAAACACAACGGAAGCAAAAAACAGAAAAACGGATCCGATAAAAGCGGCCCACAAAACACTGAAAAAGCCATACATTCGTGTGCAAGAGGCCATAGATTGATCTTTTTGTGCAATGGTTAAGTACTCTGGTTAAACTGTGTTACACATTTACCAAGCAGGCAACAATGCTTTCTACATTGCTTCTCTCTGTCTTTCATCCTACCGACATTCTGTTTATGTCATTGATCTATGGGCATCATCTTCCTTCAAGAGGCTGTCCACTTTTTTATATTGAGGTCATCAATATCAGATTGTTGGGGGTCCAACTCCTGACACCCGTGCCAATCAGCTTTTTGAAGAGAAATCAGCACTCGTACAATCGCTGCCGTCTCTTCATTGTTTACCTGCTCGCCGTCATAAACTGTAGCAGTGAGCAGGTGTAATTACAACTAAGACTACTTTAACACTAGCGTTTTTAGAATCCAGCAGGCAGTTCCGTTGCCGAAACTGCCTGCCAGATCCGGCAAACAGTATGCAGTATGATATCCTTTTTTTCCGGATCTGTTAGACGGATCCAGTGAAATACTGAATTCATCTCATCCAGCACCATCCGGAAAAATGGATCCGGTATTTAAATTTTCTCAAAGATCAGAAGCTAAATCAGCATCTCCTATATCTGAACGCATACACAGACAGGAAAATTGTATTCAGCGACGTGGCAATTTCCGGAACACTTGGCACCGGATTAATTCATCTCTATAGAACCATAACGGAATCCCTAAGGCCCCTTTTACATGGGCGAGTTTTCCGTGCGGGTGCAATGCGTGACGTGAACGCATTGCACCCGCACTGAATCCGGACCCATTAATTTCTATGGGGCTGTGCACATAAGCAGTGATTTTCACGCTTCACTTCTGCGTTGCGCAAAAATCGCAGAATGCTCTAGTTTCTGAGTTTTTCACGCAACGCAGGCCCCATAGAAGTGAACGGGGCTGCGGGAATATTTTCCCGCATGGTTGCTTAGCGACGGGACCAGATCTTTATAATTTTCCCTTATAATATGGTTATAAGGGAAAATAATAGCATTCTCACTACAGAATGCTTAGTAAAATGTGGATTAAGGGGTTAAAAATAAAAAACTCACCTTATCCACTTGATCGCGTTGTTGCCGATCTCTTCTCTCTTCTTCAATTATTAGCAGCCGCCTAAAGTACCTGTGGTGATGTCACATCACATGGTCCATCACTATGGCGATGGACCATGTGATTGGACCATGTGATGAGCGCAGTGATGTCATCACGGGTCCTTTACCCACAGCTGAAGATAGAACAGGAGACCGGCACCTACGCGATCAATTGGAGGAGGTGAGTTCATTTTTTATTTATTTTTTAACCCTCAATTGTCCTTTTACTAAGCATTCTGTATTAAAGAATGTTATTATTTTCCCTTATAACCATGTTATAAAGGAAAATAATAAAATCGACATAACACCTAACCCAAACCCGAACTTCAGTGATGAAGTCTGGGTTCGGGTCTGGGTACCAAACGTGCCGATTTATCTCATGTGCATATGGAAAAATTGCGCATTTTCCCGCAATGCACCTGCCTCTTATCCGGACATCAAACTTGACGCCCGTGTGAAAGAGGCCTAACGCTAGTGTGAACCCACCCTTAGAAGTTTAGAAGCAAATCGTAAAATGTTTACAAAAATTTACAAAACCCACTTTTTAAGGAACAGTTCAGGTCTGAAGTCACTTTGTGAGGCTTACATAATATCAAACACCCATAAATGGCCCCTATTTTAGAAACTACATCCCTTAAGGTATTCAAAACTGATTTTGCAAACTGTTAATCCTTTAGGTGTTCCACAAGAATTAAAGGAAAATGTAGACAAAATTTCAGAATTTAACTTTTTTGGCAGATTTTCCATTTTAATCCATATTTTCCAGTAAAAAATATTTATTGCCCTAATTCTGTAGTTTACGGAAATACCCCATATGTGGTCGTAAACTGCTGTACAGGCACACGGCAGGGCGCAGAAGGAAAGGAACACCATATGGTTTTTGGAAGGCAGATTTTCACTTTTAAGTTGCCATGTCACATTTGAAGACCCCCTAATGCACCCCTAGAGTAGAAACACCAAAAAAGTGACCCAATTTTGGAAACTACGGGATAAGGTGGCAGCTTTGGTGGTACTATTTTAGGGTACATATGTTTTTTGGTTGCTCTATATCACACTTTTTGTGAGGCAAGGTAACAAAAAATAGCTGTTTTGGCACCATTTTTATTTTTTGTTTTTTACAATGTTCATCTGACAGGTTATATCATGTGCCTATTTTTTAGAGCAGGTTGTTACGGACTCGACAATACAAATATGACTTTTTAAAAAAAATGATTTTTTTAGTGTCTCCATATTCTGTCTCCATAGTGTCTCCATTTTTTTTTCTTTTTTGGGTGACTGTCTTATGTAGTGGCTCATTTTTTTCGATATGAGATGACGGTTTAACCACTTCAGCCCCCCTAGCTTAAACACCCTTAATGACCAGGCCACTTTTTACAATTCTGCACTACACTACTTTCACCGTTTATTGCTCCGTCATACAACTTACCACCCAAATGAATTTTACCTCCTTTTCTTCTCACTAATAGAGCTTTCATTTGGTGGTATTTCATTGCTGCTGACATTTTAACTTTTTTTGCTATTAATAAAAATTTAACGACATTTTTGCAAAAAAATGAAATTTTTCACTTTCTGTTGTAAATTTTTTTTAAAAAAACTACATTTCTATATAAATTTTTCTCTAAATTTATTGTTCTACATGTCTTTGATTAAAAAAAATGCAATAAGTGTATATTTATTGGTTTGGGTAAAAGTTATAGCGTTTACAAACTATGGTGCAAAAAAGTGAATTTCGGCATTTTGAAGCAGCTCTGACTTTCTGAGCGCCTGTCATGTTTCTTCAGGTGCTAGAATGCCAGGAAAGTATAAATACCCCCCAAATGACACCATTTTAGAAAAAGAAAACACCACAAAGTATTCGCGGAGGGGCATGGTAAGTTCATGTATCATTTCATTTTTTTTCACAAGTTAGCAGAAAATGACACTTTCTGAGGAAAAAAATAAATAATAAAGTTTCCATTTCTGCTAACTTCTGGCAAAAAAAAATAAAATCTCAGACGGGCTCACTATGCCCCTCAGTGAATACCTTGGGGTGTCTACTTTCCGAAATGGGGTCATTTGTGGGGTGTTTGTACTGTTCTGGCATTTTGGGCGGGGCTAAATTGTGAGCAGCCATGTAAAAGCCATGTACATATACCCATGCTGGGTGAGAGAAATTTCTCTGTAAATTGACAACTTTGAATAAATTTTTTTTAAAAGTTGTCGTTTACAGAGATATTTCTCACACACAGCATGGGAATATATAAAAATACACCCCAAAACACATTGCCCTACTTCTCCTGAGTACGGCGATACCACATGTGTGCCACTTTTTCGCAGCCAAGATGCGCAAAGGGGCCCAAATTCCAATGAGTACCTTTAGGATTTCACAGGGCATTTTTACGCATTTGGATTCTCACGCTTTAGGACCCCTAAAATGCCAGGGCAGTATAAATACCCCACAAGTGACCCCATTGTGGAAAGAAGACACCCCAAGGTATTCCGTGAGGGGCATGGCGAGTTCACAGAAAAAAAAAAATTTTGGCACAAGTTAGCGGAAATTGATTTTTATTTTTATTTTTTACAAAGTCTCATATTCCACTAACTTGTGACAAAAAATAAAATTTTACATGAACTCACCATACCCCTCACGGAATACCTTGGGGTGTCTTCTTTCTAAAATGGGGTCACATGTGAGGTGTTTGTACTGCCCTGGCATTTTAGGGGTCTCTGCAATCATTACACGTATGGCCAGCATTAGGAGTTTCTGCGATTCTCCTTATATTGAGCATACGGGTAATGAGATTTTTTTTTTCCGTTCAGCCTCTGTGCTGAAAAAAAAATAAAAATGAACGGCACAGATTTTTTCATTCACATCAATCAATGTGGATGAAAAAATCTCTGCCAAAATCAGTGACTGCGGTGCGGTGGGCTGGGCGCTAGCTACCTAACAAGTAGCTAACTAACTGGCGGTGATAAGGGACCCTTATGCCCCATTCACATGTCCGCAATTCTGTTTGCGGAACGGAATTGCGGACCCATTCATTTCTATGTGGACAGACTTTGTCCCGCTCGGATCCGGAATTACGGATCCGTGCTTCCGGGTCTGCACTTCCGTTCCGCAAAAATATAGAACATGTCCTATTCTTGTCTGCAATTGCGGACAAGAAAAAGCATTTTCTATATAGTTCTGGCAATGTGCGGATCTGCAAAATGCGGAAAGCACATTGCCGGTGTCCGTGTTTTGAGGATCTGTGGATCCGCAGATCTGCGGATCCGATCCGCGGATCCGTGAATCCACGGATCCGCAAAACACATATGGACGTCTGAATGGAGCCTTACAAGGGGTGTGATCAATGACAGGGGGGTGATCAGGGGGTCTAGATGGGGTGATCAAGGGGTTAACAAGGGGTTAATGGGTGGGGGGGGGGTTTTAGTGGTCCTCTGGTGGTCGATCCCAACAAATGGGACCACCAGAGGACCAGGTAGCAGGTATATTAGACTCTGTTCACAAAACAGCGTCTGATATACTTGTTTGATGCGATTTATATCGCATCTACAGCCTACCATCGCTGGCAGGCTGTAGTTAAACTCCTGAGACGCGAGTTACTGTGAATGCGCGCGTTCACAGGAAATCTCGCGTCTCGCGAGATGACGCACATATGCGTCGCCCCAGAACAGCCCGACCGCCGCGAGAACGCAGTTGTGCGTTAGGCAGTCGGGAAGTGGTTAATTGATACTATTTTAGGGTGCATATGACTTTTTGATTGCTTGGTATTACACTTTTTACGGTGTTCACCTGAGGAGCTAGGTCATGGGATATTTTTATACAGCAGGTTCTTACGGATGCAGCGATACATAATATGTATTCTTTTTATATTTATTTAGTTTTACACAATAACAGCATTTTTTAAACAAGTTTTTTTTTTTGCCCGATTGTTTTATGTAGGGGCTCATTTTTTGCGGGATGAGGTGACGGTTTAATTGGTACTTTTTTGGTGCCATACGCCTTTTTGATCACTTGGTGTTGCACTTTTTGTGATGTGAGGCGACAAAAAAACGATTGTTTTAGCACAGCTTTTATTATATTTTTTTCTACAGCATTTAAGTGAGGGGGTGGATCATGTGATATTTTTGTAGAGCTGGTCGTTATGGACGCGGCAATACCCAATATGTCTGTTTTTTTTTTCTATTTTATTTGTTTTATTTTGGGAATTTTTTTTTATTTTACTTGAAACTTTATTTTTTTTATTATGAAAAACACTTATTTTTTTTGTTTTTATTTTTGTCCCACTCTGGGACTTCAACTTCTGGGGTCTGCTCCCCTCTGCAATGCATTACAATACAACCTGTACTGTAATGCATTGGCTGTCAGCTTTTATGCTGACAGCCTGCCTGTGAGACCCAGCCATGGGGTTAACACGCCGGCATCAGTTTTTTCACCGATGCCGGCGTATGCACCAGGGGCCCAGCTGACAGTGACTGCCGGGTCCGTGCAGCTGATCGGGCAGGCGCAGCTCCTGCACCCACCTGGTCAGCCCTCCATACAGTGGATATAAAAAGTCTACACATCATTGTTAAAATGTCAGGTTTTTGTGCTGTAAAAAAATGAGACAAAGATAAATTATTTTATATAAACTATACAACTCAATTGAAAAACAAACTGAAATCTTTTAGGTAGAGGGAAGAAAAAATATAAAAATAAAATAATATGGTTACATAAGTGTGCACAACCTAAACTAATATTTTGTTTAAGCACCTTTTGATTTTATTACAGTACTCAGTCTTTTTGGGTATGAGTCTATCAGCATGGCACATTTTGACTTGGCAATATTTGCCCACTCTTCTTTGCAAAAATACTCTAAATCTGTCAGATTGCGAGGACATCTCCTGTGCACAGCCCTCTCCAGATCACCCCACAGATTTTCAATCGTATTCAGGTCTGGGCTCTGGCTGGGCCATTCCAGAACTTCAATCTTCTTCTGGTGAAGCCATTCCTTTGTTGATTTGGATGTGTGCGTTGGGTCGTTGTCATGCTGAAAGATGAAGTTCCTCTTCATGTTCAGCTTTCTAGTAGAAGCCTGAAGGTTTTGTGCCAATATTGACTGGTATTTGGAACTGTTCATAATTCCCTCTATCTTAACTAAGGCCCCAGTTCCAGCTGAAGAAAAACAGCCCCGCAGCATGATACTGCCACCACCATGCTTCAGTGTGGGGATGGTGTTCTTTTGGTGATGTGCAGTGTTGTTTTTGCGCCAA
The DNA here is from genome assembly GCA_033119425.1 of Bufotes viridis. Classification (NCBI taxonomy): domain Eukaryota; kingdom Metazoa; phylum Chordata; class Amphibia; order Anura; family Bufonidae; genus Bufotes; species Bufotes viridis. The sequence continues at coordinate 238,423,777 of CM065592.1, forward strand.
ACATATCTTTTGGAATTATGGTCAAAAAGTTCAACCTTGGTTTCATGAGACCATAACACCTTTTCCCACATGCTTTTGGAAGACTTCAGATGTGTTTTTGCAAAATGTAGCCTGGCTTGGATGTTTTTCTTCGTCAGAAAAGGCTTTCGTCTTGCCACTCTACCCCATAGCCCAGACATATGAAGAATACGGGAGATTGTTGTCACATGTACCACACAGCCAGTACTTGCCAGATATTCCTTCAGCTCCTTTAATGTTGCTGTAGGCCTCTTGGTAGCCTCCCAGACAAGTTTTCTTCTCGTCTTTTCATCAATTTTGGAGGGACGCACAGTTCTTGGTAATGTCACTGTTGTGCCATATTTTCTCCACTTGATGATGACTGTCTTCACTGTGTTCCATGGTATATCTAATGCCTTGGAAATTCTTTTGTACCCTTCTCCTGACTGATACCTTTTAACAATGAGATCCCTCTGATGCTTTGGAAGCTCTCTGTGGACCATGGCTTTTGCTGTGGGATGCGACTAAGAAAATTTCAGGAAAGACCAACTAGAGCAGCTGAACTTTATTTGGGGTTAATCAGAGGCCCTGTAAATGATGGCCGGTGTATGCTGACTCCTATTTAACATGATTTTGAATGTGATTGCTTAATTTTGAACACAGCTACATCCCCAGTTATAAGAGGGTGTGCACACTTATGCAACCACATTATTTTACTTTTTTTGTTTTCTTCCCTCCACCTAAAGGATTTCAGTTTGTTTTTCAATTGAGTTGTACAGTTCTTAGGTCACATTAAAGGTGTAAAAAGTTATGAAATTATTTATCTTTGTCTCATTTTTTTTACAGCACAGAAACCTGACATTTTAACAGGGGTGTGTAGACTTTTTATATCCACTGTACATGTACGGCGCTGGTCCTTAAGTCATGTCCACCAGCGCTGTACATGTACGGCGCGGGTCCTTAAGGGGTTAGAGGAGTTGTCTCACCTCGAAAATTGGTGGCATATCGCTAGGATATGCCACAAATGTCACGTAGGTGCTGGTCCCACCTATCTCTAGAACAAGGTTCCCAAAGAGATCGAGAGCGCACCGCGCATGCACTGCCGCCATCCATTCATTCCTATAGGAATGAATGCAACTGTTTAATACAAATTTTAGCAAAAAGGGTGGGTCGATTCAAGTAAAAGTGGCCATACACATTAGATAGACGTTGGCTAATTTATGCTGTTCCCATATAGGGGAACATAAAACTGGTGACCGATTCCATTTAAGATGTATGTAAGATGTTAATGGATGCACCTGAAGATGACCTGCCATTAGTGTCTAAAGACAAATGCCCTTTATTTAGTTGAGAAAGAGGCTGCAATAGTGAAGACAGTATATACCATCACTAGATATGTACATAGATTTTCCTGTTTAGATGGCTGAAGCAATTTGCTAGGAAGTTGCTGTCATAAATATTTTCTTGCTGGATATTTTTTGAGCAGTCTCTAAGCTATTGTACATTTCATAAAATCCTGCTGAATGAGGGAGACCGTGTCATTGTCTCTCTTTTTCACTGTGATATCATGAATAACCATTCGATAATATACATGTTCAAAATAATGTGATATCGAGACAGAGAAGGAAGAGAGAGTGCACATATTTGGCTACAATCTTGAATGTCACATCATAGTTTGCATTGTTAGGCAGAAGGAAACTAAGACGGTTTCAGAAATCAGATGTTTCCATGGAAGATTACTCTGTGATTTGCTTTAATTATTCATGACATCTCACCCTTCCATATTGTAAACTGCTTTAATAGTAGAAGTAGGAATAAACTGTCTCCTTGCTCGCTCATTGTTCTCAAGGAGACAAGCTCTTTATAGAGAAAAGTTATTTGTTATTTAAATCATTTTACTGAAGTTGTTTATTTCCCTATTTGTGGGTTCTAAAAATACTCCACAATTGTAAGGCGTTTAAGAGAAGTTTTTTTTTTCTTTCAAATCACAGCAATCTGTATTAAAATTCATTGCTAAATAGACCCAGGTGTTGATATAAGTCCTAATAGCGGGCGGACGGCTTTACAGTGCTCGCAGACCGATTCTGGAGTTGGCAGAGGCTTAATGTCTTACTGATTATTACATTTAGATGGTCATGGTGCTGTATACAACAATAAGTCAACGCGAGGACAAGTGCCCTCCCGGCATTTCCTGACATCCCCTCTCCTCATGCCCCAGTGCAAAGGGTATATTTCAATTGACAATACTTGCAGCACTACCCAACATACAGGAGATTACAGCACTAGATACCTATTATATCTAATGACGTCTCCTCTAATGTAGATGTTCTTTTTCTTCATCCTCTCCATTGGGAGCTGACTGCCATGATGACATCTTTCCGCCTTGTCTCTGCAGAGTTTGCCACACAGATGTCTTAGATTCCTCACTTTTCATAACCAGCCAATCTCCCCTACCTGCCCAGCGGCCCAATATTGTTAACTTGCTGGAACTTCAAATACTGCACCCACTGTGCTTCCCCAATACCCCCTAATTCTACACTGAAAAAATAATAGTACCATACAGATATTTTTCCCCAGACTAATAGTGCTCCTTACAGTGATAATGCTCCCTGGGAGAACTTGTTAGTAGTAGTGCCCTTAGTGATAATAATGCTCCCCACAGTACTACCAGGAGTAATAATACCCCATAGTAGTGATAAAGCTCCCCAAAATGCACCCAGTACTAATAAGGCCCCCTAAAGTGCCCCCAGTAATAATAAGGCACCCTAAAATGCTTCCAGTAGTAGTAAGGCTCCTCCATAAGGCCCCTTGTAGAGAACCCAGTAGTATTAAGGCCCCCACTATAGTGCCTCCTGTAGTTAGTGTCCAGGCAGTTGTAATGTGTCCCTTTATTGCCCCAGTAGTTATAATGTCACCGTGTAGTGCCCCTAGTATTTATAATGTGTACATGCTAGATATAATGCCCTCTGTATTGCCCCAGTACTTATAATGTCACCTGTAGTGGCCCCATTAGCAATAAAACCCCTCTATAGTACCTCCAGTAATTATAATGCCCTCTATTGTGCCACAGTAATTATAATGCATGCACTGCTGTAGTTCCCCCAGTAGTTATAATGCCCCCTTTTTGGCCCAGTACGTATGACCCCTGTAGTGCTCCCAGTAGTCAATGTCTCTTTGTATTGCCCCAGTAGTTATACTGTCCCCCCTGGCCTGTATTGCCGCAAAAATGACAAAAAAACAAAACAAAACCAAAATACCTCACCAATGGTTCAGTCTGCCTCATATGCTTTAGGTCTGTGGCCTATGAGAGTGAACAGTGCAGCCGTGAACCATTGGTTCCCATGCCCCGCTGCACTATTCAACCTTTCTGAGAATGGCTATACAGTTGCATCTACCACTACTTTCGGGTTCCTGGCCCAAGCCTTGGATGTTTTGGACTAAGCCCCAGGAGTAGGCAGCCCACTCTGGCACCAGCCCATTTAGCATTTGCCAAAATTGTCAGATGGCCAGTCGGGCCTCGTAACAGATCTGCTTGGTATTGCAGCGCAGGGCCATTCACTTCAAGGGGACTGAGCTAGACATGGGCCATGTGATCGATGAACATAATGTCACTGGCTTTGGAAGAGGCCGCAACACTCACTGTAGCACCGCAGCCTCTTCAAACAGTGGATCAGCAGGGGTGTCGGGAGTTGGACCTGCACCAATCAGATAAGGATAGGTAATCAATATTGTACTCCGAGAAAATGCCTTTTAACAGGTCGCAGTTCTTCTACCTAGCACCAATAGCACGTTTGCAGGGTCATAACTAGAGATGAGCGAACTTTAAAAAAAAGTCCGGTGTTCAGCGTTCGGGTTGTGGTAAGTCGCGCATCCCGTTATGGATTCCACTATAGCGGCATATGGAATCCATAAGGGGCGGCTGCCACCAACCCAAACTGTTGAACAGCCGAAGGACCTGGGGTGACGTCACTGTCATGTGATCAGTGCACATGACAGTGACGTCACCTCAGGTCATCCGACTGTTCAACAGTTCGGGTTGGTGGCAGCCGCCCCTTATGGATTCCATATGCCGCTATAGTGGAATCCATAACGGGATACGCGACTTACCACAACCCGAACTCCGAACACCGGACTTTTTTTTAAAGTTCGCTCATCTCTAGTCATAACTGCTGATATCCTCATTTTAGATGCAGCATATTATATTGTCTGGTCCATTTGGCTGTTATACCAAATGGTACATTTTGTGCCATTTACTTAATAACTGCTCGATAAGTCTATTAGTAATCAGCAGTCTCCTATAAGTCTATTAGTAATGCCTATTTCAACACTAGTTAACACTAGTTAACAACAGTGTCTATCAATCATTGGCCGGAGAAGTGCAGACAGCGCTCTTCTCAGGAATTCAGCAGACTTACGTAACTGACAGTATTCTTTCTTAGCAGCTACTAAAGTGGTTGTTAACCAGTTCCTGACCAGACCGTTCATCCCCCCCTCCTGCCGAGGCACATTTTCTTTTTTTCGTACAAGCAATAACTTATTTTCCCGTTCGGTTATGTATTTTGATTATTTTTGTTAACAACGCAGTATACAACTAAAATATATATTTTTTTTATTATGTTCCCTTTCCATAATGGTCATTTTGATATATGGGATGTATAGGTTATGCTGGGTAGGTGTAGGCTAGAAGCTGTGTTACGGTGTGTGGTGGTGTTTTTTAAATTATTTTGTCATTTTTTTTAAGTATTATTTTTCATTTTGCACGTTGTGCTAGGTCATACAATACCTTTTGGGTGCCATTTCAATTGCTTATTTAACCAGTAACTGGGGCTCACAGAGAGGTTGTACAAGACTGTACAGCCTCACTGCAGAGCTGGTCTGGGTCTGCTTAGACCCAGCAACTCATGTAGATTTCCGACCCCAGGCAAGTGGCAATCACATGATTACTGGGACAAGAGCAAGGAGTGGCATTGCTGCTTCCTGATCGCAATACACAGTGCTCATTGGGCACTGTGTATAAAGTGATAATGTCTCTGCCTTCTCTGTGGGTAGCCCTGTTGTCACTGAGAGAGACTTACTAATGCCTCATTCACACATCAGTGTTTTGGTCAGGGATTTCCATCAGTGATTGTGAACCAAAACCAGGCTTGGCTCTAAACACAGAAAAGGTGCAGATCTTTCCTTATGGCCTCATGCACATGGCCGTGCGCGAACCGTGGTATCCCGGCCTGGAATCCAGCTGACAGCAGGAGCGCACGGCGTCATTGGTTGCTATCACGCCGTGCGCTTCATGCCGCCGCTGGACTACAGTAATACACTCGTATTATGGATTCCAGGCCGGGATACCACGGTCCGCACACGACCGTGTGTCCCTGCCCATGCTGGAAGTTTTATTATAAGTGAAAATAAAAATTCCAAATGGTTAGTACCCCAATGGTACGAATCACTAAAATCACCATGGGTACCCCTACCTAAAGCGGAACACCTACCCAAATTAGGATGATCCCACTGTCTTTGGAACTCTCCCTAGAACACCCATTGAAGTGAATGGGGCTGCGTGAAAAACGCATTGCATCCGCAAGCAAATGCGGATGCAATGTGTTTTTCACTGATGGTTACTAGGAGATGTTTGTAAACCTTCATTTTTTGTCATCACGTGCGTGAAAAACGCTTTAAAAAAATTGCACCCGCGCGGAAAAAACTGCACTGAACACAATCGCAGACAAAACTGACTGAACTTGTTTGCGAAATGGTGCGAGTTTCACTGAACGCATTCGGAGCCAATCCGTCACACTCGTGTTAAAGAGGCCTTATTGACAACCATACAGGTCAGTACCTCTCTGTAATGTCCTCCTTGATCCTGGGGCTGCTTCTGAGTGAATAAGAGGTTATGAAGCAGCTTCTACTCTACTTTTTGTGTGGAGTGGATGGCAGCTAGTCTCTATTCACAATGCCTGAGAGATCTAAAAACATTCAGCATGTACAGGGGATATAGTGGCCAGATAGGGTTATTCCTCATGTACACACACTGGAGGACATTTATCAAGGCTGACGTTCCCATACATTAGTCTTGATGTCACATTCTGGAGGCCAGGGAAGACCTCCGGGACATCTTGCAAACAGGACACAGGCAAGATAACAGACCAAGGACCAACAGAGTACTTTATTACACATGTAATAAATGAACATGACAGTACTGAAAAGACGGTTAGTGTGACAGGCGCGGCACTATGAAGTGCCTTTTACGCTGTGGCATTAGAAGAATTTGATATTTCTAACTTTTTAGTCCAATCAGACTGTCTGTTACTCTGCGACAGTCTTGTTTCCTTTGAGCTAATTCTTCTATGGAAGAATTCTATGGAAACAGTAGGCTTAAAGAGCATACCAAATGCTTAAATTAACTTCTTTATTAACTTCAACTTTTCTTCCATATATAACACTGCCACCTCTGTAGCAGATACTCTATGTACAAACACGTGTTGAATGTTGAATGGCAGTATGCACAAAATGGTGGTTTAACTATTCAATCTTGCCATTCAACATAAATGGTGGATATATTTCTCTCTTCAGTATCTGTACTTTTACTTTAAGTTATTTAGGCACTTTATAATCGCTCTGAGAGGCATATCTGAGACCGAGGGCATATGGTCGTGTGCAAGAGGCCTTAACCAGTAGTTCTAGTAAACCGATAATGTTCTGATAAGCGGTTTGTACGGTTTGCGATATGATTTGCGCAGTTTGGTGGAACTGTAAATAAACATATACAACTGGTCTCAGTATACAGTTCTGATCACAGTACTAACAATGTGAACATCATATAACCGTTCTAAATACCTATTTGGCCTCTTGTTTCCATAACACACAGCTCTGACTGGAAGTGACTGTCCAGCTCTTCTCCTCTGGTCTATACTGACTCCAAAAAGTTCTACTAGGGAATTTCCCACTTATGCTCAGTATGAGGTTGGCTGTGATTGGTCAAGACTCTTGGGCAGTAACAACAGTATAACAATATATAACTGTTATATGACATCCAGAACATTAAGTCACTGTAAGTAACTCTCATTCTGTCTCTAATATATAAACATAGGAACTGTATTAAAATTATTGGCAAGTCTAGCTATATAAACATATAAGCCATATTAGCAACCTAGGACAGGTCATAGCTGGCCAGCTACAGTTAGGCAACATTGGTAGCTCTATAACAGAACCAAGTGCACCGGCTCACCAGAGGCAAAACCAAGGAGGGCGAAGAGCCAGCGGTGGGGATGAGGGCTCACTGGTTGCACCTCCAGGAAGGTCCTGGTACACTTGGCTGCTACCTGCACATCTTCTTGTGTGCTGTCCACATCCATTCCTGCCCCATTGAGAACGAATGGGTCTGCACCCGTTCCGCATAATTGTAGAACAGCTGCAGACACATTCATGGACGTGTGAATGGACCCAAACTAGCCAGGACGAGGTTACAGGCAGCCAGCCTACACAACAACTAGGAGTGACGGAACTGCACAGATACAAATGCATCCACACTCAGACCATGTTCACACACAAGGCAGCCAGCACACATTACATAACCAGTATGCATGGGAACACCCACAGACAATAGACAAAGCGCATGCAGCCAGCCTGCACGGCACCAGAGACAGGAACCACAGAGATATTGACTTCGGGAGACACAAACACAGGCAACAGTTCACACACAACACCGCAGCCTAGCCAGCACACAGCCCCAAGCAACCAGCATACCACAGGTGTCAGCCTGCAGCCAGTACGCAGAAGGGCATGCAGCCAGCCTACACGGCCACAACTGTCACAGTGAATGTGACACTTGATCTCCCTGTGCTGGAGTAAGATGGCCCTAATTTATTTAAAAGCAGATGCCTCCTAATAAAGTTGGTGCATGTCTGCCATACACCAGAAACTCAAATCTACGACAGCCAAGGGCTGGCATAGATTTGAGCTATAACTTATGCTAGTTTCTGCGCAAGTTACAGTGAATCCGGCAGACTGTAAAAGGGCTCTGCCCTCCTTCTAAGGGCTCATGCACATGACCGTATGTATTTTGCGGTCCGCAAAAAACGGATCTGCAAAAAATATGGATGGCGTTGGTGTGCATTCTGGAACAGCTGGCCCCTAATAGAACAGTCCTATCTTTAGCAGTAATGCAGACAATAATAGGACAGGTTCTATTTTTTTGCAGAACGGAAATACGAACAGACGGAAACGGAATGCACACAAGTTACTTTCATTTTTTTGCGGACCCATTGAAAAGAATGGTTCCACATACGGTCCTCAAAAAAAAACGTAATGGACACGGAAAGAAATACGTTCGTGTGCATGAGCCCTAAGACCCATCCGTTTTCTAGCCACTTTAAAAAAGTGTCGAGAACCTGAAAAAGTCACCAATTATAGTGTGCCCTTTTTTTACGTCACAATAGCGGTGTAAATACAATGATGACTGCCCCTCACGGTACTAATAATTAATGCAGTTAGTTAAAAGGTTAGATATGCCTTAAAAGGGTATTCCCACCTACTAAGGTTGGAATCTTCCTATACTAATCTCCTGATATTTAGGCAGATAACCGAACTATACTACACCTTTTGGTATTAATTAAAGGGGTATTTCTATCTCAGACAATGGGGGCATATTTCTAGGATATGCCCCCATTGTCTGCTAGGTGCAGGTCCCACCTCTGGGGCTCTCACCTGTCTAGAAAACAGAGCTGGCTCGGCTATTTCTGTCGGACCCATCGAAATGAACAGAAGCTGTGGCCGCGCAAGCACAGTGCTCTCTCCGTGACTTCTAAGGCTCCGTTTACAAGATAGGTGCGGGTCCCAGAGGTGGGACCTGCACCTAGCAGACAATGGGGACATATCCTAGAAATATGCCCCCATTGTCTGAGATAGAAATACCCCTTTAATTCTGGATTATTGTATATCAGAACACCAAAAGGTGTAGTATAGTTCGGTTATCTGCCTAAATATCGGGAGATCAGTATAGGAAGATACCAACCTTACTAGGTATCAGTGGTCCCATAAATGTCCCTATTTAGTGTGGCACACCCCAAAGGACATAGCTTAAGCCTCATTCACACGTCAGTGTTTTACGGACGTGTGTTGTACGTGTTCTCCGCGGACAGCACACGTCCCCATTGATTTTAATGTGTGTATTCAGACATCAGTGTTTTAGCATGGTCCGTGGGTCAGTGTTTTTAGCACGGATGCATGCTCTATTTTGTGCATGTTCACGGATTCATCACGTCCGTTATAGTCTATGAGTCCGTGAAAACCATGGATACAACACGGATGCCATCTGTGTTTCACTGATATATTAAGAAGAGATGCTTTGAAAAAAAAAATTTTCAGCTGCTCAGTGTCCGTGAAACATGGATGGCACATGGATAGCAAAAAACGGACCTACGGGCCCAACACGGATCCTTCACGTACAGCTTCACTGATGCATCACTGACCACCTGCTCACGGATTTGAGCACGGACACTGACATGTGAATAAGGCTTTAGGGTGCTCTATGGAGAATTCCAAAGACAATGGGATCGCCCTTATCCCAGGTAAATAAGGATAGGAATTGATATTGTGAATTTATATCATTGGGGTACTCAGCATTTGGGATTTGTATTTTAACTTATTTTAAAGGTTACGTTTTCAGGGAATGTTTTTTTCTGTTGTGAGTTTTTGATTCCACTTTCCCTTGGTAGACCATGGCAGTCTGGTGGCCCATCTATCAGGTTCTGTAGGCACCAGATGGAAGTTTAGGCTACTTTTACACTTGACATTATGTGTATTGTTGGTCTTTTTATCAACTAATAAAGTTTATGAAATTGTATCGCGTGTCCCTTTATGGTCATTTGGTGATATATTGCATAGTCATGCATTCTATTGTGATTGAGTTGCGTTGGCATTACTTTTATATTTGCGTTCGTGTGATCCGGCAGGCAGTTCCGTCGTCGGAGCTGCCAGCCGGATCCGCCGTTTAGTGTCACAACTGGATCCGGATCCGTCTACAAATGCATTGCAAGAACGGATCCGTCCCTCCACTCTTCATGCGGATGGACTGATCCGTCCTGCACTCTTTTTCACAGTTTTCCCAACGGATCCGTTGATCCGGCACTAATACAAGTCAATGTAAATTAATGCCGGCAACTGATCAGGAATTTTGGACGGACATAATACCGGAGCATGCTGCGGGATTATGTCCGGCCAAAACGCCTGACAGTGACTGAACGGAAGACATACTGATGCAAACTGAACGGATTTCTATCCATTCAGATTGCATGGGGATATGCCTGATCAGTTCTTTTCCGGCATAGAGCCCTTTTGACGGAACTCTATGCCGGAAAAGAATAATGCAAGTGTGAAAGCCCTTACATGCAGGGGGCGAAGCACAGTGAAGACAGTGTAGATCCAAGCGTGGGAGAGCAGGAAAGTATGTTTCCCTCAACTGGTCCCTCTCTTGTTGGGCTCATGCACACGGCCATTGCCGATTTTGCGATCCGCAAAACCCACATACTGGCCGTGTGTGTTCTGCATTTTGCAGAACGGAACGTCCTGCCCTCTATAGAACAGTCCTATCCTTGTCCGTAAAACTTAAAAATTTTTATGTATTTTTTTTTTACCACGGAACGGACATACGGATGCAGAGAGCACACGGTGTGCTGTCCACATCTTTTGCTGCCCCATTGAAGTGAATAGGTCTGCATCCTACCCGCAAAAAATGCGGATACGGACCAAAAATACGTTTGTGTGCATAAGATTTTTTTTTTGCAGAAAATTCTGCAACAAAATCTGTGGCATGTGAAGGCACCCTAATAATCTGAATACTATTTTACACTGTTTGGCACTACAAAAAAAGCACAACTACACCTCACAGATTAAGCCCAACATGAAGCATACCTTTCTACGCTCCTGTTTTGGATCTATCTAAAAACAACAACAAAAAAACACACGAAATAAACTTTAATTTCCAAACACCCCATCACCCTGATTATAATTTGGGCTGCACGCTGATGTTCATAGCACACTCCATAGTTGTCTCATCGTACACACATGAATCACTCGTGCTTGCGATCAGGTTGCTTAGTAACTGGCCTCGCCCTGTTCCATGCTCCTGTGTCAATATTTGTCTCCCTCCGTCTCTTTGGCTATCTCAATAAAGTTATTGAAACCTGCCTCTTCCAACATGGCGGCTCCCATTGCGCCCTTGGTTTCTTGGCGCTATCTATTGACAGTTTGCCGAAGTTGGCGAAGCTTGCACTATAGTGCCCAGTGTGCTCAGCTGGCACGTCGCCCGGTGCCCAGTCTATGGAGGACTGCAGCGGGTGAGTGGCTTCTGGCTTCTGCAGCAGTTCTCATATTAGACAGTGAAATTAGCAGGTTAAAAACAATGAATGAGTGCTGGGAAAATGAAAAACAGAAAGTCTGTCTTCTTGGATCGCACGATTTCAGTTCCATTCTCCGGTGCGATAGTCAGATCATAACGCCTTGCATGCAGCGGACTGGCACTGGACTGCTCCTGCACTGTGTAAATAAAGCTTGTTGAAATGAGCAGAGGCTGCGCAGAAACCTGTATATGTCCAAGAATATGTTGCCGTAGCCCCTAGCAACCAATTGGATTACAAATTAAAAATTTTCAGAGCAGTATTGAAAGTGATGGCAGTGGTCAGATTGGTTGCTATTGGCAACACTGGCACTTTTTATACAGGGCAGATCCGTGGGCATATAATGCTCTAAAATTAAAGGGCACTTTGATGCATCCTTAGCAGGTCCGTGCACCCCTTTCTGCCCACATCAACCACTTTTTGTAAAAGTTGCAAAGGTGTTGGAGAAGGGAGGAAAATAAATTTTGGTGGCAGAATACTGCCCCCCCCCCCCCCATGTCTCTGCTTGGGTAATTTGCAATTAAGGCCTCAGGCACACGACCGTATGTATTTTGCAGTCCGCAAAAAGTGGATGCGCAAAAAATATGGATGACGTCTGTGTGCATTCCGTATTTAGCGGAATGGAACAGCTGGCCCCTGATAGAACAGTCCTATCCTTGTCCGTAATGCGGACAATAATAGGACAAGTTCTATTTTTTTGCGGAACTGACATAAAGAAACGGAATGCATATGGAGGGACTTCCATTTTATTTATTTTTTGCGGACCCACTGAAATAAATGGCTCCATTTACGGTCCACCAAAAATCGGAACGGACACGAAAAGAAAGAGCCCTAAGGGCTCATGCACACGACCCTATGTTGGCCGTGCCCGTGCTGTGGACCGCAAATTGCGGTCTGCAATGCGCGGGCGCCGACCGCGGGGCACTACTTTTTTGCATTGCAGAGGCACGGCCAGAAACACCATGGAAGCACTCCGTAGTGCTTCCGTGGGGTTCCGATCCGTGCTTCCGCTCCACATCTCCGGGTTTGCAGACTCATTTAATTGAATGGGTCCGCATCTGTGATGCGGGGTGCACGCGGCCGGTGCCCCGTGTATTGCGGACCCGCCGTATGCAATGGCCATGTGCATGAGCCCTAAGTGGGAGGTAAGGTCAAATGTAGCTCATGTGAATCCCTTGTGGCAAAAAGTATGTGATGTCAAATCCAGTGCTGAGCCACGCCCCCTGCACTGATCACATGACGTCACGCCAGGTCCTTCAGCTGTTCTACAGTTCGGGTTGGTGGCAGCCGCCCCTTATGGATTCCATATGCCGCTATAGTGGAATCCATAACGGGATGTGCGACTTACCACAACCCGAACACCGGACTTTTTTTTAAAGTTCGCTCATCTCTACTCCTAAGGTCATTCTACTATGCAACCGTAGAATCGGTCCTGAGCTCATCCATCCTAGTTTGGTATGCTGGCTCCGCCACCGGTGACCGGTCATTCGCTCTGCGGAACATATCATCAGCGAATCCCTCCCACCTCTGCATCTCATCCACAACAATAGAATGCGCTCATGGGCACTGAAGATCGCAGGCGATCAGTCTCACCCGGGGCATCGCCTTCTCAGCGGACTTAAATCAGGCTTCTGAACTCTACCAACACTTTACCCCCCAAATGCGCCCCCCACTTACCCGTAGAATCCTACCCGGACTATCTTATCGACACCTCTACACCGGTGGTATCATGGTATCATTTATGTAGGGCTAGCTTCACATTTGCATTCGTATTTCCATTTTTATGTTCAGTTAAAATACTAAATTAAAAACAGTACTGGACCTTTAAATAATGGACACGATGAACTTCTTTGATTATAATAGTGTCCAATACTTTACTGGAAAAATGTGCCTACTAGAAGTCATCATGTATTTTTTTTTTTATATGCTTTTTTGGTGTTTTTTTTTTTTTATGAAGAAATGCCAACTGTATATGTCAGTTGTGTGTGTATGTAGGAATTCTGAAAAGCGGTACCCGCCTTTTTTTTAGTTGGAGTGCATGGCGGTCAATACTAGTATCTTTGTCATGGGATAATCCATGTTATTTAATGTTATGGCTGATCAGTGTATATTCTAATAGAGCAGAGGGTTGGGATGTCTGTTGTTGCCTTTAACACTTGCCCTCTCACGAAAGTATGGACATGATTTGTTAAAAATCTTCAGTAATATTTGTCTTTTTTTTTTTTTTCAGCACCTATTAGTCAATTAGCAGAGTCTTCTGTCTCCAGCTATGAAATCAACTCAAATTCCCAAGTGTTTAAAGAGTGTACCGGGCCTCTTCAACATTATGACCTTCTCGTGAAGGAGTGTGTACTAAGAAAAGATGAACACCAACGAAGAGTCATGCAGCAGTTGCAGAGTCTTCACGAGGCCCTCCGTGGGTACACAAACGAATCCAAAGGCATACTGTCAAAGGTCAGACATGCAAACACCTTTCTACATGTATATTTGTGTGTGATGTATGTGTGTGTGTGTGTATATATATATATATATATACATATACACACAATATGAGGGACATTCATCAATCTATTTATGCCGCTATAAATCACAAATTATGGCACAGAAATGTATGACTTTTTAAGCTTCTTGACACTTTTCTGAAGTGGCAAGAAAAGGGGCCAAGACTTAGCGGGAAGGGTGGAGCTTTGCATGGCCCGCTGGATTTACTATAACTCGTGCTAGAAACTGGTGTCAGTTATAGCTGAAGTATACGCCAGCCCTGGAGATGGAAACGCCAGTCTTGATAAACGTCCCTCAATGTATTTTTTTTATTACCACATTATTACCCTGAGAAATGAATGTAACAAATTATTTGTAGTCTAATGTTAAGGTGCCAATAGGAGCCAAAATATACAATGTATACTTAACATTTTACACAGGGAAGCATAAGTTGTTAAAAGGAATGTGTCATCAGAAAATGACCTACATTACATTTTTATGTTAAATATATTTTTTTTAATTTTTTGCGAGATTTCTTTTTTTTACATTTTTCTATATCAATATCTGATTTTTTTAAATGTATATGATCCTATGATCCTGCAATTTTCACACTAGCCACTGGGTCTAAAATATGTCAAGACCAGCTACGTGGGCCATGGACACAATGGGCAGGAGGGTGCCCTTTGACCTAAAAGGGAGAGTTTTCTAGGCATGCTCTGTGATCTGTGCAGAGATCAGGAGGGAGTAGATAAGCTGTACTTTGTAAGTACACCAATGACTGCATTTTACACATTAACCCCTTCTTGATGCAGCAATTTTTCAGTTTTTTCTTTTTAGTTTTTTTACTCCCTGCCCTTCCAGAGCATATGATGCATACAAAATTCTAAATGGGTGGAATTCGAAAAAAAATGCTGTTTAGTTTTATGGGTTATGTTTTTACGGTGTTACCTATGGAGTAAAACTGAGGTGTACTTCATTACGTCAGTACGATTACAGCAATGCCACATTTTTATAGTTTTTCTTGTGTTAAAATACTTACCGTATTTTTCGCTATATAAGACGCACTTTTTTCACCCAAAAGTGGGGGGGAAATGGCAGTGCGTTTTTATAAAGTGAATGGTGCGCTGACACTGATACATTGCCGGCCTCTATGCTGCATAGCGCGGGTGCGGGAGGGGGGAGGGGCTGGAGGCCGTCAACTGATGTTGCGATCGCGGCAGTCCTGTGCAGTCACTGTACTCTACATATGAAGACTGCTGTGTAATAAAGTGTAGCCATTTAATCCTTAACCAGTGGGTTAACTTTGTTAAAGTAGCGCAATCCTCTTTAGGAGTACTCGCTATCAAACTACCGTAGCAGGCCGGCAGCGTAACGTCACTTACTCTGTCACGCGCCTGCTCCGTCTGCTTCATTAATAAAGTGGGAAGAGCAGGTGCGTGATGGAGTGAGTGACATTACGCTGCGGGCCAGCCATGGTAGTTTGATAGTGATTACTACAGACCAATACACTACTTTACCAAAGCTAACCAAGAGGTTAAGGATTACATAAGTACAGTTTAGATATGAAGACTGCTGTGAGCGGGCCAGGTGTATTGGGGGTCACTATTTACAAAGGGACACTGTTATGGGTGGGATCTGTGGATGACACATATATAGCATAAGATGCTATTTATGTGTCATCCACAGATCCCCCCCCCCATAAGTGTCATCCACAGATCCCCCCCATAAGTGTCATCCACAGATCCCCCCATAACAGTGCGTCATCCACAGATGCCCCCATAACAGTGCGTCATCCACAGATGCCCCCATAACAGTGCCGCATCCACAGATGCCCCCATAACAGTGCCGCATCCACAGATGACCCCATAACAGTGCCGCATCCACAGATGCCCCCATAACAGTGCCGCATCCACAGATGCCCCCATAACAGTGCCGCATCCACAGACCACCATTAGTTCCAAACGCACCAAAAGCACACCTTTTGGTACTAAATATTTTTTTTCTTATTTTCCCCATCAAAAACCTAGGTGCGTCTTATAAAGCGAAAAATACGGTCATTTATTTTTTTAAAGTTTTCATTTTATTTTTTTTCTTTCTTTCTTGGCTCTGTACTGAATTAGAATGCATTGGCTCCCATGAGCCGAAGTTATTACTTAGCAAAGTCTCGTGAGGCTTTGTGTAATTACTTAGTGAATTAATTATTACTGTAAAAAACCTTGATACCGAACTCTGGTTCGGTTTCAAGTGGTACCTTAGAACCAAACCAGAGTTCGGTATCAAGGTTTTTAACAGAAATAATTAATTCACGAAGTTATTACACAAAGTCTCTCAAGACTTTGTAAAGTAATATCTTCAGCTCATTTTAATCTGTACGGAGCTCCCGCTCCGTAAAGTATTACAACAAAGTTTTATGCGAATCGACTTCGGACGAAGCATCCAAAGTTGATTCGCTCATTCCTAGTAATATCTATGGCGCTGTGTGGGGTCTCATTTTTTTGCAGGGCAATTTGTCGTTTTTATTGATACCATTTTGGGGTGTGTATGACTTTTTGATCACTTTTTGTTACATTTTTGGTGGGATATGAAGCCACAATTATTTTTTTCCCATTACACCTTTGAATTATTTTTTAGTCAGGTTTTTGATATTTTTTAAAACTTTAAATTTTTTTACGTTTATTTTTGGTTCCCCTAGGGGACTTTAACGTGATCATCTGATCGCTTCTCTCTTAGACTGTAATGATTTGCCATTTCAGTCTATTGAAGAATCAGAGTTCCTATCGAGCCCTGCCTGTGGCAGGGCTTGATAGAAACCTCATTAAGGCAAGATGTGGTGCCTTTAGATGGCCCAGGGCTGCGATACAAACCAAACGGGTCCCTCCATCTCATTGTGAGGGAGCCATTCAGTCGCCAGGAGCATAGCGCTCTCGGTAATTGACAGCTCAGGTGGAGAGGTCACAGTGGATCATGATATCTGAGGGATTAAAAATCTGTGATAGCAGACTCTGCCACCAGGTGTCTGCTATGTAAAACACCAGGCACTTGGCAGCTATAATGCCTACTCAACTCCAGAAAATATGCCATCTTTAAAGGGATTGTGTCACTTCAGCATGTGGCATTTATCATGTAGAGAAAGTTAAAGGGGTTTTCCCATCTCAGACAATGGGGGCATATTGCTAGGATATGCCCCCATTGTCTGATAGGTGCGGGTCCCACCGCTGAGACCCGCACCTTCAATGAGAACGGAGCGTGGAAATGAATGGAGGGCGCACTGCACATGCACAGCCACCCTCAATTCATTTCTATGGGGCCGCCGAAAATAGCCGAGTGCTGGCTCGGCTATTTCCGTCTGCCCCATACAAAAAAATGGGCGCATGGGCCGCACATGCGTGGTGCGCTCGCAATAATGTCTATTGGAGCAGCGCTTGGTGGTGGACGGACAACGGGAAATTTGGGGTCCTCCAGCCACAGCGCTCCCCGCTTCGTTCTCGTTGTAGGTTCGGGTCCTAGCAATATGCCCCCATTGTCTGAGATGGGAATACCCCTTTAATACAAGGCACTTACTAATGTATTGTGACTGTTAATTTTTCTATCACATTATACATTGCTCGTTTCCATGGTTGCGACCATCCTGTAATCCAGCAGCAGTGATTGTGCTTGTACACTATAGGAAAATAGGCCTCTCTGGTGGCCCAGACTGCAGGAGCGCACGTAGGCCAGTGCTTTTTCCAATAGTGTGCAAGCACGACCACTGCTGCTGGATAACAGGGTGGTCGTAACAATGGAAACGAGCAGTGTATAATGTGATGGAAATATTAACCCAGCCAGCGATGGAAGCAATATGGATAGAGTTGAGTGAACTTGTATTTTACGTTCGGCGTCCAAAGTTCGGGTTGGGGCTATCTTAGAATCCCGTTATGGATTCGCTACCACGGACCATAACGGAATTTGGAATCCAAATTCGCGCAACCGTTCTTCACTGCTCTACTTCCTTCTTCTCCTCCACACAGAGCACAGGAGCTCCGCCCCTCATGTCACATGATCATTATACCAGGCCCTTTACCACCTCTTATCCAATCCAGTACTGAGCCATGCCCCCTGCACTGATCACATGACGTGACGTCACCCCAGGTCCTTAGTGTTGTCCAAGGTTCGGGTTCATCGAAGAATCCCCTTATGGATTCAAAATTCCATTATGGTCCGTGGTAGCGGAATTCATAACGGGATTCTTCGATAACCCGAACCCGAACTTTGGAGTCCGAACTTCAAATACAAGTTCGCTCAACCCTAAATATGGATAATAACAGTACATTAGTAAGTTGTTTGTATTAACTTTCTCTGCATAATAAATGCTATTTGCTGAAGTGACACAATCCCTTTAACCCTTCGGCCCACAGCTCCGTACATGGACGGCACTGGGGACGGTCTTCAAACATGGCACCCTCCCATGCTCTGCTGTTTTAAATAGCAGGGGCCCACAGCTCATGTCAGCAATCGGCAATAATGCGTATCGCAGGCATTTAAGCCTTTAGATGCCTTGGTAAAGAACCACCACGGCATCTAAAAGGGCAAAAGACCAGCTCCCCCAAACGGCGATCGGGGAAGCTGGTCATTCATTCTAATATGCTGAGTCTCTCTGAAGAGACCCAGCTTATTAGAGCTGTGGTTCCTATGTTGGCCAGCAGGTGGCAGGCCAACATAAAATAACGGCAATTGGAGCTTATACTGTAGTTCTATGGAAGTACAGTATAAGCTGTAAGAAATCTGAATACTGCATATTGTAGCCTCCTGCAAAAAACAAAAAAATGTTAAAAAAATATAGAATAAAATTAAAAAATTATAGAAATTTAAATCACCCACCTTTCCCTAGAATAAAAAAATAAATACATAAACAATAAAAAAAAATAAACATCATGAGCATTGTCCATACTATTAAAATATAAAAATATTTATCCCATACGGCGAATGGCATAACGGAAAAAATATAAAAATTGCCGATTTTAATAAAATGTGATCAAAAAGTCAAACACACTCTAAAATAGTATCGCTAAAAACTACAGATCGTCTCACAAAAATGATCCCCTACACAGCTCAGTAGACATTACTATAAAAAAGTTATCAGGGTCAGAATATGACAATGTAAAAAATAAAATACATTTTTTTTTTTTAGTATTAAAATGCAAGAAAAACTATACATATGTGGTATTGGTACTGACCTGGAGAATGAAGAGCACAACTCAGTTTTACTACATAGTGAACGTCGTGAAAAAAAAAAAAAAAAAGAACTGTGGCGGAATAGAATTTTTTATTTTATTTTCTAATTCCACCCCATTCCTATGCAATAATAAATGGTGGCATTAGAAAGTTCAACTTGTCCTGCAAAAAACAAGCCCTTATACGGCTATGTGAACGCAAAAATAAAAATGTTATGACTCTGGGAAGACAGGAAAGAAAATTGAAACTGCAAAAGTGAAAAAACCTCTGGTCAGCACGGGGGGTACTGGATCGATTTGACAAAATCTGGGGCTTGTGGGTACAGGCTGAGGGCACGACATGAGGGAGTGTTAAGAGTGGGGACCGAACTGCCCAAGTGTGTGAGTGAGTGATTGCGGAATGAGTGGGTTCCGGTGTCAGTCACGCGCTGACAGAGAACATCAATTTGGACTTTAAGGCATTAAAGCTATTGTTATCTTTTTTGCTGTCAGGAAGCACATGTACACTAGATCATTACCGAACTTGCTTGTGTTGATGAATGTATCCATGTGAACTGTTCCTTTTCCCTTTGGGATTGTTGTACTTAATGCAAAAGTGTTAAATAAACACTATTAAAAAAAAAAAGCCTCTGGTATCCAAGGGGATGTCTGGAACGGGTTAATAACAAATAGGAGATCTGGTCGGCACTCTGGCTTGTAGCCGTGCACGACATCAGTTGTTACATAGGACGCGTTTTTACTATAGTTGACAAAGGCTCTCGACAGGCAGAATCGCCTCCTATGTAACAACCAATGTGTTAATAAAAGCGTATTGGAGAAATCGAGTGCCGGGATCATCTGTTTTCTAAAAAGACCAGGAAAGGATGATAGCTGAAATCAGTGGGCTTGTTACTACTCCATCCCGCTCTCAGAGAGGGTAGCATGACCTACGTAGGAGGTTAGCTTTCAGTGTGAGCAAACTGCATTACATGTTCCAGCAGCCCTGTGCTATTCAATATTGTAGGCTTGTATCTGCTGTCGGGTGAATTTGTCATAAAGCACCCAGGTTAATCATACACTGGGTATCACCCCGACCAAGAAAATGAACCAGAAAAAAAAACAATGGGGCAATGTTACAAATGGAATTGCATCTTGACCGTACAATAAAATGAGCCAAAATTTGATGCATTTCATGCAGATAATAAGGCAGATTTACTAAGACTGTAAATGGCGTGAACTCAGGCAAGTCAGGAAACAAAAGCTCCTGTACCTGTGGACCATAAAGAGCTCGGCCACGCTACACTAGAGGGAGGGGAGAAAGAGAATGACAGGGAGGGGGGGGTTGAAGAATGACAAGGGGGGGAGAGAATGACAAGGGGGGGGGGAAGAATGACAAGAGGGGGGAGAGAATGACAAGGGGGGCAGAGAGAGAACTGGCGTTAGTTAAAGGGGTTCTGCAGTTTATTTAAACTGATGACCTATCCTCTGGATAGATCATCAGCATCTGATCGGCAGGGGTCCGACACCCGAGACCCCTGCCGATCAGCTGTTTGAGAAGGCAGCGGCGCTGGCAGTAGCACCTCGGCCTTCTTGCTGTTTACCGCAGGCGCAGTGACGTTACGACTAGTATCACTGGCCTTGGCGGGGTTAAGCTCTGTTCACCTGAATGAAGCTTAGCCCCACCCAGGCCAATGATACTAGTCGTGACGTCACTGCGAGAAGGCTGAGGCGCTACTGCCAGCGCCGCTGCCTGCTCAAACAGATGATTGGCGGGGGTCCTGGGTGTCGGACCCCTGCCGATCAGTTTAAATAAACTGCAGAACCCCTTTAATATGGCAGATCATATAGGTGGGGCATTGTGATGTCACATGGGGGGGGGGCAGCGGCAAACTTTTCTTTTGCCTAGGGCGGCAAAAATCCTTGCACCGGCTCTGCATAGCCGTGTTCCCTTCCTACTAAGCCTCATCCTCTTTTCCAGCAAGTCAAACTCTAGTTGCCAATATACCCACTTTTTCACAATATTCTAGGTGCAGACACAGGCCAATGTAACATTAATTTTTAGACCTATTAATGACGCAGATCTAGAAAAGAGGACTCCACTGTGATTAGCTTGTCTGTTTTGTTTTTCCACTGTGAAGACAGCATGGTATAAGGTATCATGTGTGCCAAAAGTGCGCCAAAATATTGGCTCTAAGTACGCCAGCCAGTGTGTTTAGATTGCCTGTCTAAGCCTACACTCTTCATTTTCAACAGGACTAGTAAATCTACTTTGATGTATTCCAGAATTTCTTTTTTTACAATTCTTGATGTTGATGCAAAATCACCCAAAACAGCCGCCACTGCATCTCCCCGTCGCACGGATCAAAACATCCAGTGACCGAAAAAGGGGGGGGGGTTTACAGCCAATAGCAGGCTGCAACGGGAACGAGCCTCCTTAGCATCGTGGTAGTCGCTAGGGAGGCTTGTCCCCGTCGCGGCCTGCTATTGTCTGCCCCCCTTCGCTGGATGTTTTGATCCGAGTTACTGGGAGATGTGGTGGCATGCGGGCATCAGGAGCGATGCAGGTGCCAGGGTGCAGGGTAAGTATAACCTGTATGTGGGGGACATTATAGGGTTGGATAATGGATCAAAATATCATGAAATTGTGTTGGCAAAGTATGTGTCAAATTTATCAAACTTTCCACTTTTGTCTAGAGATGTTACTGCTTTTTTTTACAACTTTTTAAAATTTGTTAAATCCGGAGTGTACTTAAAATAGTTAACCAGGCCAGGCAATAGAGGTGTAAACTTGCAAAAAGTCTCACGACTTTTGTGCAAATATGGCATGTGCCAAAAATTGTGACTTTTTGACATCCGTTTTCTGGCACAAATCGACAGATAAATTCTGCTCTATATTCCTAAGTAAGGGCTCTTTCACACTTGCGCTTTTGCTTTCCGTCCTAGAGTTCCGTCCTCGGGACTCTAGGACGGAAAGATACTGATCAGGATTATCCTAATGCATCCTGAATGGAGAGAAATCCGTTCAGGATGCATCAGGATGTCTTCTATTCAGTATGTGAACGTTTTTTGGACGTTGACAAAACCGTAGCATGCTGCGGATTTGTCTCTATCCAAAAATCCGGAAGACATGCCGTAACATTGAAAAGCATTAATCCGGATCTGGGATTAAGCTAAACGTTGTTTCGGCGCATCGCCGGATCCGACGTTTAGCTTTTGTGAATGGTTACCATGGCAGCCAGGACGCTAAAGTCCCGGCTGCCATGGTAAAGTGTAGTGGGGAGGCAGGGGAGAAGTATACTTACCGTCCGTGCGGCTCCCGGTCAGAAAAGATCAGGTTCTTAAGGACTGCCTCATAGGACTGAAGGAACTTCCCTGTGTTGCCAGTGCTCCAGGTCAGCACAAAAGAGTTGTACATGGCAACCTGTACCAAGTAGACCGCAACTTTTTTGTACCATGCCCGGGTTTTGCGCATGGCGTTATATGGCTTGAGGACTTGATCAGAGAGATCAACTCCTCCCATATATCGATTGCAGTCGACGATGCAATCTGGCTTGAGGACCATTGCCGCGGTACCTCGCACAGGGACAGGGGTGATGCCGTTACCGGGAATTGTGGACAGCATAAGGACATCCCTCTTGTCCTTATATCTGACCAGCAACAGGTTTCCACTGGTAAGGGCACGGGTCTGGAAGGTACCTGGAGGGGGTAGGTAGGGATGCCGCGTTGATTTTTCTGCACGGTCCCACAAGCGGACGTGGATCTGGCAGCGAGGGACTGGAACAAGGGGATACTAGTATAAAAGTTATCCACGTACAGGTGGTAACCCTTATCTAGCAGTGGGTGCATAAGGTCCCACACAAGTTTCCCGCTAACACCCAGAGTTGGAGACATTCTGGGAGTTCAATATGGGAATCTTGCCCTCGTACACACGAAACTTGTAAGTGTACCCAGAGGTACTCTCACAAAGTTTGTACAGCTTCACGCCATACCTTGCCCGCTTTAAAGGGAACATACTGGCGGAAAATGAATCTCCCCTGGAAAGAAATGAGACTTATCAACCGCGACCTCTCTTCCAGGTACATAGGCCTCTAAAAATTTGGCCCCGAAGTGATCGATGACCGGCCTGAATTTGTACAGGTGGTCATAAGCAGGATCACCTTGTGGGGTGGAGACATGCTGCATTATCTGCATAATGCAGGCATTTCCAGATGGCCTTAAACCTGGAGCTTGTCTGGCCGTACTGTAAGTGGGGTCTGGTAGAGGACGTCCCCTCTCCAGTAATGCCTGACTGTTTTTTTTTACTAGGCCCATGTGCAGCACGAGGCCCCAAAACATCTCGGCTGCACTGACGGGCGTCCAGCCACTGGACCTAGCCATAAAGGAGCCCGGGTGTTGAGCAATAAACTGTTGGGCGTACAGATTTGCTTGCTCCACCATCAGATTCACAAAGTGGTCACTGAAAAAAAGACTAAAATAGTCGTATTCAATGAAGCCCACTGTGGGATTCTGGATTCCTGGTTGACCAACAAAATCAGGAATCACGGGCTGAAAATTCTCTGGGGTACACCATGCAAGTTCACCGGTAGGGGGCTCAGGTGAACTTATCTGGTGGTCCGGAAAACTAGTACGAGCCCCACAGCTGCTTGTATTGGTGTGGGCCACAGGGTCCCTGGCATAGCGGTCCCCTTGCTCCACCTAGTGGCGTCTCCGCCAGGGGCGTAGCTAAAGGCTCATGGGCCCTGGTGCAAGAGTTCAGCTTGGGTCCCCCTTCCCTTAGTGTTTTGTGTGTCTTCTTATGCGGCACAAGTGTCTTTGGGTCCCTTCAGGCTCCTGGGCCCGGTAGCAACTGCTACCTCTCCACCTCCTATAGCTACACCCCTGGTCTCCGCCAACTTGGGGGCTCATCATCATCGCTAGATGATGATGAGGAGGACGCAGATGACAAAAGGAAAGTGGGGTCCTATTCGGAGGCAAGCTGGGCGTATGCCTCCTCGGCCGATAACGTCTGGCGGGCCATAAGGAAGTGTTTGCATTTGTGTGTGCGTGCATGAAAAACTTTATTTAGTGTGCGTGGGGGCACAACAGAAAAAATAAATAAAAACTAACTAAAAAATGTGAAAAAATATGAAAATTCTAGCTCGCTGATTAGCCGTCCAAAGCTGATCAGCGGTGGGATGGGCGATGTGCTAAAGAGTGCCGGGCGCTGTCAGCGTACACAAAAAATAAAAAATGTTTGTTTGCGCCAAAAAAAAATGTGCTGTGGACCCCAGACACCCGATCAGGGCGATGCAACAGTTGAAAAAAAAAAGTTAACTCTAAACTCTGCCTAAGTCTCCCTGCCTGACCTAAATCTTTCCCTAACCTGTCCCTAACCTACCTGCTAGTGCCAGATGGCACGTTGGAGGGTCACAAGGGAGTATTGGGTGAAGTCTGGGGTGCGGGGTGCTGGGCTCAGGACAGGATGCTCCTCTCTCAACGGCTCCCGGACGAAGTATGGAGAGGAGAGCAGGGGGAGTTAACCCCCGCCCTCCCGTGCAGCCAATCAGATTCGATCCTGTGAGGTGATGTCACCATCACCTCACAGGATCTAAGGATGGTGATTGGTGGTATATTATCTCAATTTTCAATCATTGGGGCATGACACCCAGTACCCCCTTGGTTAGCTCTTCGCTACCTCCTCCACTGGAACTAGCACTGTAAATGGAACAGGAAGCACAGCTCCGTTCAAATTTTGGTGGCCGTGCCGGGTTACTGCAGCTCAGGTCCTATTCATTTCAATGGGAGCTGAGCTGCAGTAACCCAACACGGCCGCTACTCTTTTAACAACGCTGTGCTTCCTACCCCAGGCTGCAGGGAGCAGCTGATCAGTAGGGATGTGGGGTGTTGGACCCCCACCGATCAGATATTAATGACCTATCCTGATGATAGGTAATTAATATCAGAAGCCTGGAAAACCCCTTTAATTTATATATTCGTAAAATAGGATCTTTTATATTGCTACAGTACTCCGGCTTTTCATCCTAAAACCTCTATGGGAGTTTCTCCTTTTTTTAGCATTCACTCTGGGGGGAAAAAAAGTTACATTCAGTGAATTTTGATAGAATCACTGCAATTTACATTGCTTGGGCAGTTCAGTGCTTAATTCTTAAGAAAATGTTCTCAGACGATGAAGTGGTCTACTTTAACACAGAAGTGTTCCTTGTGGAAAGTGATATAATGCTAGGGCTTTTTAAGGAAATAATTATACAGCAAATTCTGGCTAGAATCGTTTGTCCCTGATTCTTTAAGGAGATAATGATGGATCCAAGAAAAGGAAATCATACATTTAAAAAAA
Source organism: Bufotes viridis (assembly GCA_033119425.1). Taxonomy (NCBI): domain Eukaryota; kingdom Metazoa; phylum Chordata; class Amphibia; order Anura; family Bufonidae; genus Bufotes; species Bufotes viridis. The sequence continues at coordinate 238,449,168 of CM065592.1, forward strand.
AAAACTACTGGACTGTTAAAGAATAAAGTTACAAATGCAAGGTTTTTTTCTATGTATGGGAATATAAATCAGTGCAGCACCATGATCCTGTTTAACAAGAATGATGGCCTGTCTCTGCTGAGTGTCAGGGGTCCAGCACCCCCACCCCCACTGATCAGCTGTTCAATGGCAGGATACATAATGGATGTCATGAGCTGACACCAATTTTTTTTTAGCTAAACTGAAGTCTGGATGGTGGACAGTGAAACTGAGAGCTGCTTCTGCTTGTCGGCTAATTAAATCATCCTCTTTACTGGTAGTCTGTTTGGGCTGACTGTAGCCTGTTCATGTAACCATTGCTTCCAACACCTTCTAACACCTAGGTCAAACCAGCCTAAGGCTACTTTCACATTAGCGTTTTTTTGCGGATCCGTTATGGATCTGCAAAAACGCTTCCGTTACAATAATACAACCGCATGCATCTGTCGTGAACGGATCCCGTTGTATTATGTCTTCTATAGCCAAGACGGATCCATCATGAACACCATTGAAAGTCAATGGGGGACGGATCAGTTTTCTATTGTGTCAGAGAAGACTGATCCCTCTTCATTGACTTACATTGTGTCAGGACGGATCCGTTAGGCTCCGCCTCGTCTGGCAGACAGCAAAACGCTGCAGGCATTGTTTAGGTGTCCGCCTCCAGAGCAGAATGGTGACTGAACGGAGGCAAACTGATGCATTCTGAGCGAATCCTTTTCCATTCAGAATGCATTAGGGCAAAATTGATCCGTTTTGGACCGCTTGTGAGAGCTCTGAACGGATCCCACAAAAGGAAAGCCAAAACGCGAGTGTGAAAGTAGCCAAAATACAGGGAAATTTGTCGAAAATGACTTCTCTCAGTCCAGTGATGCCCACCCTCTCAAAGTCTGTCAGCTGGGCAAAATGTCTTAGAGTGCATTGTAGCAGACAAAAATCTCTGACCAAGAGGTACGCTACCCAAAAGTAACCTAGTCTCTAATCAGGTCACATCTGTCATCATTTACTTATCTGCCTGAGACATAACTGCATGCCGAGTTTTTCAACCAGCCGAGTTTTTTAACCAGCCGACATTTTTATCTACAAAAGGTCCACAAATATTGGGACAGTGACACAATTCTAACATTTTTGGCTCTATACACAACCACAATGGATTTGAAATGAAACGAACAAGATGTGCTTTAACTGCAGACTGTCAGCTTTAATTTGAGGGTATTTACATCCCAATCAGATGAACGGTGCAGGAATTACAGCAGTTTGCATATGTGCCTCCCACTTGTTAAGTAATGGGACATTTGGCTTCTCAGCTGTTCCATGGCCAGGTTAATGTGCTATTTGCATTTGGAATCTGTTGCTGTCAACTCTCAAGATGAGATCCAAAGAGCTGTCACTATCAGTGAAGCAAGGCATCATTAGGCTGAAAAAACAAAACAAACCCATCAGAGAGATAGCAAAAACATTAGGCGTGGCCAAAACAACTGTTTGGAACATTCTTAAAAAGAAGGAACGCATCGGTGAGCTCAGCAACACCAAAAGACCCGGAAGACCACAGAAAACAACTGTGGTGGATGACCGAAGAATTCTTTCCCTGGTGAAGAAAACACCCTTCACAACAGTTGGCCAGATCAAGAACATTCTCCAGGAGGTAGGTGTATGTGTGTCAAAGTCAACAGTCAAGAGAAGACTTCACCAGAGTGAATACATAGGGTCCACCACAAGATGTAAGGAAGGCCAGATTAGAGTTTGCCAAACGACTTCTAAAACAGCCTTCACAGTTCCGGAACAACATCCTATGGACAGATGGGACCAAGATCAACTTGTACCAGAGTGATGGGAAGAGAAGAGTATGGAGAAGGAAAGGAACTGCTCATGATCCTAAGCATACCACCTCATCAGTGAAGCATGGTGGTGGTCGTGTCATGGCGTGGGCATGTATGGCTGACAATGGAACTGGTTCTCTTGTATTTATTGATGATGTGACTGCTGACAAAAGCAGCAGGATAAAGTCTCAAGTGTTTCGGGCAATATTATCTGCTTATATTTAACCAAATGCTTCGGAACTCATTGGACGGAGCTTCACAGTGCAGATGGACCAAAGAGTTTTTTTAAGGGAAAGAAGTGGAATGTTATGCAATGGCCAAGTCAATCACCTGACCTGAATCTGATTGAGCATGCATTTCACTTGCTGAAGACAAAACTGAAGGGAAAGTGTCCCAAGAACAAGCAGGAACTAAAGACAGTTGCATTAGAGGCCTGGCAGAGCATCACCAGGGATGAAACCCAGCATCTGGTGATGTCTATGCATTCTAGACTTCAGGCTTAAAAAGTATTAAGTTTGATGTATGATTATTATTCTGTTCCATTACTTTTGGTCCCTTAACAAGTGGGAGGCACATATGCAAACTGTTGTAATTCCTATACCGTTCACCTGATTTGGATGTAAATACCCTCAAATTAAGGCTGCATTCACATGGGCGTGATTTCCGCGCGGGTGCAATGCGTGAGGTGAACGCATTGTACCCGCACTGAATCCTGACCCATTCATTTCAATGGGGCTGTGCACATGAGAGGTGATTTTTACGCATCACTTTTGCGTTGCGTGAAAATCGCAGCATGCTCTATATTCTGAGTTTTTCACGCAACGCAGGCCCCATAGAAGTGAATGGGGCTGCGGGAAAATCTCAAGCAACTGCAGATGCGGTGCGATTTTCCCGCATGGTTGCTAGGAGACCTGACCCGATCTTTATTATTTTCCCTGATAACATGGTTATAAGCGAAAATAATAGCATTCTAATTACAGAATGTTATGTAAAAAGGGGAAGAGAGGGTTAAAAATAAAAAAAACTTTAATTCACCTCACCCTTTTGATCGCGTAGGTGCCGGGATCATTCTTCTTTCTTCATTCTGCTGGGTAAAGGACCTTCCGTGATGTCACTGGGTCACATGGTCCAGTCAAAAGCTTCCATGATTGGACTATGTGACCCAGTGACGTTACTGAAGGTCTTTCAACCAACAGATATGAAGATAGAAGATGTTCCTTGCACCTACGCGACCAATGGGAGGAGGTGAGTTTATTTTTTTATTTTTTAACCCTCTATTGCCCTGTTAACATAGCATTCTGTATTTAGAATGCTATTATTTTCCCATATAACCATGTTATAAGGGAAAATAATAAAAACTACAGAATACTCAACCCGAAACCGGACTTCAGTGATGAAGTCCGGCTTCGGGTCTGGGTACCAAACATGCCGATTTTTTCCCACGCGCGTGCAAAACGCATTAAAACGCTTTGCACTCGCGCGGAAAAATCGCGCATATTCCCGCATCGCACCCGCATCCAATCCAGGCGTCAAACATGACGCCCGTGTGAACCCAGCCTAAAGCTGACAGTCTGCAGTTGCTTCTTATGACGATATTGAAGTTGAGGCTTCTTCACCTTTTTTCCGGCCACCATTCCAGACTTGTGTAATGCATGTTGCACTGTGCTTGCATGGACATCTGTGATCTCACTATTACGAAGCATACAAGCCACCCCCACTGCCGTGTTTGTTGCTGGTGATGAGCCGACTTATTGTAACTGATATTTTGCCTGGACGTCCACCTCTTGGCTTTGGAATGGATGGACGGACTTCATTTCGTATTCTTCCAACAGTTATGGCACTCACATGATGCAATTTTCTTGGTTGAGATGCCACAATCGATGACCTGGATGTTGCTGTTTCTCTTTTCTTGGGAAATCTTCTTCATGGCTGCTCCTGGATTCGAAACAGTGACCTTTCACTTGGGAATGAACCTAATAACACACTGAGCTATTAGAGAATGTGAAAACATGTTGTAATTGGTAGTATACAAGAAAAAAAAAGATTGATCCACCACCAGGAGCAAAACAGTAACAATGCAGTTACATGGCAAGAATCTGCATAACTAATCATATGCTAAATAGTTGTAAGTCCAATTTATGTATGAGAGAGCCAAGATGATTGTTTATAAAATGATGGTAGTCTCAAGTTCGAAGCTGTCATGGATGGTGACATATGGAGCTGGAAAGCCAAAAATTCAAACCTTTGTTACCCTTTTGCTTGTCCGTGTATGTCAGGTTCACTTATTTAAAAAGTGTTATCATCTTCTAAAGACTTTCCACAGGATGACTGATTTACTTTGCAAAGAACATTATTGTATTCTTTTTAAAAAGTGACCTCAGATGTGAGATTTTTTTTCCCTCTTCATTAAGCAAAATTATGCACATGCATTTTTCTTCCTGTGATTTTGATCATGACTGGATATTTGCATGATGCTTAACTATAAATATTGCCAATCTTCTATGAATAAGTAAAATATTTTATGATTGTGGCTTCTATTCCTGACCAAAGACAAATTATCTTTACTGGTGATATCCAAGAAATAATCAAATGCATATATTGTATGCCTAGTTTATCACCTCTAAGGCTTCGTTCACATCACAGTTGATTATTTCTGTTGTTCTGCTTCGTTATAGGAACAATGAAAATAACACAAGCACTGCAAAAAACCCTACCCCTCAGACCCCATCGACTATAATAGGATCGTTCAAGGTTCCATTCGAAAATCTGACATTTTACCGGACAAAATAGCTAAGGCCTCTTTCACACTAGTGTTTTTGCGTTCCGTCCTCGGGGCTCTAGGACGGAAAGATACTGATCAGGATTATCCTAATGCATCCTGAATGGAGAGCAATCCGTTCAGGATGCATCAGGATGTCTTCCGTTCAGTATGTGAACGTTTTTTGGACGTTGACAAAAGCGCAGCATGCTGCGGATTTGTCTCTGTCCAAAAATCCGGAAGACATGCCGTAACGCCGGATCCGGAATTAATGCCCATTGAAGTGCATTAATCCGGATCCGGTCTTAAGCTAAACGTCGTTTCGGCGCATCGCCGGATCTGACGTTTAGCTTTTTCTCAATTGTTACCATGGCAGCAAGTCCTGGTTGCCATGGTAAAATGTAGTGGGGAGCGGGGGAGCAGTATACTTACCATCCGTGCGGCTCCCGGGGCGCTCCAGAGTGACGTCAGAGCGCCCCAGACGCATGGATCACGTGATCCATGGGCATGGAGCGCTCTGACGCCATTCAGAGCGCCCGGAGCCGCACGGACGGTAAGTATACCGCTCCCCACTACTACTATGGCAACCAGGACTTTAAGAGCGTCCTGGCTGCCATAGTAACCGCAAAGCATTTCGAAGACTGATCAGGATCCTGATCAGTCTTCTAATGCTTTCAGGCGACTTGCGTTCTGACGGATCCAGCGGGGCGGAAGTGCCCGCCGGATCCTCAGAACGCAAGTGTGAAAGAGGCCTAAGCCTGCTGCGCCATTTTGTTCCATATTTTTGACAGAATCTGCGTCAGAGGCCCCTTATGGAGCTTCTGATGTATATGTCAATGAAGCGTTAGCGGGTTTGTTGCCTCTTTTTGGCGTTTATGTAAAAAATCCCTGCTGAGAATCTCCAGCGGGACCTGAACGGTGACATTCTCACATTGGTGAGCTGCAGCTCACTCGGGCCTCTGAAAGATTTACTGCTTTTTTCCAATGCTGTGGACTGGAGACTGCTCAGTGCAATTCAATGCATGGGCTCGTGTATCGGCTGATGAACAGGTATTTTTAGAAAAGGACTGGCGACAGATTCCCTTTAAAATCCTAGAGCTGGGATGGCCAACCTGAGGCTCTCCAGCTGTTGCAAAACTACAATTTCCAGCATGCCTACCGATATCAGCCTACATCAGGGATGGGCAAACTGGCTGTCCAGCTGTTGCAAAACTACAACTCCCAGCATGCCCAGTCTGGCTACAGCTATCAGCCTACAGCAGGGCATAGTGGGAGTTGTAGTTTTACAACAGCTGGAGAGCCGCAGTTTGCCCATCCTTGATGTAGGCTGATATCGGTAGGCATGCTGGAAGTTGTCCTTCACTGTCCTAGAGCATCATAAGAGATGTGGAGGTCAGAATCTGTTTGATCTCAGCACGTTAAAGAGGTTGGCCCACAAACAACATTAATCACCTATCATGATCTTTGGTGTCCCAGCTGTTGGACCCCACAGCATACCGTGGATAGGTGATACATTTTGTTTCAGGCTAATCACTTTAATGGAACACTTATTTTACATTTCTGGCCATATAAGTGGATGCTCAAAGCCTCATCTGTTTGGCACCTGCTAGACTGGGGTTCATAGTTTAAGGAATATTCCATACTTCAGCCTTAAACCCTGCAAGGAGGTGTCAATTTTCCTGGTCAGTTTCCCAGGCCCAGTTCCCAGAAAAGTCACAGATTGCTGGTGGGTACACTACAGCAAAGTCAAGAACGTAACCAGGGCTTGCGGCTGGAGCCCCCTTTAAAAAATGTTGACAGGCTCAGCATAATCTCAGTGTGTTGGCTGCACTTAATTTGATCCTTTCCTTGGATCTAATTTTGTCTTAAAGAGGACCTTTCACTAAGATTTAGGTAGTGAAATACTTACACTACCTTCCTGGGCGGCCCCCGCTGACGTCCAGGCAACATTTCTTTTTTCAAAATAACCCCTGGTTCATACGTTCCGGTCCCCGTTAGTTTTCACATGCGAGGACTCCTTGTACTAGGCGGGGACTTGTCGTTTGCCTGGGGAGTGGTTTTCCTCTCCATGGCTGCGAGCGCAGCCAATCATAGCGCTCGGCTCTCAGCCAGGGAGTGGAAAACCACTCCCTAGGCAAAAGACAAGTCCCCGCCTCATACAAGAAATCCCCGCATGTGAAAACTAAAGGGGACCGGAGCGCACGAACAGGGGGGTTATTTTGAAAAAAGAAATGTTGCCTGGACGTCAGCGGGGGCCGTCCAGGAAGGTAGTGTAAGTATTTCACTACCTAAATCTTAGTTAAAGGTCCTCTTTAAACTACAACTGAGAAATATATAAGGAAATCTCCTCTTGGTGTCTCAAGAGATGAGCCATTTCTGCCCTCCACCTGACAATCCTGTGCTTGCCTGTAAGGTAACTAGCTGCAGCAGGAACGTCCCCCCTCTGCCATGTCTGCAGTAGGGCACCAAGATTGTGATGCCCTGCCCTTTGGTTAAATGGGTTTTCCTGGAGCTTGATTTTGACTGAGCTGTGTGAGGGCATGTTTTTTGTGGGAAAAGCTTTAGCTTTCCCATTGTGGTGTTGTACATATGACTTTTTGATCACTTTAGAGATGAGCGAGTTGATTCGTACTCATTAACTTACCCTTCCCTCTTGATTGACAGAGTGAGACATCTTGCCTGGCCCTGTCAGTCTTGCACCGGCAATGTTGCCCTGAGTAGCGGCGCAAACACAAGGGATGTACTGCTTTTACCTGAGCAGCGCTAATTTTTCAATTGATTCAGCTGTGTGAGGACTTGTAATACTGAAAACAGTGATCTGGAAATGACTGGTTTAAAACCTAACTTTTACTTCAATTTGATAAAAAATATTATACCACAGGTATTCACAAACAGCACAAACGTCTATAAATCCCTAGTACCGGGAACTAGACAAAACAGTCACCAGCGCTCTCAGTCAATACCGAATGAAAGAGCACGTGACTGTACATATAAAACAAAACGGATGTCCTCCAGCCTCCTAAATGTGCAGGAGGGTGGGGGAAGACAAAAAGAAAAAACTGCTATGCACACGATTTTGGTATACAGTGGGTATCGATTGAAAGAAACAAGCACTTAGAAGCCACAGTGTGATATATGTGGTTCCACCCGCAAACAAATGACGGTATAGAAAGTGCACGGCGGCACCGTAACCGATTGTCCTACCGTACTGTTGATAGGAGAGTTTGGTGGTGTACCCGCTCGGATGTTCTTTAATATGCAGCAGCCCTGGGGGGTTCCGTAAGGTGGAGATAAGGGGGGGGAGGGTGGATACTGGATGGACCCTATTTGACCCTACAATCAACTGATTGCCCTAATGAGGCTAACCACGGAGTGTCCCACTAGCTGGGCCCCCGTCCGGAACCTTACCCTAGGGCTAAGCGTTCCCTAAAAATACCCCAAGTCCCGACATGCACGTTTCTGAGGATATCTTCCTCTCTTCAGGGGAACCGCTATTGAGGGCAAAATAAAATTCAAAAAAAAGTAGAGGCTCGTTAAGATGAATACGGCAACTACTGAAAAAAATGTGCTGCACTGATAGGTGCTGCACCAACAAACGACGCACAGATAAGTGCTAGGCTGTTTTTAAGAACGCTCAGGTATAGATGTTACCTGTGTGAGGACTTGCCATGACATTGCTATCACTTTTGGGTACATACAAGATTTTGATCACTTTTTATTAATTTGCTTAGTAATTCTGACATTTTTAAGGCATTATGTAGTCCTGCATGTCTGTATTTCTATCTGGCTTCCATACATAGCACGTCCATAGGGCACTGGCATAGAACTGCCATAGCAACCCATCAGCGACCGGTGTGTGGAAATGGAATGACAGATGGTATCTAACTGCTCAGATGTCGTGGTCGCTATTGACTTGAAAATGGTGGTCTTTATTCAACAACTCTATTTAAAGCATAAAACTTTAGATCATGAAAAACCTACTTCCTTGTGTCTAAAGTTTTGACTAGTTCTGCACATTTCTTGCTTGAATATTCCTTTAAACAAAACACTGTGAAAACTTACAGTAAACTTCACATTTCCTTTTCCTGAGGTGTATACTAAAATATTATTTATCATAGCTGTAATATGTATTTAAGTGCGTTACTGTTTTGAGGCATTCTTAAATATGGTGTCCAGGAGAAAATTGTCCATGCGCTTGGTCTACATGAATTGTAACCCAGTGTAGTATATCTTATAATCACAGAAACAGGAATAGTTTGAAAATCATAGTGTTTTTGGAACTAACACCTAAAAAAAGGCACAAAATTAGCAACACAATGTCTACAGCTGCAGCGTAAAGCAGATGTTGCACATTTAATGAAGTCTGCTAAGCACTTATAATTTCACATCTGGCATATTGTAGCATGACAGATTATTTTCTTTTTTTTTATTGGATAAAGCATCTATATATACTGTGTCCATCCTTTTCTACATTGCAAACCGCTATCTTCTATTTTTATATGGTAAAAATATAACGTTATATGAAAGATGGCTGTTAGGTTAGTTACAAAAATTAGGTTTGTTACAAAAATGACAATGAAATTCACGTGATGGATGTCAGGACAAATGCAACATGTATGACCTGTGCACTACAGCGAAGTCCAGATCACTACTAGGTTATCAAATCTCATCGATAAAAATCGTTAATGTTACATACATCATGGGGCAGATTTACTGTAGATAGAGTAAACTTAGACAGCGGTTCAGGCTGGATGATGCATTTTGTGCTGTGCTAGATACTTTTCTCTAACTTTATACCAACTATTGGTTGATTTTTTTTAGACCCATTTTTCAGCCATCTTAGACCACACCCCTTTCATGTGAAGCCACGTTTCTTTTCTGTTAAGCTACACCTCTTTTTTTGGACTAGGAGCAGAAACTTCCTCTAAACCGCCGAGTTGTCACTTTTTGGTGCAATTTGCTTGAAAATCTAGGTGCACTCATGTTAGGGTATATGAGAGGTGCAGAGGGAAGTTATGGAAGTGTGCCCAAAGTTTAATCGATTAATAAATTGATAATGGAATTGCTAAATACAATTGACTCGCGCCTATGAGAGTTTAAAAACTGGAACTCGAGAACTGAGCATATTTCATCCACATTAAATATACACATTAAATTCTTGGCCGTGCCTTCTAAATTGGGTTGGTATGGCCACCTTTATAGGAATTTTTCAGCCAGTAATTTCTTATATGTCCAGACTGGCATATATAAACTGAATAAGTAACACTTGCCTCACTAATATCCCCCCTCCTCCGGACCATAGCTAACAGCTCATGGGCCCTGCTGCAAGAGTTCATCTTGGGCCCCCTTCCCTCAGTGCTTTGTGTGTCTTCTTATGCGGCACAAGTGTCTTTGGGCCCCCTCAGGCTCCTGGGCCCGGTAGCGACTGCTACCTCTGCACCCCCTATAGCTACGCCCATGCCTCTCCTTTTGTCCTCATGCTTCCTGAGTATCCAAAGAGCTCTACTTCCTGGTCCCTCTCAGCAAACAGAAAATTATGTCTCAGGCTCTCTAAAACGATACCCTGATTATGTATTTCTGTGGTCCCATTCCCTAAAAAAGCATGTTTTTACTGATATGTAAATGAACTTGATGGAGCATCGGTTAGTAACGCCCCTACAGCTTTAGTCCCTCCCCATTTTCCCTGGATTGACAGGGCTAAACATCTTGTCTAGCCTTGTCTTCCTGCTCCTGCGCCGTGCCCCCCATTCTCGGCATGTGTGCAGTGGGTATACTACTGCTCTCCAAGCAGCGCAGATTCCAACTGAGTGAGCGTCAAGCCCGGTCTTTTCGCGTATGCACGATGTTTCCCAGTCTCGGCCCTTGCACAGTTGGAATCTGCGCTGATTGTAGAGCTTCAGAAGATCCACTGTGCAAGCGCAGAGACTGGGAGGCACGGCACAGGCGCAAGAAGATAGGGCTAGATGAGATGTTTAGCCCTGTCATTCCAGGGGAGGAACTAAAGCCGTAGACGTGGGACTAACTGGTGCTCTGAGGGCTCTGGCCAGCCCTTCGGTGCTCCAGTGAGCTCATTTACATATCGGTTAAAATGTGCTTTTGTCAGCAATGGGACCACAAAAATACATAATCTGAGTATAATTTTTGTCAGCACAATCAACCCTACCAGGCTATATGCTTGTTTTAATAGGGTTGATCCTGCTGACAGGGGGTCTTTAGACGTTTTAATGACCACTTCCAGAATAACAAATCTCAGATGTGTGTATTAATGCCATTTATTGTCCTAGTATGTGCCGATTTATTAAGCAAATAAGCTAAAGTGATCTTACTTGGCAATTGTATTGTTCCCACTGAGGAATCTTTTTAATTTGAATCATCTCGTATAGTGCATCTTCTATGAGGCTTTAAGTTTGAAGGATTTATTAATATCCGAGCAAGGACCCTTATGGTGCATTGTAGTGGTTGTCATTCTATTGTTTTTATATTCTGATCAGCCTTTTGTTTTTCAGTTATTATCATTAAGACATGATTTCAGTATGCTATAGCAAACAGAAGTGACTCAAAATGAGGAGCAGAAACCACTTAAAGAAAGAATTACTACTTACGAATACCAATTATGAAAGAAAGAAACTTGACAGTCAATTGGTGATTCAGAGTACAGAGTAGTATTAAACGATCTGCATTACATTTTATCAAACTTTCTGTTGTATTGTTGACGTTAAAAAGGTTGTCTAGGCTTAGAAACATTAGTCTGCTTTTTTCCCCAAAAACAGTACCACACTTCTCCCAGGCCGTGTCTGGTATTGCAGCATAGTACCATAAGCCCTACTGGATATGGTATAGTAGGTTTTATGGCACCCTGTAGTATGCAAGTAGGATTCCTAATCCAGACAAGTATATATCGAGAGACCTATATTGGGTTATCCTATGATTAATGTGAAAAAATGAAAATCGGACATCATATAGTACATGGCAAGCTCTTTCTAACAAAGCTAGAACCAGCCCTGTACATCACATAGATTAAAAGATGAATTGTTCTGTTAGATTTATATCAAGCTGGCAGCTTACAGGGCATGTTCTTTTGCTGCAGCTCCCTCTCTATCACAGCTCAGGATGCAATTGAAGGATGGAACTGAGCATGTGCGTCCACCTCAGTGAGCAGGACAGAGAAATAAGAAAAAAACAAGCAGCAGGTGGCGCTATACAGATACACTTTATAGAATAACTCAGTGGCTATGCTAAATTTTAATTACATGCAATTCAGATCCAAGTGCTGGTTTGAAAACTGCAGAATATTTTTCGTGGGACAACCTTTTTAAGCACTCATAAGTAATACATGTGAAACATTCTACAGCGATTCCTCACACTTCTCAGCACCAGTTGCATTCTTCTCTATACCACCAACAGCCGTAGCGTTTGAAAAAGGCCATCTTGACGGAAACCTCACACTGTGTTTGGCATGAAAATATAATAAATGTTTCACCTGCATTATTTACGGAGTGCCAAAGTCTCTATTGAATGGGAATGAGTAGCTACGCTAGACACATTGCACGGACAAGAATGTCTCTGGAAAAATAAGCAGATCATTTTTGTATCCAGTACCCATCATCCCAACTTTTTTGTAAGCCATGGTGCTTTCCTCTCTATTTGCTTGAGGCCTCATGCACACGACCGTATGTATTTTGCGGTCCGCAAAAAAACGGATCCTCAAAAAATACGGATTATGTCCATGTGCATTCCGTATTTTGAGGAACGGAACAGCTGGCCCCTAATAGAACAGTACTATTCTTTTCCGTAATGCAGACAATAATAGGTCATGTTCTCTTTTTTTGCGGAACGGAAATACGGACATACGGAAATGGAATGCACATGGACTAACTGCCGTTTTTTTGGCGGACCCATTTTGCGCAAAAGAAAAAAACAGAACGGACACGGAAAGAAAATACGTTCGTGTGCATGAGACCTTAGGTATAGGAATGACTGCCATATTATTATTATTTTTTTTTTGTAAAGGCTTCTTTACACTGGCCAAGATTTGGCCAGATAATCGCTAATAGTTGTTTACAGGAATACTTGTTAGCCATTTTCTGGCAGTGTAAAGGTGCCGCAAATTCCCCGATGAATGTGTGAAATGTTCGTTCATCGGGTAATATGCTCTTTCACGCAGACCTAAATTATTGTTTTCTGGCAGCAGATCGTGCTGCCTAAACAGCACTCTGCTGCCGGCAAACAATGATTTTGAATGGGGATGAGTGATGTCATTAGCGATCGCTCCTCCCCATACTGTGGAAGAGCTCACCGCATGTCAGTGCAGTGGTCTCCTCCACTGAACAGCAGGCGATTGTCAGGAAGGAACGCTTCCTTCCCGACAGTCGCCTGCTAAATTGTGCCATGTAAAGGGACCTTAAGAATCATGGGCAGACGTTACCTAAACAGCTTCAGAAAGACGCTGGTGACAGCACCAGTGACAAACATCCAACAAGATCACCAGCTTTCTTCTGCGCCCGTTGTGGGCAGCAGCCCAACAGGTTAAGGCAAGGTTCACACTGCTAGAGCTTCACCTGGCTTTACATTTGGTGAATTAATTTTGAATACCTGGAAACCGTTTTCAACATTTGGTGCGACCAACCTTCACCTTCAAACAGCATCACTTGTTCTAGGTACACGGTTTTTGAAGGAACATGGAGACATACAGTATATGTGGCAGCATAATCCAAAAATGCATGCTAAACATTTTCTGAACCCAGCTTTCAAAGGCTCCTAGTCACTCCGACCCTGGTGTAATAGCATATACACATGCCAATATAAACTGTATACATATGACAATTGCAGGTGTCTGCATTTTACAATTTATTCTTTTTTTTTTTCTTTTTCCTCTCATTTTAGCTTTTCACTCGACGGAAAACGCAAAAAGGGTTGTATGTCTTTGGAGATGTGGGTAAGTGTTTTTTTTTTTTTTTTCATTTTATTATTGTCATAAATCCTCATCTTGTGAATAGGCAAATGACTAGTTCTCCTGCTATAACAGAAATTTACAAAGAGTTGAAAATAATCCTGTTCCAAATAAATGAATTTACCTTTGAGTGTTGCAATAGGACACGTTCACACAGATCATAGTTGATCATATTATTCTTTTTAGAAAATTTTACATTTTTCAAATACTAGTCATCCAGATTAAAAAGCACACAGAAAAAAAGAAAATTGGAATTTTTACACTACAGTGTTTTCTGAATTTACATTTTGTTTGCCATGTGCTTCATTTATCTTCAACAATAAGACACAATTGGTGTGCAACTATTCTGTGCTGTGTGTAGCTCTATCAGATCTGAAGACTGCAAAATAACATGACATAAATGTAATCATGAAGAGACAATTAGATGGCCTACCACAATTAATTTGGCCATACTTTGTGAGTAATGTCTGTACACTGACACAGTTGGAATGCAAGATTGGGGCTTGAATTACTTTAAAGGGAACATGTCATCAACTTTGTGCTGCCCATACTAACAGCAGTATAAAGTAAAGACAGGTGAGTTGATTTCAGCGGTCTGTCATTTATAAGTTAAAAGTTAGTAGTTGCCGAGAACCAACATCACAATCATTGCAGACTGGGCCTGTCACGAGTTGGAGGTCCCACGAAAAACCTCCGCGTCGTTTCACAATAAACGAGATACAAAGGTACGGTCTAAACAGTGTTTAATGTACAAACGGAAAACAATGGAGAAACATAAGCTCTACGTACCGTCAATGCAGTGGGAGGAACCCCCACTGTGCCACTGTCTAGTAATACTCCAGAGGGGCGTGACTAAGCAACTCCTGGTGTTCACTAGGGCCCCAGATGGTAGGGATAGGCTTTGCCGCAGGAAGTTGCCATGGTCCACTCTGGAGCGTGAACTAGACAGTGACCCCAGGAGCGAGTGACAACTGGTACAAGAATGTACCGACGGTACAGAGCAACATGACAAACACAGGGAACATGAGCAGGAGTACAGGCAAGGACACAGGAGTGGCAATGGACAGAAGGTCTTGCTCCACCAGTGGGAACTGCGTGGCCTTGCCCAAGCACTCTGCAGTAAGGAACCTGCAAGAGCTTGCTGAACAGAGAACATGGACAGAGACGAATGCTCCCCCTCCAAGGAACGACAGACCCCCTTTCGGAGGAGACAGGAAACATAGCAAGGCAAGACATAACATAACAGGCGAACTAAAAGCAGAGACACAGGAGTACGGAGAACAAAGCCTGAGACAACAAACAATGGACAACAGGCAGAGCAACAACAGGAGACGAAGCAAAGACAACAAGCCGTGGACAACAATGAACAAGTAGGGGAACCTACAGAGTACAGACGGACACGGATCCCATGGGTCAGCAGCATGGGAGACAGTAGACACCAGGAGCAGGACAGGACAAACACACACCAGGAGAGCTGAACCAGAACTGAGCCAAAGTCAGCCTTATATACAGGTTCCATGGGTGCAGCAAAGAGGCCACACCCATGGACCAGACAGAGAGGATTAACTCCTGAAACACACACACAGGGGAGTTAACCCAAACAGAACCACAACAAACACACTGGAACGAAGCTGCAGCGAGGAGCTGCAGCACACAAATGAACGGAAGGTCACGGCTGAAGACAGCGGCCGTGACAGGGCCTGGAGAAGAGTCCTGGTTATTCATGACTTCCTGCTCTCCTGCTCTCCACCTGCTGATGACCGACAGTCTTCTACCTAGTTTTCTCCCTTTCTCTGTAGGAGAGAACTGCCAGTCATCAGCAGATAGGCGGGAAAGCAGGAGATTATGAATAACCATGACTCTTCTAAGGGCTCTTTCACACTAGCGTTTTGGTTTTCCGCCATAGAGATCCGTCGTCGGGTCTCTATGCTGGAAAAATCCTGATCAGGATTATCCCAATGCATTCTGAATGGAGAGAAATCCGTTCAGGATGCATCAGGATGTCTTCAGTTCAGGACCGGAACGTTGTTTGGCCGGAGAAAATACCGCAGCATGCTGCGCTTTTTGCTCCGGCCAAAAATCCTGAACACTTGCCGCAAGGCCAGATCCGGAATTAATGCCCATTGAAAGGCATTAATCCAGATCCGGCCTTAAGCTAAACATCGTTTCGGCGCATCGCCGGTTCCGACGTTTAGCTTTTTCTCAATGGTTACCATAGCAGCCAGGACGCTAAAGTCCTGGCTGCCATGGTAAAGTGTAGTGGGGAGCGGGGGAGCAGTATACTTACCATCCGTGCGGCTCCTGGGGCGCTCCAGAGTGACATCAGGGCGCCCTACACGCATGGATCACGTGATTGCATGGATCACGTGATCCATGCGCATGGGGCGCTCTGACGTCATTCAGGAGCGCCCCGGGAGCCGCACGGACGGTAAGTATACCGCTCCCCACTACTACTATGGCAACCAGGACTTTAATAGCGTCCTGGCTGCCAAAGTAACGCTGAAAGCATACTGAAGACTGATCCGTCTTCAAATGCTTTCAGGTCACTTGCGTTGTTACGGATCCAGCGGGCACTTCCGGCAAATGGAGTACACGACGGATCCGGACAAAGCAAGTGTGAAAGAGGCCTAAAGTAGATTTGACTCTTTTTAAGGCCTGTGCTGCAGTGATTATGATGCTGGTTCTCAGCAACCACTTACTTTTAGCTCATGAGTAGAGTTGAGTGAACTTCTGTTTTAAGTTCCGCTTCCAAAGTTCGGGTTCGGGTTATCCAAGCATCCCGTTATGGATTCCGCTACCACGGACCATAACTGCATTTGGAATCCATAAGGGGATTCTTCAATGAACCCGAACCTTGGACAACACGGAGGACCTGGGGTGACGTCACCGTCATGTGATCAGTGCAGGGAGCGTGGCTCAGTACTGGATTAGATAAGAGACGGTAGCCTACGACCTCTTATCCAATCCAGTACTGAGCCACGCCCCCTGCACTGATCACATGATGGTGACGTCACCCCAGGTCCTTCACCTTGGATTCCAAATGCCGTTATGGTCCGTGGTAGCGGAATCCATAATGGGATGCTTGAATAACCCGAACCCGAACTTTGGAAGCTGAACTTAAAACAGAAGTTCGCTTAACTCTACGGTCATGAGTGACACACCGTTGAAATCAGCATTTCTGTCACTATTTTATGCTGCCCTCAGTATGGTCAGCATAAAGTCGATGACAGGTTCCCTTTAAGCTGTCTGTGAGCTGTTTTGAGAACTACGTTCTTACAGATTGGTGGCATAATGCTAGGATATGCCACCAATGTCAGATAGGTACAGGTACCACCGAGGGACCTGCACCTATCTCTAGAACAGTACCCCCAAAGTAAAGGAGTGTGCACCATGCATTCATAGCATGCTCCCCGTTAACTTCTATGGGAGTTCCGAAAAGAGATGAGTGAGCGCCCTTGGCTATTTTCGGAACTCCCATAGAAGTGAATGGAGAGCGCAGCGCTAAGTGAACGGAGGGTGACCCCTTTAAGCTTCTTTGTAGGATCATAGTTAATCACTTTCACCAATTCAGTGAAAATGCAATTACATATTTTTTTCTCATCCTTAACTAAGGTACTGGCAAGACCATGGTAATGGACATGTTTTTTGCACATGTTGAAGTTGAGCAGAAAAAGCGAGTGCACTTCCATGGATTTATGCTTGATGTACATGAAAGTAAGTAATCCTGGTTTGATTTTTTTCTGTTTGAAGGTGATGTAAGGAATAAATAACTTTTCAGTGATGCCCACAGCCTGCGTCTGCTATGGAAAATATCATACTTACTGGTCTTTTTGCACATTACCACTGAAGCCTGTCATTGGCTGCAGCAGAGCAGGTGACAGTCCCTCATGTTGTGGCGGAAGTAAAGCCATGGCCGGAAGATAGACATGCGGGAGTCAGTCTGCAGGACCAAAGAGGTGGGGAGCAGGTAAGTATGATTCTTTCCATAGCCTTCCATCCTTTAGAAGTTAGGTGAGGAAAGTTCTGTTTTATTTTCCTGTTACATTGTGTGCATAGAAGACCCTGAAGAAGTTCCGATCCTCATCGTAGAAAGTGATCTACATATTCCATTACCACTTTCAGACTGTTATATTTAAGGAATTGCTTGATGTATCTTAATTATCTGTTTATTTTTCTTAAATCTTCATTTTTTTTTCTTATTTTGGGATGATATATTGGGTCTTTGTAATCAATTACCAGTTTTCCATAGAGTTATGGAGTCAAGTTACAATGATTTCAAAATACACTGGTCGTCCTGGAGCTAATGACTATTATAACTTCAGGGACCTCTGTACATAAATATAAGAAAATAAGATCTAATCATTAAATATCCCAGACACCACCAGCATTTTAGGGTTACATATTGAATCTGAAAATTGTATTGTACAATAAAATGGAAAGTACCTTAAAAAGGAAGGGTATAATATCATTGTGGATCTATGAAGTAGGGTGTTTTGGAAGACTGAGCCAATGTTTAAAAAGACATATCAATGATTAATCTTTGGCATGATGTGGCTGAGTAATGTCTTTCAGTGATGCGATGCAGATATTTTGTTTTGCCTGAATGAGTTTCAAATTACAGCACCAAATAATGACCAAACAAATAAAAAAATATTTAGTTCTTTTGATGACACATTCCCTTAAAGTGGATGTGTCTATTGTTCCCAAATTTTCTCCAAGATAAGTCGGACTTTCTTTTGTCTAACTGGGTAGTTAAGATGTACAAATTTGCCGTCCTGCTTCAAATAAGTATCTGTGAACATGATACTGGTAGTTTTGTATTGCTCAAATGTGTAATGTTGGCTAAACCTGCTGATTGGTCAATGATCAAATGGGGGGCTGGGGGGGGGGGGTCTCCTAACAACAGCAGATGTTCAGGGAATGAAGGATTAGCCATTTTGGACTTCAGCATGCCCAACCAACCCTTGGTTCTGCTCGGAGATTAGCCACTGCCCCTTCTTGGGCTGTTATTTACACTGTAGGGGTCTGCCAGGAATTTTGGCAGAAATCTGCTGCTGGAACTGGAATGTCTGCTGTGGGTTGGCATGTGGTTCCTGCTTAGCTGCATGGCACTTAAGTGGTGCTAGTCTGCAGCTTTCCAACACCGAATTTGTGGCAATGAGCAACATGTAAAATATGAGACTTGCATTATGGTCATTACTCCATGCAGATTTTTTTCTAAAGAATATGAATGGAGCTTCTATCCGGATTCTGTCCATATTTAGGCACAGAATGTGCAATATCCACAACGTGTTATCAAGGCCTTGAAATGAACATGCAGTTATGGTGGAGTGTCTTCTTCTCACAGGATAATGATACTAGTTATTTTAATCGTACACCGAGCTACACACAAAGTACTTGCATTACCCACAAAAGAAGAGTTCCCACCAGCAACCATATTCAAAGAAAAAGTATGCACTTTGTACTAATATACTAATATCAGTCCGAATTAATCATTGGGGTTTGTTTTGTCATTTTATGAATGTAGAGGACTGCTCATTGTCTCTTCTATACCTCGCCTTGCTTATAACATACTTAAACTAGAGCATATTTTTTTTCTAATTTAGTGATTCTATTTTTTTTGTTTTGAGATTATTTTGACCTTCAGAATTACTTCTAAATAGGTGTATAGTGTGTATTAAACTATTGCCTTATATGTTTAGGAATACACAGGCTTAAAAAAACCTTACCAAAAAGAAAGGCGGGATTCATGGCTAAAACCTATGACCCCATTGCTCCAATAGCGGAAGAAATTAGTGATGAAGCCTGTCTTCTCTGCTTTGATGAGTTTCAGGTAAGTGGTGATAAACTGAAGCCTGTACCTTCTTTAACGTGTTGATCGTCAACCTAATATATTCTTAGGACCTCCTATGCAGCCACCAGCTTCACAGAAAGATCTTAGAAAATGTTAAAATCAGAGTACAAATAAAACACATTTATGTTAAAGGGTATTCCAGGATTTGACCATTGATCTATCCTCATTATAAGCCATCGATAATTGATTGGCACTCCCGCCAATCAGCTGTTCTACAGTAGCTCAGCCACTGGAACTACACAGTTCCATCCACTGTGTAGTGCAAAGATCTGGTTACCGCAGTAGTACTTTCATTGCAGTGAACAGAAGTAGAACTATAATAACCAGTTCATTCTACTACACACTGGATGGATTTGTGCAGTATCGGCGCTGACTTCCATCATTGGAGCTACTCTGCGGGGGTACAGGATTAGACCCCTGCTACTCAGATATAGATGGCTTGTCCTGAGGCTAGGCCATTAATAGTAAAATCCTTGAATACCCCATTACTACTTTATAAACTGGTTAATCTTCTTTTAAAAAAAAAAAATACAAATTGCAAAACTTGCGCAATAATCAACTTGCGTCATTATCAAAAAAGAAAATGCATTAATCCCCCCCCAATACCAACCA
Organism: Bufotes viridis; assembly: GCA_033119425.1. Classification (NCBI taxonomy): domain Eukaryota; kingdom Metazoa; phylum Chordata; class Amphibia; order Anura; family Bufonidae; genus Bufotes; species Bufotes viridis. Next base: position 238,469,177 of record CM065592.1, read on the forward strand.
TATAATCTTATGTAAAAAGTGTATACCGTAACTAATTATATTAGAGTTGGAAATAGTATATATATTATCTATACATTTCATTTAAGGGAATCTGTCAGCAGTTTAATCATGTTAAATTGCTAACAGCACTAAGGGAGAGCAGGACAAGCATACCCTTTGTTGTGCTTTTATTGTCAAGAGTAGTGTGAATATGAAGTTTTATCTCTGCACTCTACATTAAGCTTCTTCACAGCCCCTATCCTCTGTTGTGGGTAACAACTTTAGTGGTCTTCTGGTTGGATTTTACATCTGCCTCTCAGATGTATCTTCCTCTCAGTGTAATGTTTGTGAAGCAGCTCCGCCTCCAGTGCACTCAAGGAGCAAAAGGTTGCAGAATAAAATGTCATATTCATGCAACTCCTGATAATATAGGTTCCACAAAAGGTATATTTGTCCTGCTCTCTCCAGCTTCTACTTACTGCAGTCATCAGTTTACCATGGTCAAAACTGCTGATAGACACCCCTTAACCAAGATGGTGAAATTCTAAAATCTGTTTGATGGTATTAGAGCCATTTTGTATGTATTTTGGAGGTCATCACTAGTTTTCAACATTATTTCCCTGATTTCCTATTATTATCTAAGAAAAAAAATCTTTGAGAAAAAGATTTAGCACTGTTCTTGTGTGCCCATTGGTCTCTATTTCTTATTCTCTTTAGGCACACCAGAAATCACCACACAGCCAATCACAGGCAGGGGATGGGGATCATCTCTGCGACCAGTGATTGGCTCAGCGGTTATTTCCTGCGTGTTGAAAAGACCAGAGGGGACCCTGGAAGTATCCAAATAGGGGGGCAGTGGTGAATCGATGAGGAGTTTATGCTATTCTGACCCTTTTAAACATAAACTACCAGCCAGGCAAACCCTTTTAACAAATGAGATAAAGTCATAGCTCTAAATACAGATTTATTTGCTGCTAGATGTCATACACCACATTCTTCCATGAGGAATTGTTCTAACAAGAAGTTAATTTAGTTTTTATATATATATATATATATATACGGTATATATATATACCTTCAAAATGAAAAATTTTAAAAACTAAATAAAACTTGAAATTTCTAACAGCATGCACATGCTTTGTGCCAACGCTAATTACTGGTTATATGTGCTTATATTTGCTATTCATTATGTGGCTCTGTACCAATCAGTCGATGACAGAGTCCCAGGCACTTACACATGTAAATTAACTATTAGATTTTTCTTTTCCCTTTTTTTTCTTAGTTAAGTGAGTCATAATAGAAAGCAACTCCAGGTCACAATAAATCTTTTCTCTTAAATGCTAATGAAATTTCTCCATTCTCTTCATTAGTAGACTGCTATTAGTGGTAATTTGTAGCCTTCTCTTTTGTTCTACAGTATAATGAATGCGAGATACTAGGAAAAAAAATAAAAAATAAAAAAAAGACTATTACAAGAATACGTTGCCCATTGTTTTTCTGCTTACTTCTTCTGCTCTGAAACAGAGCTGTAATTCTGCAGTATAAGTAAGGGGACAAGATCAAAAGAGAGTAATTTGGCAAGCAAGCACATCAAGTGACTCTTGCTTTATTAATTAGATAGCTTTTACAAATCAATTTATTCTCCTAAGGCAAAAGGCATTCACATCGTGCAGTATCAAAACACTGCATTATAGCCGCAGGCAGATGTATTCAGTGTGTTTTTTCTTCATCTCTCAGACAGTTTGGTATATTTCTGTCGCTCATATAATCTAAATGTTATTACAGGGCATTCCAAAGACTGGTTCAGAAGCAATGGTTGCCTCTGTAAAGGGGAAATCGTTACAACTGTAATAAGACTTAAAAAGGAGAGTTTACACGTGAATTGCACGCCAATTATCTGAAGCTGCTCCATAATGCTCTTGTATAAGTGTGGATTTCGTCACTCAAGTCAAGCGTCTGATGTGGAGTAGCAGTTTACAATGACACCAGTGTACTTGTTTATCTTATCCAGGAGCCAGGTAGCTGAGGCACTGCAGCAAATGTTATTAATTTGGGTCTAGATCCCTCCCCTCACGTGTTTCCTGTATGTCTGTGTATGTATGCGTGTATATATATATATATATATATATATATAAAATTATGAGCAAACCAGGCAAGATTTGGTTTGTTTAAAGTTCGTAGATTTATTTTTATTTTTTTTTTATTTGTTTTGGACACAAATCAATTCGTCTCAAACCAACAAGAGAGAAAGCCTAGTATTCAAATGTATGTTTCCTTAACAATATACAGTATAGGTGTTGTCTTAAGGGGTTCTTTTTCATTATGGAGAGCCCCTAGTATGCCGTGTATGTAATATTGTAGGTCAGGCGATGCCCCTCTGGTTTTCTGGGAAACCTATTCTAATTAGCTTTCCTAACCCTGTTTGAAGTGAGCAGATGTTAGGTGTGATAATTTGTATAGATCTTCCTCAGAAATCAGGTGGAGCATTGTCTAACCTACAATAGTCATCACCGGTCTCCATAATAGAAATAGTACCCACCCAGAGGTTTCCCCCTAAGGCCTTGCAGCTTCAAAAGCTGTTCTCATCTGCTTTACTTCAAGAAAGGGGTTTTGTCCTGAAAGAGCTAGGTGCAGTTGTGATGCTGCTTAGCTATTTTTGTAGCTTTGCTTCATATTCATGTTTAAAAGGCAGGAAGGCATCTCTGCCAATCCACTGTGTGAAAATAATGCCATGCCCACATTGCTGCTGAGTAGTGATGAGCGGCAGGTGCCATATTCGAATTTGCGATATTTCACAAATATTTCGCCAAATATTGGTTATATATTCGCGAATTCGTGACTTCGTTATATTCGTGCAATGGTTTTTTTATTGCGAAAATTCATCATTGAAATATTCGTATGCGCATATATGGGTGTGGATAGGGAGGGATAATGAGTCAACTCATGTACGAATATTGCGCTATATTCTAAATATTCGCAAATCCTAGCAAGTCAACCCAATAGGAAAGTTGCCTATAACCCGCCCTTACTCGATTAACACGCATAGTACATTGCCAATTTTTCGCATAAGATAAAAAAATCTAATAATGAATATTCTAATTCACTACTGACTAAGATATTGCAGCCTTCTCACATTGGCCCACAAGCAAAAAGCAGGCAGTTAATGGGCCATTACCTGCCTGCTTATTGCTTGTGGGCCAATGTGAGAAGGCTGCAATATCTTAGTCTGTAGTGAATTAGAATATTCATTATTAGATTTTTTTATCTTATGCGAAAAATTGGCAATGTACTATGCGTGTTAATCGAGTAAGGGCGGGTTATAGGCAACTTTCCTATTGGGTTGGCTTGCTAGAATTTACGAATATGTAGAATATAGTGTAATATATTCATATATTTTTTTTTTTCATGTGAACCTATTACCATTTACTAATGAGTTCAGATGGAAAAAAGTTGCCTATAACCCGCCCTTACTCGATTAACGCGCATAGTACATTGCCGATTTTTTGCATAAGATGAAATAAATAAAATAATGGAGAATATTCTAATTCACTACAGACTACGATAGTGCACCCTTCTCACATTGGCCCACAAGCAAGAAGCAGGCAGGTAATGGGTTCAGATGAAAAAAATTGACGTATATTAGTTTTTACGAATATATATTACTATATTCTAAATATTCGTGAATTCTCGAATGCCGATATTCGCGATAAAAATTCGCAATGCGAATATTCGTGCTCAACACTACTG